>BRXU01000032.1:600000-1125000 GCA_030267565.1 Pleodorina starrii
CACAACCAGTCACACCGCCTCCCCCCCCCCGGGGATCTCGCTGGATGCCGTGTAGTGCCTAGTGCGCCGCCGCCCATGATGGACGATTTATTACGAGGGCGGTACGACAGACGAGTGACAAGGATACGAAGCCAGGCCGCCGAAGGCGTCGAAGGCATCCTGCTCCGGCCCGCCTGCCGACCCGACCGCGCCGTACCAGAAACCGCAATGCGTGCGTCACGACACCCAATCGGTGGGGCCCACACTGACCGGGGGCCCTGCGCAACGCTTCCGACAAAACACGGCCAACACGGCCCCTTCTGAACAATGACGAAATAAATGTCGAGGCAGCTCGCCGCCGCCGACGAATCGCAATCAAACAAATCAAAGCTACGGAACTGGATCCACACGTCCCCACACATTCCTGAAGCGGCCGCGGAAGAGGAAAATGAGGGCCCGAAGGATGCCACCCTCCCCCTTCTGCACATGAACACATGCACATTCACATGTGTGTATGTACGCATACGATGTGTGACAGGCCCATGCCCAGGTCCAGGGAGTCCGAGGCGGCCGCACGACACGTCCGCCTGCCCATGCGGGAGGGAGGGCCGCGCCGTGCGCATGCACTGCTCGCTGAGGGGAATACCCGTCCTCTGTATTTGGACCACCCAGCACTACAACATCAACAAGCTCTAATCCAAACCGACGAGAGCGGCCGTGACGGCGGCCCAAGACAATCTCCCACTGTCGGGATAGGAGCCGTACCCATAAGCGCACCGGGGCGGCTGCATCACCGCCCGTTCGAAATAGGGACACCTCGAGGAGCCCACTCCCGCACCTCCGCCTCGCCTCGCCTCGCCTCGCCTGAATGAATCGGGTTAGAGCGAGACCGGATCCGGATCGGGACCCGGCGGATCGCCACCCGGTTGGTGCAGTCCGAATACCCTCACCTGCCTTGCGGACACTGTCGCGGCGCCCAAGTCCAAAGTTGCCCTGGCTCTTCTCCGCATGCCCTAAAGCCCCCCCCCACACACACGAGGGTATCCGCGCCTTCTTGGACCCATTGGACCCCAATCGGTGTCGGCGCTTCCCCGGCACCTCGTCCCAACGGTGCGGCCCCCCCTCCCTAAAGCGTGTTGGACTGCACGTGCCTCGATTTCCAACTAGCCAGCCAGCCAGTCAGCCAGCCACATTCAGTCCAACGCCTTCGGTTCCCCGGCTGTATGTACGGCAGTATGGCTGTGTGGCTCTCAGGACACCGGCAGCACAACCCCCTCGGCGGTGGGGCCGCTGTGGACCGAAGCCAGAGAGGCATTGGCCGCCGCCAGCAGCACCAAGCTGGGGTGACCGCCGCACCCCAACATGCCGCCGCCACCGCCGCCACTGCTGACGCGGCCGCTGACGCCGGCGATGCCCGCTCCCACACCCCCCGCTCCGGCTCCCGCTCCGGGCAGCAGCGGAGGCGGCGGCAGCGCCATCACAACACTCACATTGGGGCTCTGCCGCCGGGCCGCCGAGCACCGCCGCGGTGAGATGCACTCATCCGTACTGCCGTACTGCCCGCTGCCCTCAGCGCCTGCTGCTGCGGCGGCGGCGGCTGCGGCGGCTGCGCGGCGCTCCACCAACATCCGTACGTCGGCGGCGGTAGCCAGGGCACAGCCCCCGGACACAAAGCCGCTGCCGCTGCCACCGCCACCGCCGCCACAGTCACCGGTGGCGTAGACGCCGCTGCTCCTCCGCTGCTGGTGCGCCAGAGCTAGGAGCCGCGACCCCGTGTCGGACGACCGGCCACCGCCACCGCCACCGCCATCCTTTTCCCGTTCCCGTGCCCGTGCCCGTTCTCCCGGTGTTCTCGGAGAGGAGGGCAGGGGGCTGGGGGGCTGCGGCTGGTGGTAGTGGTGGGGGTGGTGGGGGTGGCTGCCGGGCGTTGCGGAGGGGGTGGGCCCGCGGAGGGGCGCGGCCATGCCTGCACCGCTGAGCGGCCCCGATCCGGAACCAAATCCGAATCCGAATCCGAATCCCAGTGACAGGATGGATTCAGAGCCGGAGAGACGACGACTCGCCGCCACCGCCGGGGGGCCGTGCAAGCTGCCCGACAGGCGCCGCAGCTGCCTTCGCCCGCCACCGCCAAACCCACCGCCGCCACAAGCACTGTTGAAGCGCCCCCGCGCGGCGCGAGCGGTCGCGAGGGGTTGAGAGTAGCAGCCCTCGCACGGCGCTGTCGCTGCGTCGTACAACAACCCACCCCCGGTGCCGCCAGCTGCCGGCATCATCTCCGCTGCGCCGCTGCCGCCGCCGCCGCCGCCGCCGGGGCTGATCTGAAGCAGTTGGCGCAGAAACGAGATGGCCGCGCCGCCGGCGCCGCCGCTCCCGCGAGCCCCTAAGAATACGCCGCCGCCGTCCCCGCCGCCGCCGTCGCCGTCGCCGACGTCGTCGCCGCCGCCGCCACGCGACAGGAAGCCAGCGGCCGTCTTGCTGCGACCGCCTCCGCCACCCCCAGCCCCCCGAACCGCAAGCGTCGCCTCTGCAGCCCCCCGAACCGCAAACGTCGCCTCTGCAGCCCACCCTGCTGGTTGTGCGGGTAGCGGGGCCGGGAGCTGGGGGCCGAGGCGGGGAGCCGGGGCCGGGCCTACCGCCTGAGCGGAGCCAGCGCCGGCACCGCCACCACCGCCACCCCCGACGGCAGCGGACGGGGGAGGGGCGGCGGCGCCAGCGGCCCCGGCTGCCTGTTGCTCGCCCTCGCTGCCAGCGGCGGCGAAGTGAAGGGGCGCGGGCCTGCGAGCCGCGGAGGCCACCTGGGTGGTGGCGGTATCAGTCCCACCCGGGTGCAGACGGGGGCAGCGGCCCTCCGTGACGGCGCTGCCAAGTCGTCGGCGGCTACCGCCCGACTGCCGGCCGCTGGCCGGCCCGCCATCGGCGTTGCCCGCCCCCACCCCGGAGTATCCCGCCGCCGCTGCCGCTGCTGCCGCTGCTGCCGCCTCTTCTCCAGGCGCCTGCTCCCCTCTCCTCCGCTTCCCCGCCTCCTCCCCCTCCTCCTCCCCCTCCTCCTCGGCTACGGCTGCAGCGGCTGCTGCCGCTGCTGCCGCTGCTTCCCGGGCCAGGTCGGAGGGCAGCACGTCCTGGAACTGACCCAGGTTTGGGCGGGGGCCTGGGGGGGGGGCAGGGAGGCGGGCGGGCAGGGAGGGGTGTGCGGTCGGAAAAGGGCAGGGCAGGGCGAAACCACACACAGAGGCAAAACACACGACAGCCGTCCATGCGCAACCCGCCACACCCCGCCCCCCCCCAACGCACCCCTGAGGTCCCGCAAAAATGGGGCGAAAGGCCGCCCCGCACATGCAGCGCAAATTGCGCCCACCCACCCACCCACCCACCCACCCACCCACCCACCCACCCACCCACCCACCCACCCACCCACCCACCCACCCACCCACCCACCCACCCACCCACCCACCCACCCACCCACCCACCCACCCACCCACCCACCCACCCACCCACCCACCCACCCACCCACCCACCCACCCACCCACCCACCCACCCACCCACCCACCCACCCATAACCACCCGCCATCGTTTTTCTTATCACCCATCCACAACCACCCATAAGCCTTGATCTCTCTGTTTCGGGCTCTGTTTCGAAAGGCAGCAACGATGGCTGAAAAGGCTCGAGCCTATCATGTACGGCCCGTGTAGTACTGCAGTGATAATACGGCGGCATACGTCGGCCGGGGACAGTGCAACCCCCCTCGGGGGGAGAGAGCGCCATTCCGCCATTCCGCCAGTTGTTGTTGGGACATCGACGGATCGAACCCTAACGAAATCCATTGTTGGGACTTTGTCCTCAAAAGCACCCCCCCTGAAAACAGCTCCCTCTCTCCCCCAGATGATGAGCTCTGCGGTTTTCAGCAGTCGCACAGGCGCCAGTGGCCACTCACCCACCCACCCACCTCGGAACCAGGACCTGGCGCCGTACTTTGGAAAGAAGTACCTGTACGACGTTTTCGAAAGGAAGGAGCGGGGCGAAGAGGCCGAGGGCGTGGAGGGGGGGCAGGTTGACTGCGAGTGGAACGGGGCGGGTTGACCGGTGGGTTTGCATGTGTGTGTGCGTGTGTGTGTGTGTGCGGGGGGGGGGGGAGAGAAGGCTGCAGGCGCACAGGACGTACCCGGCTGCCCGACCCGCCTGACATCAGAACACGACACAGTAAGACATATCAGAACACGACACAGTTCGATATATCAGAACACGACACAGTACGACATATCAGAACATGACACTGTACGGCAGTCCGCGCTTCTTCTCACAAAGGGCCCCCCTTCGGCATCTGTGAGCAATCCGGTGCCTGGCTGCTGCTGCTGCTGCTGCTGCTGCTGGGCGGGGGCCAGAGGGCGGGGCCTCACCCCCACCCCACCTAGGGGGCTTTCACTCCCTGTCTGTCCTGCCTCCACACACACACACACACACACACACACACTCTGCCCCCCTCCCTCCTCTCCCCGTGCCCCGCCCCTACCCTCACCTCCCTTCATAACGTGCAACCCCTCCACCCCCCTCATCCCTGCCCAGACGACGTAGCCCCCTCACCCCCCTCCCCTGCCCCTCCCGCCCCCTCCCTCCTTCCCCCCTACCCCCCTTCCCCCCTCCCCTTCCGACTGCTCCCCCCGTCCCCTCGTCCCCCCGCCCCCCTTCGCCCCCCCCATCTCTCACCACGCCGTCAGTCCCCCCAGCAGACCCCCCAGCATGGGTCCCGACCAATTGAGACTCCCTGGAGTGACCGGCCGGCTGGCGGGCAGTACGAACAGCGCCAGTACGACACCGATCCATGTCGTACTCAGCAGGTTGTTGGCGGTGGACAGCCAGGGGCGCAGCTGAAAGGGGCCGGGCAGAAAGTGGCGCCGACCGGTGGTCTGCCTGCGGGGGGTGTTGGGGGGGGGTGGGAGGAGAGGGGGGAGGGGGACTGAGGGGGTTGAGAGTGCCAACCGAATGGCGGAGGTGGGAGGAGTGGTCGGAATAGGAACTGGTTGGGGGAGGGGGGAGGGGGGAGGTGACTGGGTTGGGTTGGGTTGGGTTGGGTTGGGTTGGGTTGGGTTGGGTTGGGTTGGGTTGGGTTGGGTTGGGTTGGGTTGGGTTGGGTTGGGTTGGGTTGGGTTGGGTTGGGTTGGGTTGGGTTGGGTTGGGTTGGGTTGGGTTGGGTTGGGTTGGGTTGGGTTGGGTTGGGTTGGGTTGGGTTGGGTTGGGTTGGGTTGGGTTGGGGTATGGTGAAGCGTTCGGAAGGGCAGGCGGGTTGGAGAGGGAAGAGGTCAGGGGCAGATCGCGCCGATCAGTGATAGGGTCCAGGCAGGTGAGGGGTGTGTGGGTAGAGGCAGTTTGCGTGAGAGGGGCAGCAGGGCGGAGGATGGGGTGAGTGAAGAGGTTTGAGGGGCTTCCAATCGGCATTTGGTGTTTGACATGATGAGAACCTGCCACCGTAACGCCGTCCGCCCCCCCCCTCCTCCGCTGCCCTCCCCGAGCTTCGGCCCCCGTTCAGGCCTGACACTTCAGAACCCCCGCCCCCACCACCACCCCGTCCACCACCCCCGCACCCCCCCCCCCACTTACTTGCACACCACCGGCACCCCATAGGCCGCATAACAGGCCAGAACCGCGAAGGAGGTCACAATTGGAAACTGGGGGGGGATGTGTGTGTGGGGGGGGGGGGACAACCGAGGGAGGTTTGCCTGACGCGCCGCGACGTTTTGAGACGGATCCGTCTCTCCGTTTCCCCGCCCCCTCCGCCCTCACGGCCCCCCCCTTGGATGCATAACGGCTCGCTGGTTCCCGCTCCCGCTCCTAACCCTCCCCTCGGCCCCCTTATCCCTCGTTCAGCCCTTGCCCGGATCGGACCAGCCACCGCTTCGCTTTGTTCACTGTGCTTTCAGCTACTCCCTTCTACCCCCCCCCCCCGCCCCCCCCACCACCATACACACCCCCGCCCCCCCACAAACCCCCAGCCCCCCCCCCAAACCCCCAGCCCCCCCAGCCCCACCGTTCACAGGCTCCGGCCTATACGTGGATAACCTCCCCACCATACACCCCAGCCCTACCTTTCACGGGCTCCGGCTTTTACGAGGATAGCCCCCCCCAACCCCCACCGCCCCCCGCACTACCCCCTCAGCCCCCCCAGCCCCCCCACCCCCCCCAGCCCCCCCCCAACCCCCCCCAGCCCCCCCAGCCCCCCCCCCAACCCCCCCAGCCCCCCCCAACCCCCCCAACCCCCCCAGCCCCCCCAGCCCCCCCCAGCCCCCCCACCACGTTGGGTTCGAAGCACATGGGTACCGCCAGCACCGCACACGCCACTAGCATGTACAGGGAGGCCCCCAGTGGTGCGGCTGTGCGGGGCTGCAGCCTACCCGCCAGTCGGGATAGGGGGACACCGCCGTCGCGGGCAAAGGCGTACAGCATCCTGTGCTGACACCGGGGAGGGGGAGGAAAGGGGGGGGAGGGGAGGAAGGGAGGAAGGGGGGGAGGGGAGGAGGGGGTTGGGTTGGGTGGGGAAACCAGGTCGGTCAGTGTCATATGTGCGCGTGCTTGTACGAAGGGAGGCGCGCTGCAAGTGTCGTACAGTCGTACCTGGCGTTGTTGGCGATTGCCTGGAAGCTGCAGAAGAAGGCTCCCACCAGCGGGATAGTGAAGAGAGCTACACTGCTGCTGATGTTGGTGCTGCTGCTGGTGCTGCTGCTGCCGGGGGTGGCACTGGATACGTCGAGAATCTGGAGGGTGGGGGTGTGTTGGGTGGGGGTGGGGGGTGGGGAGGGGGTTTGAAGAGTGAATTTGCAACAATGAAACAAGGGGGGGGGAGAAAGGGAAGGGAGTTGTCCACGGATTGGTCGGATTGAACGGTAAGGAAAGGCGTACAGTAGGTAATTGAAATCCTCTCCGTCTGCAAAAGAGAACAGCGAGGTGGTGGTGGGTCCAATCGCTGCGGCTGCGGCAACCGAGTTGGTTGCAGGAGTACGACAAGCTCCGGACGGTTCCTTGGCACCCCCACCCCCAACTTTCTACCCACCACCACCCCCCGCCCCCCCCCCCAGGCCCCGCACGATCACCGCCAACACGCTTACCTTGTCCAAGATCTGCAGCACCATGTTGCTGTTGCCCGAGGCGTCGTACACAATGTCGTACTCGTCCATCTTGACCGCCACCAGCGTCAGCACCAGCGCCAGCCCACACAGCCCCGCCCCCCCGATGGACAGCAGCATAGCGGCAGGCACCGCCACCTCAGCCGCCAGCGTCTCCTCAGAGTTGTGAGCCGCACCGTCCCAGCCGGTGAAGGTCCACCTGCGTTGTATTGTACGGCAGCAGCGTGTACGACAGTACGGCGGAGGAGGGGGATGTAAAGGAGTACGGGCACGGGGGTACGAAAGGGCGGCCCGTGTATGTGTGTGGGCGTGGGTGTGTCTAGTTTGCAAATACCCTGGGAGTTCAGGGAGGCGTCCGGAAAGCCCGCTGAGCGCCCGACCCATCGAGGGACTCGGAGCGCCAGCCGTACGGCTGCCGTACAGCGGTCGTACTCACTGCGCCATCAGGATGCCCATGAGGACGTTGTAGAGGGGGCTGGTGATGCCGGTGACTGAGCTGTCCGTCTGCCAGGAGGTGAAGACGTACTGCGTACGGACAGCAGGTTTGTACGGCAGGTACGGGTGTACGGGTCAAAGTGAACGGAGCACCGAAACCTTGGCGCCTGGCGAGAGGCGACCTCCCGTCATATCCCCCCCTGATAGTGGGCCCCACTGGGCTTACTGCCTACTGCCTAAACTGGAGGCAGTACCGTAACCCTCCCTGGAGATGAACAACTCGCGACGTGGCCACGTCAACTGGCTGATGGTTTACGTAATGGACCGAATGGACCGACCAACCACCACCAACAGAAATTGGAACTCTTGTAAACTCAGAACGGAAGTTCGCTGCTCTCCCTCGCCGGAGGGCGTTGGTACGGCACATGACGCCAGCTAAGGAGTCCGCAAAGGCGTGAAGAAAGTAATAACGTTCGTCGGGTTTCGGAGCCTCTCAAAAGGTGGCTGCAGGGAGGCGTCGGGCATTATGAAGGCCCCGTCGTTGGCCTCTGTTGGCTCCGCGGCGGTGAGGGGGGACGGGGGGGGGGGGCCTCAGCACCCGACCCACACGCACCCACCGAATGAGTCAGACTGTTTTCACTGCTTGCAGTCGTCTCCCCTGTCGTTGTCGTCATCGTCGTCGCCATCATCATGTGTAATGCACGACGACGATTTACCCAAATGAAAACCAAACCTAAAACCCTAAAACTCCACCCTAAGCGGAACTGGCAGGACCTGCCCCCCCCCTCCGCCCTCCCCCCCCCACCGGGGCAGCCACCCAGCTGCCACACCCCCCCCAGCTACTGAGCCCCACCACCCACCCCCCAACCCCCCCCCCCCCACCACCACCCACCCACCCACCCACCCGCCCACCCACCCCAGCCCCACCTCCGCCGACTGCCGCTTGGGTGCCAGGAGCAGTAGTGCGGAGCAGAACCCCACCAGTGCCAGAGTGTGCCAACTGGGGCGGGGGGGAGGGGGGGGGAGGGGGAGGGGGGGTTCGGTATTATGAGGTCAGGTGGGGCGGGTTGAGATGTGGGATGAGGGGAGAGGGGAGGTGAGGGGGGTTGAAACACGGAGGTGGGTCCGGGCGCCAGGGCCGGGACCGAAAGGCCGCGAAGGGCGGGGCAAAGGGGGCGGGGGCCGCGAAGGGCCGCAAAGGGTGGGTGGCGAGGCCCCAGCCAAGGTGCCGACCAGGAGGACAGGCCCTTGGGAGTGTGTGTACGGCATGTACGGAATGCCCAAACTGGAGGGCAGGTGGGCTGCGAAAAGCAGGCGTGGATTGGAGACCAATGAGTGTGTGTGTGTGTGGGGGGGGGGGGTTCAGACGAGCGCTGAAACCCCGGCAAAGAGAGAGAGAGAGAGAGAGAGAGAGAGACACTCCCTCCTTACCCCCCCCCTCGCCTGAAGTCTGAACCAGGCCGCCCCGGCCTCCCGCTCCCCGCCCCACCCCACCCCGCCCCCTCCCCACCCACAATGCGCCCAAGGTTGTTAGGAAGGCGGTGGTCCGGCTTGAGCCGCAATTGAGCAGCCCCACCACCACCAGGGTAGCCGCCAGGATGCTTAGTCGGTGGACGCCGCTGAGGCTGCGACCTGGTTGGGGGAGGGTGGGTGGACAACGCGACAACGGGCGGTGCAGTGGGGGCACACAACAAATCCAATCCAATCCAATCCATTGCAGCGCACTGCAGCGCCGCTCAGGACAGGACGGACGGACGGACGGACGGACGGACGGACGGACGGACGGACGGACGGACGGACGGACGCGAGGCGCATGGCGCACCCCTTGGCGGTCATTGGCCATTGCTCCTAACGGGGGCTGACTGCCGGACAGCACCCAGCAGGGCAGTGGGAGGAGGAGGGGTGGGGGTGGACTGGAGCTGGGCCGGGGGAGAGAGGGTATGTGGCGCTGCAAGCACGGAGTGCCGTAATTAAAATGATACCGCAGCGGCCGGCGGGACGTTTTGGGGGGTTGGGGGCTTAGGGGTTTGGGGGTTTGGTGGATTCTGGGGGTTGGTGGCGTTGGGGCGTTGGCGGCTCGTAATGAAGAAAGACACGCGCCAGCGAGATGTGATTACCCCCCCACACACACAGACACACACACCGCCCCCCACCCCCAACCCCCCTTGGGTTGTGGGGGGTGACGCGGTGCCGGCAGCCCTCGCCCCCGCCCCGACCAGACGCCGGGGCAGACGCACCGCCACCCCCCCCTTCCTCCCCCCCAGGCGCACCGAACTGCTGCTCCACGGCGACCTCCACAAACTCCACAAAGGTCTGCGACCGGGAGCGAGAGCGGGAGGGGGAGGGGGGGGGAGAGCAGCGGGGGGCGAATCCATTTCCTTGAGGAGGTTCAAACCGCGATATGCAAAGGGTGGGGCCGCAGGGGGAAGAAATCTTGGATCCGGAACTCGATATCCAGCTCGCCATCCGGATCCGGATCCGGGGCAGGTAAGGGGGCGGTGCGGCAGGGCGCCGGGATCCGGGCGGCCGCCGGACACCCCCGTACAGGTACCGTACCGCAGCGCGCCTCCACTGCCGTACTTCCCCTCCCGCTGCGTGCACGTTTTGGATGTTGCCAGTTGATCCCCTCAGATGGGGCAGTTTGCGCGTTAACGCTTCTCCACGCCGGTCGCATGCCATGTGACTTGCATCATCAGCAGCATCAGTAGCAGCAGTACGGAAGCTCAACAGACCAGCCTGACCCAGCTTTTGTTGCCCCCCACCCCACCCCCCACCCCCCTTTCTGAAAGGAACCCCAACCCGCACTCCCGCGGTACCCACAAAGGTGGCGGATGCGGACAGCGCCGCTTGGCCCAGCGTAATGACCCAGGCGGTTATGAAGCAAACCAAGGTTCGAATCCGGGTGGGGGCAAGTCGGTACGACCAATAGTACAGCGCTCCCGAGGTAGGGTAGGCGGATGCCAGCTCCTGGTGGTTGGGCGGTTAGTTGGGCAGTTGTTTTGGTGGTTGGCCGTGCGGACCGGAGGAGTCGAACGCGGGTATGAGGGGTAACGCAGCCATATGGGGGGGGGGGGGTTGGAGTGGATTATCGGTTTGGGTTTGGGTTTTGGGGGGGCGGGGGTATCCACGTATAGGGGTGAGGGAGCTTGTGGGGCAGAGGAAGAGGCGGGTTGAGGGGGGCTGAGGCACTTCCCTCCTCAGCTGGGCCACAACCGGTTCCGACATGTGTACAGCGGGACCGATTACGGAGTACGGGTGTACGGCACCTGTGAGGGGGATTGGGCAGGGGCATCTTCCGTAGAGCTGCGACACCCCTCCTCACCCTCACCCCCACCCTTACCCCCGCTCCACCCCAACCCGGGACATGGGGTGGTCCTCGCCCCGTCTAGCGTCTATTGAAGCCACCACGACCCGGCCCCGACCGCCCCCAGTTCCCCCAACCAGGCCAAACTCCCTCCACACAACCCCCTCCACACCCCCACATCCGAAGTCACACCCCCTTTGCCCGGCCCGGCGGCAACAGCCCCACATCCCTCCCCACCCAATCAAGTCGACCCCGCCTCGTCCCATTCCCAACCCTGTCGTACATCCGTACCGCCAGGCTCAGTCCCACGGAGAGCGTCAGCAGCATCACCACCATCAAGCCCCACCTGCATGCGGTACGACATAAAGCCGTACGGTACGGCACAAAGCATCAGGTCAGGAGCATCCCCCCTGTGGCTGGCAGAGCAGCGGGTGCGGGCCCCAACCGCCGCCAACGAAGCTGGACCGACCTCTGACGGGTAAGGGGTAACCCCAGCCGGCACACGGGGGGGGGGGGGTATCCACGTATAGGCCGGAGCCCGTAAACGGTATCAAATCAGAAAATCCTTCCTGTCTGCAAAAGAAAAACTTGCAAGCAGCAAGGGCGTTAGATACAAACCGAGAAATTGTAGCGAGTCCGAGTTGAGCCGCCACGTGACGAGGACGAGACGAGACGTAATGGCGGATGCTGGAAATTCGCTGAGGCTGTGAGGTGACATGTGGCTGAGCTGGGCGAGAAAGTGCGGCTGGGATGCAAGGAACGCCCCCGCACCCGCACACCCGCACCCCCACCCGCACATGGCGCAATGATGCGGCCCGGAGGCGTGGCGAGCGGGGCCCACACGCCCCCACCCACCCACCCACCCACCCACCACCCCACCCCACTGGCGGGAACCCAACGTCCGGCGGGACTCACGTCATCACGACAGGACCGCCGTACGCGAAGCCGACTCCAATGCCGTACGAGCCTGCATGCCAATGGAGCACGCGGAGACGAGCGAGGCGGCGCGGCAGGTTGCTGTGAGAGAGCGGCTGATGTGATGTGATGTGATGTGATGTGATCAGATCAGATCAGATATTGTCAGATGTTTATATTATTGTGATCGGATGCTCGGATCTGTTTTGTGTTTGTTACATCTGTTCGCTTGCGGCCTTCTCCGATGAGAGCCTGGAAGCCGTGTACGGCAGCTTTGGTCTGGCTGCGACAGACTGCCAACGGGCCAACGGAAATTGGTCACATTCCACACGTTCGTACACTTCCGTGTAACATCCACACTGCCGTACACTCTTCGTACTCACCCGCCAGCGCTGTGAAGCTGCTGAGGACGTTGAGGTTGCTGCCGAAGCTGTTGAACAGGGTGAACCTGCGCCGTACAAATCCGGGGTTGGGAGGGACGTACATGTTGGGATCGCCGCGCGGGGCCACAGCGCAGCGGGAAGGGGGGGGGAGGGGGACAGGGGGGGGAGGAGGGAGACAGGGGCGGGGGACAGGGGGGGACAGGGGGGTTGCCACTTGCCAGGTGTCATGACATGCTGATAAGGAGCGGGTACGACGGGTCGGCACACGGCCCGACGAGGCTGGATAAGGCCCGCCGGGGGAGGGTGAGGAGGTAAATCGCTTTGCGGATTGGGGGGGGAGGGGGAGCAGGGCCGCGCACCGCGACAGAGGGGCGGGCCGCGAGCGGGAGAGGTCCAGGGGGGGGTCCCGGGTCCCGGGTCCAGAGGTCCAGGGTCCCGCCCTCCCACCTCCACATCCTGTGGCCCACGGGTTGCCTGGCGGCCCAGCGCCCATCCAACGACCCACGGGTCCGTCCCCCACCCCAGCCCCCGTCTCCCCCAGGCCCCGACTCACTCCCGCACCAGCTCCTGGCGGTAGCCCAGCATCAGCAGCTTCACGGTGTCCGTGTTACCGCGGCGGCGAGGGGCAGTGGAGGAGCCGCCAGAGGCGACGGCGGAGCCCAGCCTCCCACCGCCACCGCTCCCTGCGGCCCCTCCGCCCCGGCTGCCGCCCTGCCAGCGCTTGTACGCCGCTGAGCCGTCCATTCCCCCGCCGTCACCTCACTCCGTATTGCAGGCGCCGTGGCGGGTGTTGTACTGTTGTCGTACTGTTGTCGTACTGTGGGTGCGGGGTGAGGGGGGGGATGTGATTGGCAGGGGGTCGGCCGCAAGGCGGTGGCTGTGGCTGTGGTGGCGGCTTGTGGAGGGAGGGGAGGGGACACGGGAGGGAGGAAGGGGGGAGGGGGAAGGATGGAGGGGGGCGGATGAGCGGCCGAGACGGCCAGAGTCGGGCCCGGGAGCCGGCTGGGCGCCAGATGGTGATTCCGGCTCCAGGGTGGGGGCTGCTTCTGGTCGGGGGAGCGGGGTCTCTCTGGGTTTTGAGTTCGTGTGTCAGAGGAGTGCGAGTGTGTGTGGGGGGGCAGGAGTGAGTGGGAAGATTTGGTGGTTGAGGGAGCAGGGCGCTGCCGCATTCGGGAGGAGCTTGAGGGCCAATGGAGGTGCTGGCGGGGCCCTCAGGGCTGTGGGACTCAGTACCGAGCTGATTTGCATCTTCATGACCTTATCTGTTATGACTGTGGGGTCGCCTTATTGGAAGCGGCTTTCGGCTTTGACGCCGGAAGGTTGAGTCGCTTGACTTGAAATGACGGGTTGCGCTGCTCGCTCGTGAGGCTGAGGCAAGGCGAGGGCCAAATCAGCGGCGTCAAAAACATTTATAATTTGAGCATCGCCACGCAATGTTGCGACAGTGGCCCATGCAACAAAACCTTCGAGACCTGGGTAAAGCGGATTTCGTCGTTGGCCGAACCCGGTCGGCAGTACTGTACCCAGCGCAGGCCGTGCAATGCACAAAATGGATGCGGCTTCGTTCAGATCGCACATTCCGGTTTGCATCGCCACTTGCTGTTCATTGATTTTTCCTGTCGAGGGTTGTAACAAGTTGGCTGGACTAGGTCTTGTCGCGCCCACCGTCGCCATCCTTGCACCAATGATTGGTAAGGATGTCGACAGCATCCGCACCTGGGGCCTTCACAGGCAGAGAACTCCTTCGGTTGTGGCTTAGTGTACGTGAAACCCGTCGCAATAGTCCCCAACGGCATATGCCTACAGATCAACGCAGCTGAAGCTTAAACGGTGAAGGGAATAACGATTGTCGCCATACATCTCCTGGTCTGCCTATGATGATCTAATGCAGCAGCTCAACGTTACAGATGTTGTGGTGTACTGCCGACGTCAGCCATCTTTGCAAAACACTAGCCTGAGTATTTCACCAGCAAACATGTATTATGGGGCTATTGTTAAGGTATTTGGGGCCCTCGACGCGCGCAGATTCGTGTTTCAGACACAGTGTTTGCGGATGGCACAGCACAGTACGTAACCGAATCGTAAGGCCCTTTTGTTGCATTTGTTGCCCAGTGGCGTCACGAAGATGATTTGTTACCGTGGTAAGTTACGTTTATGCCATCCGAAGGGCCTGCGCGCGAGCCGGGCCTTTAAGTTTCGACCGTCCACGACAACCTGGACGGACCTCGACAGGCCTCGACAACCGTTGCCAGATCGGGTCCTCTTAACTTGCAAGCTCAACACGGCAGCACTTGATCTGCCATACTCGGTAAGTACGGCGCTGAGATGTCACTTGATATGGCACCACATGCGTGCTTTGGGGCCCTCGGACCTTCGGCCGTTTCCGATGCCACGGAGCCGTTCAGACGCAGATATTGCGCAAGTCCGGCGCGTGATGCACCTTCAACGGGCATCTAACGCTCAATGTGTCGAATACTGCACGGTAAGCACCAAAGACAACGCAGATTCTGCCGGGCCGAGAGGCGCGAAGTCACTCGCGCATCCCTGAAAAGCGGGCTCGTACGGCAAAAGTCGCCTCATGCCTCAAGCCCCATGCCCTGTCACCCTCGATGTGTGGTTGCACTGCTGTGAAGATTGTCCATCCGCCCACACTGTGGGTGAGTTGGTATATGTTAGCATCACGCCCCGCCCCGCACCCGTTGTTCCCGTCCTGGGACCGCCCCAGGGCAGCGGATTCGGGCGTTCAGTAGGTGTTCATCCCCCCCGGCCGAGCCGAGAAAAAGTGCGGCCGGCAGGGCTCCCACCCTGCCACCCACGCTGCAGTGACGCGATTGGACAATCTGCACGAAAGTTCTGACGACCTACCGCCGATCGAAAGAATCGTATTTTGAGGCAAGCTTTGGGAGCGGTGCCTCCGCTACGGAGCGGCTTCGCGGGAGGGCGGGCGTGCGGGGGAAAGGGGAGGAGGGGTGCTGACACTCCCTGGCGTTGCACACGACCCTGCCTGCGTCGGCAAACGCAGCGGAGCGGTGGCCACGTAGCTCTTAACCCTGGCCTGCTACCGTACCGCCGCAATGCGTTCGGTGTTCCCTAAGGCTTCAGAGACTTCAACCTGATGGCGGGAATCGCCCCCGCCTGCCAGCGCCGCCTGTCCGCCCCTCGAACCGTGGGTCACCTGGACGTGCTGTAACATCCCAAGGGCCGTAATGGAGCGCCTCTCGCCGCAACCGCCGCCGCCCCACCCGCAACCCGGGAGCCCGGACCCCCCTCCCTCCCCCCCAAACACACACACAACTTCCAACTCCTGGGAGGAGGTGGTGGTGGAGGCGGCGACGGCGTTGCCGCCAGCAGGTATCAGCGGCCCTGTCATGACCACACGCTGCGAACCATCTCCGCTGGCAAGCCTTAATGAGGGGGTCCAGGGCTCATCGAACCGACAGACGTGACAGACGGACGGACACGAGGGCCCCCCCCCATCCGCCATCCCATCCGGTCCCCTCCCCACAGCCCACAACCGTGTTATGTTATGTTAAGTTACCGTATGTTATGTTATGTTATGTTATGTCATGAGATGAGGTGCGGATGTTGTGATGTGCGTGTGCGTGTGCTCGTGAGTCTGACTGGCTGATTGACTCACTGCCTGCCTGCCTGCCTGTCTGACTGTCTCTGCGTCAGAAATGCGCTTCCGCCGCCAAACCTCCCCTCCCCTTCCCTCCCCTCCCCTCCCCTCGCCTCCCCTACCCCCGCAGCTGCAGCTCCGCCCCTCCCCCGGCCTCCGGCGCTCATGGCCTTCGGCCCCCCCCCAGCAACTGTCTGCCCCCGTCCCGCAAACCAAGGCTGGCTCCGGAACCACCTGGCACACCCACCCCTGCCACGTGGCCAAGCGCGCTGGCCGCCGCCACCGGGCCGCAACACGCCCGCAGGCCTCAGACCTCCTCGCCTCACTCCGATACGCATTACCTCCCACTCTCACCTCCTCGCGAACCTGGCCGCGAACTTCGGCCCATCAACACTTCGGGGGCGTTCGGCCTCCGAGCAAACAATTTACACCGCAACCATACCCTGATTGACACGACTCCGCAACAAACCAAAGCGCCGATGGGCCCCTTCACGGGCTTCCTCCTCCGAATGACCAACCCCCCTCCCCCTCCTCCCCTCGATCAAAACCCAACCGGCCGATGGCCCCTGCGAGCCGACCCGCCCCGAGGCAAGTTGGGTCTATGGGTTTCCCCGCCGCTGAACCCGCGAAGGGCAACACCCACGAGCCCCACTTGCGCAAAACGAAACGAACCAACGGCCAACGAATCCACGCGCACACACATCAGACACACAAACGCTGTCCCAACCACATCAGCCCCCTTCCTCCCGCGGGGGGGGGGGGTGCAAGACCGCACCACCATTCAACTCGGCGGGCTGAGGGGGAGTACAGGAGCGGCAGCGGCGGCGGCGGCTCCGCCGGTACGGCCGCCGCCTCAGTGCTGGTAGTACGGCGGCTGTCCTGGCTGGTACGGGTACGGTGGTTGCTGGGGCGGCGGTGGCGGCGCGGCACCGTACGGCGCGTAAACTGGCGGCGGCGGCGGCGGGCCGCTTTGGTAGCCGCTGTGCTGCTGCGTGTACCCGTACGGATAGCCCGCCGGCGGCGCCGACGCGCTGTACCCCTGTTGCCCCGACGGAGGCGGCGGCGGCGGCGCGCCGTACCCCTGTTGTCCTGGCTGCGACTGCGGCGGCGGAGCGTACGAGTAATTCTGCGGCGGCGGCGGCGGCGGCGGCGCGCCATAGGGTTGGTGCTGATACGACGGTGGCGGCGGCGGCGGCGCTTGCTGCGGCGGCGTCGACGGCGGCCCGGACGAGGCGTAATGTGGCGGCAAAGAGGCGAATGGCGGCGGAGGGGCCCCTCCAGGGGGGTGCGGCGCTGACGGAGGCGAACCGCCGTACGCGCCGTGCTGCTGCGGCGGCGGGGGTGGCGGCGGCGGGGGCGGGTGGGCCCCCGGCGGCGGGGCGGGGTAGGCTGCTGCGGGCGGGGGTGGCGGCGCGCCGGGGCTGATGCCTGCGGGCAGGGGGAATGGGTTTCAGAGTTGGGTTGTGAACAACCGACAAGAAGGGCTGGAGCTGGGAGGGGGAGGGGGAGTCCGCACCCAACCCTCCTCCTGACGGCCCGCTGCATCCCCCCCCTTTCCGAGCACGTGAGCGAGTGAGTGAGCGACCTGCTTCCACCAGTCCACCTTCACCATCAGTCCATCAGTACGGCGTCGTTCACGTCGCCTCCCTCCCATCGCTGCGGCACCACCTTTGTTCCCACCGCCACCACCGCCACCACCACCACCACCGGCCACAAGCCACCACCATCGCCTTGCCTCGCTTCGGCGCCCACACCGGCCCCGGTTCTCCCGCACCGAGGGCATCTCCGGGACATAGCCTTCGGGTAAAAAAACCCCTTGCGGCCACCCACCCTCCCACCCACCCACCCACCCACCCACCCACCCACCCGCCGCCGCCATCCTTGCCGCCAGCCGGTCCGCGTCCTCCTGAGCCGCCCGGCGGTCAATGTCCTGAGACAGCTCGTCCCGCTGGACCTGCGTGCATAGTACGGCAATACGACGGTACGGCATCACGACGCCACCACGGTGTGAACGGTACGCAGCCCGGCCGCCAGCCATCCCGCCATCGCCCCCCCCGCCGGGTAACCACCCCCCGCTCCAGCACACTCCAGCGACCTAAGAATTGAGTGCGACCCCACCCCCCACATCCCACATCCCACATCCCACCCCCCAACCCCACCTACCCTGTGCCAACTACCCCAACCACCCCACCCCAACCAACGCCCCTCGCATCCCTAACCACCCTCCATTGCTTTATGACCCTCATCTACCCCCCCCCTGGACCAGGGTGATGGCCTGTTCCCAACACTCAGTATCACCAGCCCACCACGGACCCGGCCTCCTCCTCCTCGCATTAAGACACACATATACACACACACAACCCCCCCAACCCCCCCAACCCCCTCACCTGTCGTGTGTATGCAAAGTCCGCCGCCTCCTGCTTGGCCTTCCTCACCACCTCACTCATACCCAGGTAGAAGCGAAGACCCTCAGAGCCGTGATCCAGCAGCTCGCGGTACTGCCGTACGGTCTGCAGTACGGGAATGTCGTGCATGTCGTACAGGTGGGCACATTGCGCCATGTACCCCATGCCACACTTCAAACAGCATGACGTCACTCTATGCCGTCTTCCCCGCCCCGCCCCGTCTTCCCTGTCTTCCCCGCCTTCCAACCCACCGACCGCTTCACCCTCCGGCCCAGCCCCCCATTTCCCCCCCCGCCACACACACACACACACACACACCTCCCGTACTCCCGCCGCCGCCGCCTCGCACGCCGCCCTCCACCCGTTGACATCGAACACGGATCTGAAGGCCGTGTTTGTTGCCGCAGTGGCCGCCAACAGATTGTCCTGCGCAGCCAGGTTCTTGTCCACGTCAGCAATCAGGGTGTCGTACTTCTTCAGCTCCTGCCGAGGTGGGGCGAGGGGGAGGGGAAGGGGGAGAGGGGTGGGGAGGGGGAGGTGGGACTGGTCGCGGCGGTAAAGGGGGGAGGCGGGGTGGGGGAGAGAGGTCGAGGATGAGCGGAGGTAAGAAGTGTACGACAATCCGAGTTGATTGGGGCATTGGGAGAGGAATATTGGGCTCCACGCACCCGCAGCGGATCAGCGGATCAGCCCTCAACGACAACAAGAACAGCGCCACCACCACCACCACCACCACCACAAAAGCCGCTCGCTCGGTAACCCGCTGTCTTTTGCTCCTGGGGGTATACCTCCGGTGGACCTCCGGTGGGCCCAGCCGGGCATCTGCCGGACTCGCTTTGCCGCCATGCTCCACTTTCCCCCAAAAGGAACCCCTCCCCCCTTTGCTCTCTTGCTGTGTGACCCCACGGGAATCAATAACACATACACACACGCACACACATACATACATGCACACACACGCGTAGCCCCCCCACCTCCTTGAACAGCGCATCGTGGTTCTGTGGGGGTGTGGCCATCAGCTTGGGCAGCACGTTGTCCCGCGTCTTGAGCTCCTTGAGCGCCTCCTCCATACCGCCCCGCTCGAGGGCTAGGGCCTGAAGGGGGGCGGAGGGGGGGGGGGAGGGAAAAGGGGGGAAGGAGGGGGAGGAGGGGGGGAGGCGGGGAGGAGCGTCAAGTGGGGAGATTTCAACGGCGGGTCGGTTGGGATTCAAGGGGAGGGGGGCTGGCAGCGACTGGTCAGCAGTGGCCAGCAGTGGCCAGCACCTCCTTCGTCGTCATGGGCTCGTCAGCAGTGGCCAGTGGCGGGTCGGTCCAGGGCAGGTCCCGACCTCCCTGTGTAATGCTACCAGCGTCCAGGGAGGGAGAGAGGGTGGGAGGGAGAGGATGCCCGCACACCCGCAAAACCCCACCCGCACACCCGCCCTCTCCCCCCCCGTCCGCTCCCCCCTTTCCCCCCCCCCCGCCCCCAATCCTCCATCCCCCCCACCCCCCACCCCACCTGCAGCGCATCCAAGTTTCTGCGGAGCGTGGCCACCACCGCCGCCGGGTCCTCCGGGCCAGTCACCACCAGCGGGGCCTGGGGGGGGGGGAGAAGGGGGGGGAAAGAGGGGGAGAGCAGCAGCGGGGCAGTGGACGTGCGGAACAGAGGTGGATGGCGGGAGGGCGGGAGGGCGGTGCGGAGGGGGGCGGGGAAAGCTCCGAACAAAAGGCCCCCTGGTGCAGCTCCGAACAAAAAGCCCCTTGGAATACGGCAGCAGGAAGTACGGCATCAGCCACCACCTAGAGCACCAGGCAGGTCGTGTCGCAAACACGGGTGGGGGCTGAGCAGGCGGTGGAGGCGCCGGCGGCAACGCAGGCCCCCCGGGGTGGGGGTGGGGGCGGAGGGAAAGAGGGCACCAGCAGCCTCCGTGACCCTAAGCCTCCCCGCAGATGAGTCTACATTACATTTGGTCTGCTGGGTTGTGTTGTCTGGGCGCTCGTGCCGTTCTTATGCTGTCGCGCCTACTCGTTCATCTGGGTGGGTCTGGCGGCGACGCGGTCGCTGCGCCTCCCGTCTTGGTAAGGACCCAGTTGCAGTACGTTCGGTGGGTATTGCCCCCTCCCGGGGGACCCGTGACCCCTTCCGGGGGTTCCGGATCCGCTCCTCGCTAACGCCGCCGTCTCCGTCCCTCCGCTGCGGCAACGTTTTTCTCCCTACCCCGCCCTCCCCCCCACCTGCAGCCGGGGCATCTGTGTGGCCGCCGCCTCCACCCTCAGCTCCCCGAATGCGGTCTCTCTCTCCGCCAGCCTCCGCAGCACTCCCTGGTCGCTGTCACCCGCCTTCTGCATGGCGGACCTGGGGACAGGGTGGGGGGGAGGGGAGGGGTAAGAAAGGAGATACCGCAGCGAAGGGACTGAGACGGCGTCAGCGAATGGTGGGGGGGGGTGAGGGAAGGGGATGTTTCCGACGTGTGGGGGGGAGAGGGGGGCGCGGGACAGGAGGGGAGGGTGTGCGCGTTCTGAAGTGCCGTCAACCCCTACTTCATCCCACCCCCCCCCCCCACCCCCGCCCCGCCGCCGATGAGCGAGGAGGGGAGGGGCAGGGGGGGGGGACGCGGCGGTGAAAACATCCGACCAGGAGCGACCAGGTGACGGCACGCGGGCCCCAAACTAATGCTGCCATGTCCCCAGTGGCCGCGGGGCGGTACGACATCGTGGTACGGCACCTGTACTGCGAGATCCGGTCCCAGTACGGCTTGGAGGCGGTCGCCGCGGGCTGCACGCGCCACTTGTCTCCGTGCTTGTCGCGCATCTCCCCATCCGCCCGCGAGTCGGCGTCCAGAGACTCCTGCGGGGGGGGAGGGAGGGGGGAGGGGGAGGGGGAGGGGGGAGGATGCAATGCCAAACTGGGACACTGGTTGTAAAGCAACTGGGGAGAGGGGGAGGGGAAAAAGAAAACGGCCCCGGATGAGAGAACGGTAGGGGAGGGGGGAGGGGTGCAGTGGACCAGTCCTCATGAGGCTGGCTGACAGGCTGGCAGTACGGCATGCTGGATGGGGGGTGGGGGGGGGGGACACTTCGGGCGAGCAGGGCACTGCCTTTGCAGGCTGGGAGGGCCCACGGGGACTGAACACGGTACGGCGCGGTCAGGGCGGTTAGGGCGAGGTCGCGGCTCCTCCTCCCCCTCCCCTAGGGGGGTGAGAGGATGGGTTGTACATGGGTTGTACATGTACAATGCGGGGGTGGGGGTGGGGAGGTGCTCCCCCACACAGCTCATTCGCCAACTGGTGGGTGGGTGGGGTGATACGGATTCGGTCACATGCCGCAACACAGCTCCCCCCTCCCCCCCTTCCCCCCTCCCCCACCTGCGCCGCCATGAGGTCCGCATCCACCTCCCGACGGATCTCCCCGATCTCCGCCAGCATCTGCCGTACGTACGGCAAAGTACGGAACAGGAGCAAGCGAGCAACACAGGGCATTCGCAGGGTCATGTCAGGAAGAGGCAATGTCACGCGAACCGTGATGCCCAGCCGAGCCGAGCCGAGCCTGCAGCCCTCCTCGGGGGCTCACCCACCCACCCACCCATCCACCCATCCACTCCGCCAGCCCCCGCTGCTTCCGAAGCACCCTAACCCCCCTCCGCCACGCATACCGCTCTTATCCCCCCCCCCCAAACCCCTCCCCCCTCACCGTTCTGCATTTCACTCTCAACCCCTTCCCCCGCTGGCCCCCCTCTACCCCTTCCCCCCCCGCCACTCCATTCGTATTCTCCCAAACCCGCGCCTCCTCCTCGCCTCCCCTCCCTCATCCCCCCCTCCCTCCCCCCCCCGCTCCCCCGCTTACGCCCTTAAGGTGGTTGAGTCCCCCGATGCCCTCGATCTCATGCAACTCCCGCAGCAACGCATCGGGCAGGGCGGCGGAGGTGCGAGCATCCAGGGCCTGAAAGGGGGGGAAGGGGGGGGTGGCCGGGGGCGGGGAGGAGGTTTGGGGGGAGGGCGTCAGAGGCTGCGAGGGCGGGGGCGGGTTGGGGGGCGGGTTGGGGGGCGGGTTGGGGGGTCAGGGTGGGGGGTAGGGTGGGGGGGAAGCATCCGCACGGTGTCGGCACTCGACAGGCGGAGCAGAGGCGAGGGCGTGTGTGTTCGCCGTGTGTGTGTTTGTGTGTTTGCCACGTCACACACCATGTCGCGGGCAGACCGCGATGCTGCCCTGCCCTGCGCTGTTCTGTGCTTGCGTGCATGTGGCCGCATGCACTGGCTTGGGGCACTACGCAGTCAACGAGCCGCGCCCGCTCCGAAACCCCCCCCCCAAAGACCCTACATCCCATGCAGACCCCTCTTAAGTCACTCGAAACCCTGTATCACCTTGCCCGCCCCAGACCCTAAAGACCCCCTCCCCCCTACTCCCTTCCCCTCACCACAACCATCACCACAACCGTCACAAAACCCCAACCCTAAGACCCCCGCCCCTCCCCCTCCCCCTCCCCCCACACACACACCTGCAGTGTGTCCGGCAGCTCCCACTCCCTGAACTTGATCCGTGCGTTGTCGGTTGCCCCCGCCAGTCTGTCCAGTTGGCGGCGGATGAGGTCGTCCACCAGGTCCGTGTACTTGGACAGGGCGCGGGCGCTGAGGAGGCGGCGGGCGGGGGGGGGGGGTAGGAGGAGGGGAGAAGGGGGAAGGGGGAAGGAGGGGGGGAAGGGGGATTACCGTAAGAGCTTTGGGCGAGGAGGGTAGAGCCATGCGCTGAGGCCAGCTTAGCAGGCTGGCAGGCACACGGCGGCTTCTAATGGAGCAACCGAAGAGGGGTACCTCCCCAGGGGGGCGATGGAGGGGAGGGCGGAGGAGGCTGCGGACAACACACGCATGACCTCTCCACCCCCACCCCCAAAAAATAACAAAACAACGCATTGCACTCGTAGTCCCCCCCCCGAACCCCCGCCCACACACCCACACCCACACCCCTACAACCCCCCCACCCACACCCCTACCTGGTGTCCGGCACCAGCCCCGTGAAGAGCTGCTCCGCCGCCGCATCCAGCGCCCCGGCTGAGGGGGGGACGCTCTTGACCAGCAGGGCCCCGCTGGTGGGGGGCAGCTCGGAGAAGGTGGGGACCTGGGGGGGAGGGAGGGGGAGGGGGGGAGGGAAGGGAGGTGTCGGAGAGCCTGGGTAAGGGGAGAATTGGGGTGAGTGTTGGCGTGTGTTGGGTTGGGAGAGTGTTTGGGTTTGGGTTTGGGTTCATGAGGGGGAGGGAGGGTGGGGGAGGGTGCGATGTGGAGGCCTACCGGGGATATCGGGGACCCCAGGGGGCAGATCGTGACGAGAGGCAGACTCCCCCCCACACAAGGGGAATGGCGCGCAGAGGGCGGGGCCAGCAGGAGCCAGAAGGGGGGGGGGGGGCAATGAAGAGCATTCGGGTGGCCCCCAGCGATGCCCCGTTCACCGGCCCGTTTGCAGCTCGAACGGAGGAGGTGATGGCCCCCCTTCCCTCCCCTCCCCTCCCCCCCTCCCCCCCCTCCCCCCCTCCCCCCCCCTCCCCCCCCCCTCGCCTTCATGAGGTAGATGGAGTTGTTGTCCTTCTCCGCCTTCACAAGCAGAGACTGAACCAGGTCCTGATTTGGGGGGGGGAGGGCGAGGAGGGGTACATTGGGGGGCGATGGTTCGGGCGGGTGAGCGAGGGTGTGGCTGACGGGTGCAGCGGGTGCAGGCGGCGGGTCAGGAAGTGGAGGGCGGCAACTTGATGGTAAGACTGGACCTGGATGTCTAGCAGCGGAACGGGGCCCAGCAACACCCCCCACACCAAAGGAGCTTATCACTCCCTGACCCCCCGCCCCAACCCAACGCATCCCGCCGCACCGGCCCCCCCTTCTTGCCCTGCAGACCTGCAGGCACGCATCGACCGCACATGCACACCGCCCCCGCCCCTGCACCGCCCCGCCCCTGCACGCCGACCGCATCGCCCTGCTGAGTCGTGTCTCGGTGCCGGTGCCGGTGCCGGTGCCTGGACCCGTCTCAACGCAGGAGGCACCGCTGCGTTGTGCTACCGGACGGGGACCCTTCCCTTCGTATGCCCTCCTGACTGCCGCCACCCAACACCCCTCCTTCCCCGGCCCATCCGCGCCCCCGCGCACGCGCCCGGACCGCCCTCTCCGTTTTAAACCCCCAGCACACACCTACACACAACTACACACATGCACACCTACAAATACACCCCTACACACACACCTGCGTGCGGTTGACGCTCTCGATCATTTCGTTGCTGATACCCTTGGCGATGCGCCGGGTGCTCTGAACGCGGAGGGGGGGGGTTGGAGGGGTGGGGGGTTAACAAGAAAGAGACCCCAGCAGCGAAAAGGGCGGAGACGGCGTCAGCGAGCGGACCCTGCTGTGGGGTGGGGTTGGGGTTGGGGGTGGGTGATGGTTGGTGGGGGTGGGGGTGGTGGGGGGAATCGAGAGTGAGGTGCGCTCCGTTGTGAGGGGGGGGGGTGGCAAAGGAAGGATGGCAGCAGCCACGCGGCCAACAGACAACAGGCGCACACACACAAACAAACACACACACGCAGCTGCAGGTGGCCCGACCGCTTCACCTCTTCTCACTCAGAGAGAGGGGGGGGGGTACCTGGCTGGCTCTGCCTGGCTCTGCCTGTGAACCGTCCTCCACCCGGGACACCCGTCCACCCATTCAAACACATATACATACCCCTACAGCCCCAAACACACGCGCCCCTCTCTCCCCCCACCACCATACCACCCACCCACCCACCACCCTCTCCCCCCCACCTGCAGCCTCGCGAATGCCTCCTTGAGTGCCGCAATCTCCCAGTTGACCTTGTCATCTGTCCGGTATTGCCGACTGGACTGAATCAGCTCCTCTACCTGAGACACCAGTGACAATGGGGGGATGGGTGGGGGGAAGGAGAGGGGGTGGGTGGGCAAGGAGAGAGGAGGAAACAGGAAACAGTCCTGACTGACTGGCTGGCTGGCAGGCATACGCAGACGAACGGGAGCCAAAAGGGAATTCCGGAAAGGAGGGGAGTGAGGGGGGACTACCGGTAGCGACTTGCAGAGTGATGCTTTCGATTGGATGTGTGTGCATGTGTGGATGCGCGAAGCGGCTACCTTGGGCGGGTTGGGTTGGGTTGGGCGGGGAGCAGGACCCCGCAGACAGACGCTCGCCCGCCCAGTTGACCGGTGGGGGCTTCTGGACCCGATCCTCTTCTCACCCCCCCCCATGCGCTGTGCTTTGGGAAAGAGAGCGACTCCAAGTCCAAGTTCTCCTTGCCCGACCAACTCACACCTCCCACCCGCCTCTAACCCCCTTCCTCCCCCCGCCCGATCTCCAACCCCCCCCCCGCCACGCCCCTCAGCGCTCCTGCTCCTCCGTCGTTCCTCCGTGTTCCTCCGTGTAACCCTCGTCCATCAGTTCGGCCTGCCAATTCTTTCGCCCCACCACCACCACCACCACCACGACCACCGGACTGGGTAAAACCCCCGGCCACCCGCCCCTTCCCTGGCCCCCCTCCCCCTCACACCTCCCGCCACCCCGCCCCACCCCGCCCCCTGCCCACCACCGGACTCCCCCCTACCGAGTATATGCTGGCCTTGAGCTGCACGTGTTGTGGCCAGCTCTTGTCGAAGTAGTTGAGCAGGGCGGGGGAGTCGAAGAGGCGCTCCACCTCCACGTACATGCTGCCGGTCTGAAGGGGGGGAGGAGGGAGGGGGGAGGGAGGGAGGGGGAGAGGGGGAGGGGGTTAAGGGGGTTGAGGCGGGGGAGGGGGTTGAGGCGGGGGAGGGGTTGAGGCGGGGGAGGGAGGGTAAATGGAAAGTAGAATGGCGAGAGAGGGGGTGAGCGGGGGCAGGACGGGGGGGTAGGGCGGGGAGGGAGCACGGGTTCAAATAAAAGGGATTCGGGGGGAAGCTGGGGAGGTTGTGAGACGGGTCAGGAGGGGGGAGGGGTTGAGTGGCCCCCGTGGACGATGGAATGCCCGGGGGAGGGGGGAAACGGAACGGGGGGCGGGGGGGGGGGGTTAAGATCGCGGGAGGTGGAACGGCGCAAGGAGACACGGGCCCCAGATCTGGTGCTACTGCTGGAGAGAGACCTCGGAGACATCTCCCGGCCTTGGGGAAGCAAGGACGTGAACGCCCCACCAGTCACCCATGCCCCAATCCCCGCCCGCCGCCCTCTTGATTCCCCTTCCCTGTCAATCTACCCGCCCTTTCCCCCTACCCTACCCTTGCACGCACACACACACAACCCCTCCCACCACCCGACTCAGCTACAACTCCCTTCCCCCTCCTCCATGAGCGAGGCACAGCCCCCTCCCTCCCCTCCCTCTTCCCCACCCCCCCCCCCCATTCCCCTCCCCTCCCCCTCCCCCTCCTCCCTCCCCCCCACCTCCCCCCCCACCTGCTTAGCCAGTCGGGCCAGCACATTGGGGCTCTTATTGTCCAACACCGCCTTGTGGTACACACACTCCTGGGGGGGGGCGAGGAGGAGAGGGGGGGGAGGTGAAAGGGATGGGTTAGGAAATGGCCGCAACGATGGCAGGGGGGAACAAGGGCGCGAATGAGGGGCGGGGGTGACGTGGCGAATGTGGGTGTCACCAGAGCTAGCTGGCAGGCTGGTGGAGGCGGGACCGCAGACTGGGTGAGGATGCCCGGGGCTCCCTCCACCCCTGGAGCTGAGGGCCCCCCCAGGCGGCCCCCTCCCTTGCACTCCCATCTTCGCCCCTTACTGCCCTCAGCCCTCACCACTCATTCCCGCTCGATGCCCCACTCCCTCGGCCCTCACCCTCACCCCCCGCCACCCCAATGTGCCCCGCGGCAAGCCCCGCGGCAAGCCCCGCCAAACCCCGGTCCGGACCAACAAGCCCCTTTCGCCTCCTTCAGACCCCGAGCGACCCAAAAGCAGCGGCCGCCGACCACCACCACCCTCCCCCCACCACCCGCTCCGCTCCCCTCCCCATCCCGCCCCGCGCCCCCATCCTGGGTCCCACCCCACCCACCCGCCTTCAACTTGCTCCTTTATCCCGCCTCTCCCTCAGCCCTCACCACTCAGCCCCTTACACCCCCGATCCCCCCCTTTCCCCCCCGCCCTCCCCCTCTCCTCCCCCCTCCTGCCCCCCCCACCTGAGCCTGTGTGAGCATGAGCTTCTCCAGCAACAGCCCGCACTCGGGACCGATGTCGGTGGGGCGGGGGGTGTCCGTCTTGCCAGCCTCGCCCTCGCGCATCAACTGGAACGTGCCGCAGGCCTCCTGGGGGGGGTGAGGGTGTGTGGTGGTGGGGGGTGTGGTGAGGGGTGGGTGGTGTGGGTGTGTGAGGGTTGGGTGATGTGGGTGCGGGTGTGTGAGGGTGCGGGGGAGTCAGGCGGGCGGGCAGGGCAGTGCACAAGGGGGAAGGGCCGATGTGCAGCTCAGCCGCTGCACCCCACTGAGCACTCAACACACCCATCTAGGCAGGGGAGGAGCGGCAAGGCAGGCAGGCAGGCAGGGGGCAGGCAGGGAGCTGCGTTGAGAGCAATGACGCGGCCGTGGTTCAGCGCCGGGGTGGCGCCGGGAGAGCAATCGGAGGCCGCGGTCCAGGGGCCCAGTCGGGGGCGGGCAGAGAAGCAACACCCCCGCCCGCCCGCCTTACGCACACGCCTGTTCGCGAAGCCTCGGCCCCCCCTCCCTTCGCAAAGCCCTCCCTCCGCTTCCATTTTCGGCCCGTTCCACTTCAACACCCCGTGCGCCCCCCTGCCTACGCCCCCCTCCCTGCGCCCTCCCTCCCCTCCCCCCCCTTCCTGCCTGGAACAGCTTGCATGCCGCCGTGAGTCCCTCTGCGCTGGTGCGGTCGCTCTGCAGCGCCTGCTGTGAGGCCAGTGAGGCCAGATTGAACAACACACCCGCCTTCTCGTAGTGGATGTTGGTCTGGGACACACGGCGGCTGGGACGGAACGCATCGTTCCAGGCGAACGACACCTGCGCCGGGAGGGACAGGGGGAGGGAAGGGGGAGGAAGGGGGAGGTAGGTAGGAGAGGGAGGGGGAGGGGAGGGTGAGGTAGGTAGGGGAAGTGGGGGAGGGAGGGCGCTTGAGGCCGGTGGGGGGTGGAGGCAGGCACAGGCACAGGCAAGACACGTCCCGGCGCTCACTGCCCAATGCACGGGGCGTGTGTCCGGCGCTCCTGACACCCCACCCTGCCGCCCGGTGCCTCAGTCCCTCAGTCCCTCAGTCCCTCAGGATGTGGGCGAGGCCTCCAAAGCCCCCAAGGCCTTCCCGCTCCCTCGCGACACCCTCCTCCGCCCTCTCCTCCGCCTCGATACGGCCACCCCCCACTCCACCCCAACCCGCCCCCACCCCCACCCCACCCCT
Organism: Pleodorina starrii; assembly: GCA_030267565.1. NCBI lineage: Eukaryota > Viridiplantae > Chlorophyta > Chlorophyceae > Chlamydomonadales > Volvocaceae > Pleodorina > Pleodorina starrii. The sequence continues at coordinate 628,481 of BRXU01000032.1, forward strand.
CACCCCCACCTGCGCGTGTCCCTTCTCCTTGCTGATGGGGAAGCGGGTCTCCACGGCACACAGGTAGCGGTAGTACCTGGGCGGGGGGTTGAGGGGAGGAGTGCATTAACCCCACGTTGCTTCGTTGCTACCGGGAAGCCCAGACCGCTCAAGAGACACGCGTTGCCGAACAGGGGAATGGAAGATGGAGGGTTTAGGGGGCGGTTGAATGCAAGGGAACCGAAAGGGCCATGTCTGAAGGGGCGGGGTGGCGGGGGAAATGCGACATGCGTACTCGAGTGAAATGGGACATGCGTCCTCTGGTTGCGGCAATCCAGCCCCTGTGGTCAACCTTGAACTCCAGATATCGCCAGGAGGGTAGAGGGGACAGGGAGTGATATGTTCCTTTATATAAAAGGGCAGGGGGTAGGAGGTGAGGGCGGAGGTGGCCGGGGAGCGCACGGTGGTGGTGGTGCTGGGGGCGGTGGTGGCGGGCCGCTCTTCGCCACCACACCCACGCAGTTCCAACCGACCCGCGGGTCGGCCCGAATGGAAACACGCCACGGCCGGCTCTTCCCAAGCCAAAGGATAGACAACCTGGCCTGCTCCCGTCACAGTTTTCCCAAAGCCATGCAATGGCGGACTGCCCTCGGATCGGTCAGTGGGCCCCCAACTGGGAACTGCTGCCAATTGGAGCACCGCAAGCCGCCGTGTGTCACACACAAGTAACGCGTGATTGCATCGGTATGTGAGGTTTGGTGCGCGGTGTCACTGGCACAGTCCGACTGCGGAGTGGGGACTGCTTGCCAAGTGGAGCGGCTGGCCGGCTGGGGGACGGGTTGTAAGCGCTCGGGAGCGAGGTGGGCGGGGCTATGAGTCATCTGGCTGGTGAACCCCCCCTCAGCCGCCAGGGGCTGATGCCGCCGCCCGTAAGGCCCCACAGAGGAAGCATGCGTTTGCATGTCCTGGCGGTTGTGCAGATTGGGCGGTGAGGGGTGGCTGATTCTTGCATCTGTCCAGCGGCGCGTTTGGAGGAGGATGCGTACGGAACCGGTACGGAGACGGAGAGTTAGGGTTGTCTTTTGTCGAGGAGCGTAGAAATCCCACAAATGAAGGAAATATCGGACGTCGGGGCGACTGATTTTTGAGATGGGTGGATGAGGTGTGGGAGGGAGGAAGGGCTTGAGGGGGGAGGCCGCGCTGTAAGCGGGTTACGCCCGCCCCCTGCCTAACGCCCGGTGGCAGTTGCCGGCAGCCCCCAAGGGCGTGCCTACCTCGGGAAGCAGCCCGAACCAAGCCCCCCTCTTCTCACTTGGTCACCGTCTCACGCACACCAGGTTGTGTTCCGCTCTGCGCCAAGATAACCTCGGAGCGCAAGCTCTGCACCCGTTCGAGGTCATCGGCAGCCTCGTCCGCCTCCCGGTTGGAATATGTCGCTCGGATGTAGGCCAGCAATGGTGATTTGATGTCAACACTTTCGGTCTTCTTGCAGTGTATTGCAAGCATAACACTTTGAGCGGTGGGCATTTTGTGCGGTAGTCGAGACCCGATCGCCCTAGAACACTTGCGTGACCAATGCTAAAAAAGTAAGATGTAGTGTACTGCCTGTGACCAACGATAGCGTATGCTCATTTGCCGGTGAAAACGTTACCGAATGCGCGAATGGCAACGATTATTTCGTGACGGTTAGGTGGGCCTCCCGCGCATTACACTTTAGGAACCCCGTGCGCGCAGCTTCTCTCTCTTGTAGGGGCACCCTTCTGCTGCAGGCAGCAGAACACTTTAGGGTCGCTTGATTTAATCTTGGTGCTGTTGACTCGCTGGGTGAAAGATGTGCGGCATTCTAGCCGTGCTCAACTCAACGGATGACAGCCCGGCGATGCGGGCGAAGGTGCTGGCTCTGAGTCGCCGCCAGAAGCATCGTGGCCCGGACTGGTGAGCGACGGAAATAGCTGGGTCGCGCCGCAACACCGTTTTAGGGGTTGTCGACTGTCCCACACGCCTTGTTCATCAGCAATTCGATCTTTGCATGCATTTAGACATCACAATTTCCGCACGTCTTCGCCTTCGGGTGCGGGCAGGACCGGGTCGCGCGGTCCCCTCCGCATCAGTTCGTCGCGGCCACGGCATGTTGCCACGGGTCGAGCTCATGTGTTCTTCTCCTTTCCTCCTCCTTCTCCTCATGTAAACGCTGGCGGTCCGGTCCAGGGCCCGGATTGAATCCCTGCGGTCGTAAGTTAATCCCGTGCGCACCGCCGCCTCCCTTTACGCCGCGCCCGCGGCCATCTAACCATCGCATCCAAGCGCTCTGCATTGCAATTCATGACAATTCTGCTCAGGTCGGGTATGCACCAGTTCGGCAACAACTTCCTGGCCCATGAGCGACTCGCCATCATGGACCCCGCCTCCGGCGACCAGCCGCTGTACAACGAGGACAGGACCATTGTCGTGACGGTGAACGGCGAGATCTACAACTACAAGGAGCTGCGCCAGCAGATCTCGGAGAAGTGCCCCGGCAAGAAGTTCGGCACCAACAGCGACTGCGAGGTACGCTCACGTGTTCCTGGACGAGCACGATGGGGAGGGATGCGAGGTATCCGGGAGCAAAGGACATTCAACAGCTCTCAAGTTTGCGTTAGAACTGCTCCCCAAGGCGGGCGGTTAAAGAGCGTCGCGAGACGGGAGGGAGGGGCTCGAGTGTATGGAGAGTCCGCGCCCAGGGGGTCGTCGGGGTGGTGGCCGCCCTCGCCTCCTCTCCCCCTCCGGAAAGGATGGACGAAGATCAGCCCTTATCCCAACCAACCTGATCCTACACGAACGGTTGGGCGAAAAGGATCCGAGATCGGGCCACGTTTTGGCTAAAAGATCTAGCGTGCGAGGCGAGGCGGTGCAAGGGGGTAGGGTTGGGTCTCAGCCCGGCCCGCGAGCCCATGGCGCCGTCGCTTCCCAGCGACCTCCACCGCAGCATCCGAAGCGCGAGGAGTCCGCGTACCCCACACGATCAGGAAGCTCGCCTGTCTATTCTGGCTAGGCGATCTCGCAAGGGTACCTAGCCAGAATTGACAGCGCTGGCGGTCGTTCGACGGGCGGCACTACCGAACTCATCATAAACATTGGACATTGCAGCAGCAGCAGCACTCAGCAATAACAACAGCGGTCTCTGGCGTCCCAACGACTACCGGCTGCCGCTGCCTCTGTGTCCATCGGCGGCAGCACCGGCTGAGCACCACCTGAACAGCAGCAGCAGCAACAGCAGCTACAGCAGCAACAGCAGCAACAGCAGCAACAACGGCAACATCAATGCAGCGTCGGCGGCCACCATCGGCAGCAGCGACTGCGTCTGCGCCCCCTGGGGCAGGGGCGCCCGGCCCTCGTGCCCCTCGTGTATTGGCACCGAGGCAGCGGAGCGAGGCAGCGGCGGTGAGCAGCTGATGCGCCGCCGCCGCCAGTGGTTGCGCCGGGGGGAGCAGCAGCCGGTGGCGAACGCAGCGGCGAGCGGGCAGTCGCACCGGGGGCCGGCGGTGGTGCGGGATGTGGCCTCTTGACGCCTGTGCGCGGGGCAGCTCGCCGCCGCTTGCAGTCGTGCGAGACCGGGCTATCTGGTCCGGCCATCGAGTCCTCCGGCTTGACATGCCGCTCGAGTCCTCTTGAGGCTTGGCATGCCGCTAGGGGCGGCCGTATGCGGGCTCTGTCGCCCTGGCGTGGGCCCCTGCGCCTCGGGCCAGCGCCACCAGGACTGCGGCTGAGGAGGCGGCGGCGGAGGAGGCAGCAGCAAGAGCAGTAGTGGCAGCAGCAACGGCGGCGGCATGAGGCAGGACAGGAGGGCCGTAGTGGCAGCAGCGGCGGCGGCGTGCTGGAGGGGGAGGGCGGCGGTGGCTGGCTGGGGCTGCAGCCGCCAGTCTGGGCAGCAGCACCGGCGTACTCCGGTTCACGCGCGAGCACCCCCAGTGCGCACATCTGCGTGCGTGTGCGAGCGAGCCCGACCCGCCGCGGTCCGTGTGGGTCCTGCGCAAGTACCCCCCGGGGGCCACGAGCGCGTGGCTACCGCCGCTCCGCCTCAGACCAGACGGACAGACACCAGGGAGGGGAATCTTGGTTCAGCCCCGGAAAGCCGGATGCAGTCCCTGATGCAGTCCCTTGTCCTCATGCGGCAGCAGCCAGGGCTCGACTGTGCGATTTGCCAAATGGGAGCTCGACTGGGCCAGCCGTCGAGCCGTCGAAGCCCTGGGCCTGAAACCCACCAAGGCCGAAACAATGGGCGCAGTGGCGGGGGCAGTGGCGCGGGCAGCCCTGGCGCAGCAGCCGGGCGGCGGGTTGGGGCTTCCCCCCTTCCCCCTTCCCGGCCGGAGAGCGCACCGGGCGGTGGCCCTGCCCCCTGAGCTCCGCCAACCCGCGCTTCCACATGTCCAGGCGGTGTCGGCCAGCCGGCTGCCCAGGGGGAGAGGGGGCGGCACGGGACTTGTCGCTACCGGCCAGCCAATGCAGCCGGCCATGCAGCGCTGCCAACCAATCAGCCAGCCAGCACAGCCGGTACAGCCAACAGCCCCCGGAGTAGGCGGTCGATTGGCCGCTTGACGGGTGTGCGGCCGGACATGCGGTGGAGTGGGTCTGGCGCCGTGGGGGCAACAACGACAACAACGGGGGGATGGGAAGAAAGTTACCGCAGCGAGGGGACGGAGACGGCGTTAGCGAGCGGCGGGGGGTGTTCACGCGGGTTGGGAGGGGGGCTGTGTGCGGCTGCTGAAGCAAGGGGGTGCGATATCAGCGGACGGACGGGCGGACTGACGGACGGGTGGGTGGGTGGGTGGTTCTTTGCTCACAGCCACACCCCGATCTGTGCGGCGCTCGCCGAAACCGCCTCGTGGCCCCCCGGGCTCAGCCTCCACAGGTTAAGGGCGGTGCTGCCCTGGGCCCTTCGATATCGCCACCGCCATCGCATTGCGAGGGCCGCATTGCGCGTCGTCGTCGTCGTCACCACTACCCGCGTTTCAGTCCCAAGGCAGCGGCCTCGGCCACTCGCTCCGATTTCCCCCCACCCCCTGCCCCATAAATTCTGCAGCTCCTCGCGTTTTCCACTGAGCGTTACTGTCGCAACTCCTCCCCTCCCTGCCCTCCCCGCGCTTCCCATCTCGCGCCACCCCTTTCCTGATACTCGTCTCCTGGACCCTGGGTCCGTTCCGGCGCATGCGCTGCCGGAACACATACCCCCCCACCCGCCCCCCGAACACACCACTCCTCCACCACCCCTACCCCCCAAGAGGTGGGAGCGGGAAGCCACCCCCCCCCCCCCCACACACACACACACACTTGTCCATCCCCACTGACACCACGCACCCCCTTTCCGCACCCCGCTGCCCCCACCCCGCTGCCCCCTTCCCCCGCGGACCTCGCCTTATCACATTCGCATTACCCCCCCCCCGTGCGCCCTACCCGCCCCTACCCCCCTCCCGGGCGCAGGTGATCAGCCACCTGTACGAGCTGTACGGCGAGGGTGTTGCCAACATGCTGGACGGTTTCTTCGCCTTTGTGGTACTGGACACTCGCACCAACACCTTTTACGCGGCTCGCGACCCGCTGGGAGTCACGTGCATGTACATTGGCTGGGGCCGCGACGGCAGCGTCTGGCTGTCTAGCGAGATGAAGTGCCTCAAGGTATGGGGGGGGGAGGGAAGGGGGGAGGGGCTGCTGCGCAATGGCGGAGGGGGGATGATGGGCGAAGAAGCGGGACACGAGGTGAGTGGAAGTGTGTGGGTGGAGGCGACTGCTGCTGTCTTGATGGACGTCTTGTTGTTGTCCCGCGCGACGGGACCATTCGGGTTGGAATGTGTCGTGGGGTTGCACGACTTGGAAGCGGGGGAGGGGGGGAGGGGGGGAGGCGGGGGGACGGAGCGTGGTGTTCGGCGTGGCGACGTTCCCTGGCAACCCGGTAACCCGGGGGGGAGGGGGGAGTTGGGGAGCATGACCAGCACGGACCCGAAATAACCAGAGGGGCGGAGTACCGGGTCGGGTGGGGTCGGGTCGGGCCTGGATTGAGGAGAAACTGCAAAGAAAGGCCGGCGGGCGGCGATGTCCCGGGTTCGATTGATGATGGTGACGACGACCCGGGGGGGGTCAGACGGGGTCGGACGGCAACGCACGCTGCGGGCGGGTTGGGCGTACTGCGCTGGGTGGAGGGAGGGGGCGCCTGGGTTGGGTTGGGTTGGGTTGGGGACCAGCGGCGGGCGGCAGCGGGCAGGGGGCGGGTGCGGAGCTCCAGCGCCGTGTCTGGCTCAGTGCCCTCCCTTCTCAGCAGAGGGTGGGAGGGAGCCCCGGGCCCGGGGAGGCGGGGAGGAGGCGGTTGGCAGCGTGTGCGGTGGGGACTGGGGAGGAGCTCCTCGGGCGGGGGGGGGGCGCCTCAGGAGTTCCTCTTGTGCTTGGCGAGAGGCGGCTGTCCACAAGGGAGGGGGAAGAGGCGGGGCTGTCCTCGTACCCAACCAGCCACTGATAGGCGCGGTCGGCTGCACCGGGCCCGGGGGAAAGGGCGGTGTCCGGATGTGCCGAGGTGGCTATCGGAGGGTGCCTCCACCTCCGCACATCGTTGGCCCCCCCCCACACACACACACGGAACGATGCTTGCTTATCATCGACGCAGAAGGGACTACGACCCGGTCCGGTCCGGTTCGGTGTCCGGAGGTGGTCTCGGAGGATCTCTCCGGACAGCCGCCGGATTGCTCGCAGTAGTCGCTCGTCTGAGACGTCCTGCTCCTCCTCCTGGACATGTTTCGCCTTTGCCTGACCCCGACCAGCGGCCATGCGCCCGCGTCCGGCCCACACCCCTGGACCCGCCGATCCCCCCTCCCTCGCCCCCTGCAAGGAACTTTCGGGCCTCGTGCCGCTGCCCTGACTGACCCCTCTCCTCTCCTCTCCATCCCGCCTCCCCCTCCTTCCCCCCCCTCAGGACGACTGCGCCCGCTTCCAGCAGTTTCCCCCCGGCCACTACTACTCGTCCAAGACGGGTGAGTTCACCCGCTACTTCAACCCCAAGTTCTATCTGGACTTTGAGGCCAAGCCGCAGACCTTCCCCACGGAGCCGTACGACCCGGTCAAGCTGCGCCAGGTGCGTGCGTGCGCCGGGGCGTGTGTTTGTGTATGTGTGTGTGGGGGCGGGAGGAGAGGGTGGAAGAGGGTGGAAGGAGGGTTGGGGTTTGCGAGTCCGCGGCGAGACTGCCTCTGGCTTGGGGTGGGGTTGGGAAGCGGGCGCGGTGGTGGTGGTGGGGGGGTGGGCGGGCACTTTGGTGGGCGGGTGGAGGAGGAGGAGGTGGGGTTAGCGCGGGGTGGGGGGGGGGGCGGAGCGGCGTCCCGACGGAGTGGGCCCGTGTTGCCCCCGCACCCGTCATCCAGCAGCCATGTAGTCCAACCAGGATTTTTCGTACCAAGTGGTCGCCGCGCCGCCCTCAGACTCCTCACCCCTGCCCACCCGCCCGCTTGGTCTTCCTCTCCCCCCCCCCCCACACACACACACACACCAACAGGCGTTCGAGGCTTCCGTGGAGAAGCGCATGATGAGCGACGTGCCCTTCGGTGAGACAGGGTGTGTGTGTGTGTGTGTGTGTGTGTGTGTGTGTGCGCCCTGGGCGGTGGGCTGGCTGCCGACCCGCCATGTCGCCCGAGTGCGGTACGCGGCCGCGAGGCCGTCGTTTTCTGGACACCTTGCGCCCGTGGTGTGATGTGATGTGGTGTGATGTGATGTGGTGTGATGTGATGTGGTGGGATGTGGTGTGGTGGGATGTGGTGTGGTGGGATGTGGTGTGGTGGGATGTGGTGTGGTGGGATGTGGTGGGATGTCGTTTTCCCTCCACTTCGTTGCCGTGACCCCCCCCCCCTCCGGGAGCTCATCACTCCCTGACCCCCCCTCCGCGCCTCCACCTCATCCACCTCATCCACCTCATCCACCCCACCCGCCTCCCTCCACCTCATCCACCTCATCCACCCCACCCGCCTCCCTCCTCCTCTCTCAACCTCCTCATTCATACTGCACTCGTAATACAACTGCCCTCTCCTTTTCTCTTGTTCTGCGTTTCTTCCGCTCGCAACCCCTCCCGACGTCTCTCCCCTCCTCCCCCTCCCCCTCCCCCCCTCCCCCCCTCCCTCTCTCCAGGTGTGCTTCTGAGTGGCGGTCTGGACAGCAGTCTGGTGGCCTCCATCGCCGCCCGCAAGATCAAGCGGGAGGGCAGTGTGTGGGGCAAGCTGCACAGCTTCTGTGTGGGACTGCCGGGGAGCCCAGACCTCAAGGTACGGTAACCCGGGGGAGCGGGAGGGGGCAGGGGGGGAGGAGGAGGGGGTGGGAAAGGGCGGGAGGGGCTTGGGCTGAGAGAGGGTAGGAGGCGGTGTGTTTTCCGGTTCTGTTGTTCGGAAAGGGGGCTGGCGGGTGGCCGCTAGGGAGGAGGGGAGGAGGGGGGCAGGGGACACCCCCCAGCTGCGAGAGGGCAGGGGGCTGAGGAGCGCAGTGGGAACGTGTCCTTGGAGACGAGGAGGCAGTTCGATAAGCAAGTGGCGGGGGGCAGCAGCAGGGGGGGCGTGATGTTGAAAGGGGCGGAAGAGCCATACGAGGGCTACCCGACGTATCCGGGCGGTTGGGGCCCCCACTTCATTCCACCCCGGCTCCACTGCCCGCCTTCCAACCCCGACTCGCTCCCGACCCCGGACGAACTGCGCGCCCCTCACTCGTTGGCCCGGCTCGACCTCTTTGCCCCCCACCCAGAACACACCTGCCCCCCCGGTGCCATGTGTATTGCCCCTCTCCCCCTGGGTGGGGGGGGGAGGGATGGGCGCTCCCCGGGCCCTGAGCTGTCGGTTGAGGGGCTCTAGCGGCCGACCACACGGGGGGTCAGGTCGAGACTGGTGCCCCTCCCTGGACCCCCGCGCCGACCGGTTCCACCCTCTCTTACCCATCGACCCATCGACCCATCGACCCAACCCGACGGCTCCCGCCCGATCCCCGCCCCCCCTTGCTGCTGTGCTGCCTCCTGCCCTGCCCCTGTCCCCTCCCTACGCCCCCTACCCCCCCCAGGCCGGTGCCGCAGTCGCCTCGTTCCTGGGTACCGACCACCACGAGTTCCACTTCACTGTGCAGGAGGGCATTGACGCCATCAGTGAGGTCATTTACCACATTGAGACATTCGATGTCACCACGGTAAGAGGGGGGCGGGGATTGAGGGGGAGGGGGGGTTTAGGGTTTTGGGGGAAGGGGGCGCGGGAGAGGGGGAGGGGGGGTGATAGCTGGGTGTGCTGACGGAGAAGCCGCAGCGAAGGAGGCGACGCGGGCAGTCCGGTCTTGGTGTCGGGAATACACCGCACACCGCACACACGCGACAGGCCCCCCTCCCATGTGCTCCTAAGTCGTCCATATAACCCCACGGGAGCAATTCAGTCCCCTCGCGCCTCATTTGTCGCCATCATTGCCCCCCTGCCCCCTCCCCCCCCCTTATGCAGATCCGCGCCTCTACGCCCATGTTTCTTATGAGCCGCAAGATCAAGGCCCTGGGTGTCAAGATGGTGTTGTCCGGGGAGGGCTCTGATGAGGTGTTTGGGGGCTACCTCTACTTCCACAAGGCGCCAAGCAGGGTGAGAGAGGGAGGGGGGGAGAGAGGTGATGATGAGGAGGAGCTGTACCACTAGCGGTGCAGCGGTGCAAGGGGGGGGGGTGGCGGGGGGCGGCAGGGGGGGCGGGTGTAATGGCGGCGGCCGGCTGCGGCGGGGGAAAGGGCGCACCGCATCGCATCTGCCGCTACCTACATCATCTCGACCCGTCAAGACTACGCCCTTTCTGCGCCGTCCCGTCCCGTCCCGTCCATGTACGATTCCACGGGATGCATCCGTCCGTCCGTCCGTCCGTCCGCTCACCACCATTCCCAAACCCCCAATGCTTCCAACGCCCATCTTCCTCTGCCGCCTCGCTAACTGCCTGGCCCCCTCCCCCGGCCCTCCCTTTCCCCGACTTGATCCCTCGTGGCCCCCCTCCCGCTGCTGCTGTGCTGCTGCTGTTACCATTACCACTGCCGCACGTCACTCCCAACCCATCCCTCCGCCCCTCCGCTGCCTCTCTGCTCGCCCCTCCTCCCCCCAACCCCTACCCTCCCCTCCCCCCCCCCTCCCCGCCCCCCCCCTCCCCTCCCTCCCCCCCCTCAACGCAATGCAATGCAATGCCATTCAGGAGGAGTTTCACAGTGAGACGATCCGCAAGCTGCAGGACCTCTACAAGTACGACTGCCTGCGGGCCAACAAGGCCACCATGGCCTGGGGGGTGGAGGCCCGGGTGCCCTTCCTGGACCGCAACTTCCTGGAGGTGGCCATGGCCATTGACCCGGCGGAGAAGATGATTGACAAGAGCAAGGGTAAGGGGAAGGAAGGGTGGGGGGAGGCTGGGGGGAGGGGAGGTTTAGGGTTGTAAGCATGTGCAATGCGAATGGTGGGGGGGGAAGGGGAGGGTTGGGGGGGAAATGGGGAGGGGGAGGAGGTGGGTGGGATTGGAAGAGAGCTGGGTAGAGAGGGAGGGAGATGGAGACGGGGAAAGAGTGGGAGGGGCAGGAGGGGGCAGAGCAGAGCAGAGCGGGATTCACCACCACCACCACCACACGGATGCATACCTCGCTGATCAACCCACCTCCCACTGGCCCCCCCCCCCGCCCGCTGCTGCCGCCCGCCACCCCTTTCATCAACCGCCACCCCTCCCCGCCCCTTCATCGCCCCCCCCTCCCCTCCCCCCTCCCCCCCGTCCGCAGTGACTCATTATTTTATAAAGGAGCATATCACTCCCTCCCCCCCGTCCCTCTCCGCAGGCCGGATTGAGAAGTGGGTGGTGCGGAAAGCCTTCGACACACCCGAGGTGCGCAACAGCAGGGGCTGGGGGGGTGTGGGTGCTTGGGGGGTGCTTGGGGGGGAAGGCGGGGGCCGGGGGGAAGGAAACCACCAGTTGGCCAATTCGCGCGCCCAGTGCGCCCCGCCTCAACCCACTGCAGACAACCTGCACTGATTTGTGTTTGTCGTACCTTGTGCCGTACAGGATCCGTACCTGCCCCGCGAGGTGCTGTGGCGCCAGAAGGAGCAGTTCAGCGATGGTGTCGGATACAACTGGATTGACGGCCTCAAGGTAACCCATCTGGGGTTGGGGGGGTTGGGGTGTAGGGGAAATTAGGGTTGTTTTAGGGGTTCCACGGATAGGGGGCTGGAGGCCCAGAAAGTCCTTTCTGCCCCGCCTCTGGGGGCCTCTGGGGGGGCCCTGTGAGCCCTCGTACGGATTTCTTCCGGCTATACGTGAATAAGCCGCCCCCACCCCGTTATCGCTATCGTTATCAGACCCCATCCCGCCATCGTTGCGGCATCTTGCCGGTATGTGTGCCCCGCCCCCGCCCCCCCCCCCACACACACACACCCTGCTCACTCTCAGGCGCACGCGGACAGCCAGGTCAGCGATGAGATGCTCAAGAACGCTGTGCACAGGTACGGCGGCACGGCACGGGTTTAGATACGCTCCAAAACGAGTACGGCAGCCCTGTTGTGCGGGGCTCGAGGGGTCGGCGCCCCCCCAGGGTGTCACTGCGATGTGTCGCTGAACGCGGCGTCAGGTTCGGCGGCAACCCAACCCCCCTCCCCCCTCTTTGCGTCATCCCCCTGGAACCATACCTCTGTTGCCACCTTTGCACTAGGCCTCCTTCCCCCCCTCTCGTCTCGTCACGTCTTTAGAGACTGTCCTGAGCTCCCCTCCCCCCTCCTCCCCCCCCCTCGGGCTCAGGTTCCCCGACAACACCCCCCGCACCAAGGAGGCCTACTGGTACCGCTCCATCTTTGAAAGCCACTTCCCCCAGAGGGCCGCCATGGAGACGGTGCCGGGGGGCCCCTCGGTGGCCTGCTCCACCGCCACTGCCGCGATGTGGGATGCGGCGTGGGCGGGCAAGGAGGACCCCTCGGGTGAGAGGGGAGGGCGGGGTGGGGAATGGGAGATGGGGGCGGAAAGGGCTGGGCTGGGTGGCGGGCGTGCGTGCGTTCGGAGGGATTTGAGGGTTGGGTTGAAGGGTTGGAAAGAAGGGTGGGGCTGAACGCGACGGGCGATTTAGGCTGGCGGGGGGGGATGTAGGTCTCTGTCCAGGTACAGGTCTCTGCGCCCTTGCCCCGACAGACTGGTGGCCGATGCCGCCTCTGAGGGCTCGGGATTCCGGGTGGGTGGATGGAGGCGGGTGGGTGGGGGTGGGTGGGTGGCGGCCCCTGATCCGACCAACAGCCCCGAACTGGACTCGCATACCAACACCCCGCGTACCACCCCCCGCTAACTCCTGTTGGCCCCCCCTCCCTCCCCCCTCCATTCGCACCACCCTGCTGCTGATGCGCACCCAGGCCGCGCCGTGGCGGGTGTCCACGACGCCGCGTACGAGGAGGCCGCGGCGGCCAACGGCGAGGCCAACGGTGAGCCGGCGGCCAAGAAGGCGAAGAAGTAGAGCGGCAGCAGCCAAGGGGGACTGCGCAACATGGTCGCCCGTCTGTCCCGCGACACGACGCGACACGAGTGTGGAAGTAGCGCGCGGCAGCCACTGCCGCCCTCAGTCCTCAACGGCGGTGGTGGTGGCGGCGGCGGCGGTGTGAGCAGCAGCGAGCCCACCCACCCACAGCGCCTCGGTGGGGCGAACGGCCCCCGTTGCGACAGCGAAAGGGGACGATGTGGAGTTTCGGAGCATGTGCTGTGCTGCTGCCCCCTTGGCCTCCACCCCCGGAGGGGAGGGGAGGGGAAGGGGGGGAGGTCACCGGCGGGCGGAAGACACGCTCCAGTCCGACAGAGGGCGATGACCTCCCTGGCTCGGTGTTTCTCACTCTCTGGTTACCGGGAGCATACGGCCCCGCCCCACCCTGCCTTTGCGGGCCCAGCCTACCCCCGGCCTGGCCGGGCCGAACCCGCCTTTGGTCTTCGTTGTGGGCAGAAGGGCAGAAGGCCCTGGCTTGTACGTGGCGTGGCTGGGGGGAAGGGAAGCGTACGTGTGTTTTGGGGGGTGGCCGAGGAAGGGTTAGGGGAAGGGGCGGCGGAGGTCCTGCAGGGGCGACAAAACGCCACACGACACGACACGGTACGACTGCACCCGTTGGTTGAGCGGGGAATGCAGTGCCGGGCGGGGCGAGGCGGGGGCTGGCAGCGGACTTGGTGTGTGGTGTGTGGGGGGATGGGGTCGGCCCCATGAACGGGAATGGTGGGGGCAAATCGGACGATGACTGGGACGGACAGCTTTGGGGGCAGAGACCCGGACAGCTTTGGGGGCAGAGACCCGGACAGCTTTGCGGCGGCACCCTGGCCCTGGCCCTGGCCGCGGGGGTGGAGCTACACGAATGTGAAGGACACTGGGCGGGCTGGGAATGACAACCAGGGTGTTTTGGGGAGGGGAGGAGAGGGGAGGGGAGCGGTGTGAGAGCCAAAGAGCGCGAGCGGCCGTGCGCCGAGGGGTGGGTGGGCGGGATGACCCGTCTCTCTCTCCGCCTTTTTTTGCAATTTTAGAGTTGACTGACCGCATCACGAGAAGCGTCTATGTGTGTCTGTGTGTGTCCGTGCGCGTTTGTTTGTTTTCTTTCTTTGTCTCGCCGGCAGAGGGCGGCGAAGCGTGCGTCCACCGGTCAGCAAGCTATCTAGCTGGCAGCGTCTCGCAGCCGCCGTGGGACGAGCGCAGGACAAGTGGGCTGCCGTACGAGTGGCCTACGGCACTGTGCCGGCGAGCGGTTGCCGTGCTGGCAAGGATCGGGGCGCGGGGGAGGGGCTGTGCTGCCGGTGCTGGGTCTGCGAGGTGGTGGTGGCAGGATACGGGCAGCCGAACGGATGGATAGGGCTGCTGCGCCCCTACGGGGGATTCTGCCGATGCGGCCACGCAGCAGGAGACGGACTGACTCCCGAGATTGCTGCGAGTGGCGGATTGAACGATTGGTGCCCCGGAGGGAGAGCGGCGGGTCGGTCGAGACTGAGGCTGAGGTCTGTGTAATGAAGGAGCGTAGCCGAGCAGAATGAGAGGAGCCTGTGTACCTTCTACCGGCCGAGGAACAACGCCATCAACGCCGTGTGGGTCGGGTCTGACAAGCGTTCCTTGCTAGGCCCAGATCTCAAGGGGCAGGCACCCAGTCAGGCAGGCAGTCCGTCCGTCAGTCAGGCCCACACGTCCGTCCAGAGCTGTACAGGGCACAGCCACCAGCCAGGTCCGACTGGACCGACTGCCTACCCGGTACCCGCACCCATTCAACTCGGGAGGCGGCACAACCGCTGCTCAATGAATGGATCCATGATGATGTTTTCTACTCCGGGTCCATCAGGGGCCCGCAGCGGCCCTGAAGCCTGGCTCACTCGGTCACCCGCACTCCCGCACTCCCGCAAACAGCAACCGCCGCCGCCATTCCAAGACTGGCTTAGTCACAAACAACATACCGGTACACTGCAGGGGCGCAGCACAGCGCCTGCAACGGCCGGCAGCGCGGCCCCCCTGGACCCGACTGGCGAACCCAACCGGCGCGACAGCTACAGCTACAGAGGTACAGCCAGGGCGGTGCCGTGCCGGCGGCAGCAGCATCTTTTGGGCGGGAGATCGCGTCCCGCGACATCCCCACGCGCGGCAGCAGCGACGACAGTCGTACAGGGTCGTACAGCCTACAACTCTACAGGCCTCATGCCCTCATCCCAAGGCGGTGAAAACGGCCACCGCCAATCCCCGTCTCCAGCCCCCGACCCGGTGTCGCGGTGTGTGTGTGGTCAACTACGTCGTGTGTGCCGTGACAGGCTGGTCCGGCAAGCGGGTAGGCACAACAGTAACGGCCGCCGAGTGCGTGGGAGATAACAAGGGTGTAACTTGTCCGTTACGTGCGTTAACCTCATCCCTTCATACATGGGAACATGGCACGTCCGGCTTTACGTGTCTCGTTTCGGTGGCTTCTGGTTGTAGCGGCGGTGGTGGTGGCGGTGGTGGGAGGGGGGCCATGTGCCTGCAGTCGAGGGTTGAGGGCAGCGGTCAAGGGAAGGCGCCCTCGGGGAAAGATCACGAGAGCGGAAAGGTCGGTTAGGCAGCAGCCGGGAAGCAGCAGCTCCAAAGGAAGTAGCCTCAGGCCCACCGCTCGGGGGGAGGGCTGCACCTGGGTGGGACGCAGTGACCCATGGGTCATCATCGTTTGGTGGTGGTCGCGTGCGCCCTGGCCGCCGTGAGGAGGCCCGGGGACTCCGAGGTCTCGAGGGGACATGCCTCTTTACCGTTTGGAGAGAGGGTATGCAGCGAGCAGAGTTACGAGTGTCGTGACGTCACCAGCGCCACCAGCAGCGAAGACTGATACTGTAAGCCCGAGCGAGCCCGCTGGGCGGGATGCCACGTGAGCCCACACAGTGCGAATTGAATTGACGGGAATGTGCTTTCTACGCGGGGTGGGCATTGGGCTGAGCGGCGGACCCTCGGACCCTGAGCGGTTGACACGGTCAGGCGTTGCGGCCATCCACCCTAGCAGTTGCGCTCCGCCCAAGTAATACCGCAATAGCCACATCGACGTTGCCGTCTGCGGCCTCCACAGTGACCTTCCTCACCCACCCCCCTCTCCCCCGGGGCCCCGGCGCCCAGCCCTCACTCGGCCACTCCCCACGGGACTCCGAAACACACTTCACTGCAGTGTGTGGATGATGAGAAGTGGCCCTCCCCCTTACGCCCTCCCTCCACACCTTACGGCACTCGGCACATGTAGCTCTGTCTGCCGGGCCCGATGCAGATGACTTTGGGGTTGCCGCAGCAGGGGAGGTCGTGGTAGCCGCTGGGGCCGCAAGCGCTACCCGGGGGGAGGCACGCCTGCAGCAGCGCCCGCGCCGCGCTGCCGTCCCGCTGCTCCAGGCCCCTTGCGGCGGCGAAGAGGGATGCGATCAGCAGCAGAGCAGCCGCCAGCAGCAGCAGCGGCAGAGGCGGAAGGGAGCGCCGGGGGAGAGCCATAGTCCGATATTTGAACTAGCGACGGGTCTGGGTCTGTGCTGGCAGCCGCAGCAGAGCCGGCTCAAACGTGTCAGTGTTGTTGTTACGGATGTCGCTCTTGAACCGAACGTGTTGGGTTATCACTTTGTTTGGTGGGCCTTGCGCTGCTTGCGGGGTGAGCGCGGTGAGCCGTTTTCAGAGCAGCGACCTACAAAGTTTGCTTGCAGTGACAAGTTGGCGGTACAAACTTATCGCAAGCGCTCCTTTTACCGGGCAGGTGTACCGTGTACGGCAAGAGGAGATATATCGGCTTCTTGGGAGCTGAGGAGAGGGCGGCGCCGCCGCACTGTCAGCCAGCAGTATGGCATGTGGTCTGCCGGGTGCCGGGCAGCATCTACTCGCACGCAGGGGCGCCCTGCCACCTCCCGCCAGCGGAAAGCTGACAGCCGCCGCTGTGGGACCCACGGTGGGGTCCTTTTTTCCGTTTGCGCCCCCTCATGTGCCCCCCTCCCCTCCACCCTCCGGAGGAAACAGCTCTCTTCCGCGGAGGGACCTCACCTTGTGGGGCCACGGGGCACTGACCTCCGCTGCTGCTCACCGCTGTTGTTGCTGTCTCGGGCGCACTCGGGACCACTTCCAGGTAACCGACTCTGCTGACACACTGGCCGCGTCCCGGTGCGTGGGTGCGTGCGTGCGTGGGTGGGTGTGTGGGTGGGTGGGTGGGCCTCAGCTCTGCAGCGTCACGCCTGTAAAGAGCCCATTGCTGCTGCCACGGCATCTCGGCCGCACACAGCACGAGAGTGACCAGGGCTATGCGTGGCCTGCTGCCGGTGCTGTGTCTGCGAGGTGGTTGCAGTATACGGGCAGCCGAACGGATAGGATTGCACACTGATTCATTCTCTGCCGATCAATGCCGGGGGGGCCGGCTCTCTTTGACGACGACGGGGTCCAATGCGGTCCGTTGCGGCGCCCCGGCGACCTTCCAGTGTCCCGGCGGCGGACGAAATCTGCTGCTGGGACGTTTTCGTAGGGAGCGCTGGCTGCCCCCGCGAGGAGGAGCCCTCTCTTGTCTCGTCTCCCGCGCCGACGAGCGAACAACCCTAAGGCTTCCAACGACGTGCGAGTCTGGTAAGAGGCAAGAAGAAGGAGCCGGAGTCCATCTGCTCAGAACGAACGAATGAGAGATTCTTTACCGAAATGACCGCTTCGCGGCTCCACGCAATCTGGAGCCTCGCAGCCCAAGGTTATAGGGCGAGAAAAGGCTGTCGCGGCGGTTACATGCAACCAACTTACAACCGGCACTCAAGGCAACAACCTCGTCAGCGGAGTACGGTACGTGCAGTACGGCCGGCCTTCAGTCAGGCAGGCCGACATGGACTTGCAGATATGTACAGGTAACTAGGCCCGACTGGACCGACTGCCTACCCGCACCCATTCAACTCATGCAATATCAGCGTCATCATCAGCAGCAGCAGACATATATACATTCAGTGAACAATGAATCAACGATGCTTTTGCTCTCCGTGTCCAGGCACATGCATGGCACGTCTTGCTTGGCGTGCCCCCATTGACGTTGGCTTTGGTGGTGTTAATGAGAGGGTAGAGGCTCGGCGGGAGTGTGCCTGCAATCAGGTGTGAGGGGAGGAGGTGTAAGAAAGGAGATACCACAGCGAAGGAACGGAAGCGAGGGGGTAGGTAAGTCAACAGGGCGTTGCGCCACCAACCAAGCAACCGGGATCCGCCACGCGAGATGTACCGGTATCCCCGCAGATTGCCGCTCGACACATCGCCGCCGCGTCAATTCGATTAGCTGTCCCCGTATCCCGGCTTACAGCCTACAGCGCTCCTCTCTACAGCACTACTCCCGGGGGGGTGGGGTCTAAGGAGCAACGCAGTGTGGCCCTGTGGCGCCTGGTGGCCCCCATCTCACCTCACGGCTCCATGCACGAGTAGTCGGTGTAGTCCCCTTCGCTCATGTCTCCGACGCAGATAACTCGTGGGTTGCCGCAGCAGGGGAGGTCGTGGTAGCCGCTGGGGCCGCAAGCGCTACCCGGGGGGAGGCACGCCTGCAGCAGCGCCCGCGCCGCGCTGCCGTCCCGCTGCTCCAGGGCCCTTGCGGCGGCGAAGAGGGATGCGATCAGCAGCAGAGCAGCCGCCAGCAGCAGCAGCAGCGGCAGAGGCGGAGGGGAGCGCCGGGGGAGAGCCATAGTCCACTTGCGGTGGGGCTGAGCCGGTGAGGGGCGCTGCTGGTCGGTGTTGGTCGGGGCAAGGCTCGGCAGAACGTTTTTGATGAGTACTGATGTTACCGTATTGTTATTGTTGGGGTGAGCAGGGCTGCTTTATTTTGTGGCGGTCGAAGGTTAGTAGCTTCACACGGCTGGTTGTTAATAAGGTTGGAACGCGTTGTTTTGTTTTCGCCCCTTCGACGGCTCCCAACTGTCTGTTAACTCGCAAGGGGTTTCGCAGCGGCCAGCAGCCAGCAGCCAGACAGATCCTCTGGGGAGGGCAACGACTGCTCGGCCCGGCTCTACGATGGTTGCCGGACCGGCCGCTGAAACCACAGTTGGGATCCAGGAAGGGGGCAGCCAACGGCGCACGGCACGGCGGTCTGTAGGCCGTTTTTCCCGGCGGCCTGTAGGCCGTTTTTTCCATTCAGTTGCCGTTTGTTCGGTCGATCGATCAACCGTTCGTTCGGTCGTTCGTTCACCTCGCTCGTTCACCTTTTGCTACACCAATACATTTTTATTCGACGGCACGCCAGTAGACCTGCTAAGCAGCAATCCGCGTGCTGCAACCGGAAAGCCGCCCAAGGAACATTCGATTTGGGATAAGATGATTTGGGGACAGCCCAGAGCCCACCCAGCAGGACGGAAGATAGACGACCGCTATCTAGCTGGCTTACTTGCCAACAATTAGGTAGGATTAGGTCATGTTACCAACTTGGTGCGAACTTCTGACCCCTTGCGAGCAGACAGTTGGGAGCTGTCGAAAGGGGCGAAGCCAAAACAACGAGTATTTAACCTTATTAACCGCCGGCCCTGTGAGACTGCCAACCTTGGACCGCCATACGGTAAAAGCAGCCTTGCACCGCCCCGTCCCAACACAAGCGCTCACTCGCACTTCCCACCCAGCCTCGCACCGAGCATCACCGATCCAGCCCCACCACAAGTAGACTATGGCTCTCCCCCGGCGCTCCCCTCCGCCTCTGCCGCTGCTGCTGCTGCTGGCGGCTCTGCTGCTGATCGCATCCCTCTTCGCCGCCGCGACCGCCCTGGAGCAGCGGGACGGCAGTGCGGCGCGGGCGCTGCTGCAGGCGTGCCTCCCCCCGGGCAGCGCTTGCGGCCCCAGCGGCTACCACCAGCTCCCCTGCTGCGGCAACCCCAAAGTCATCTGCGTCGGAAACGTGAACGGTGGAGACTACTCGTGCATGGAGCCGTGAGGTGCGATGGTCAGACGTTGTGCTGCCAATCTTAGCAACCGCGCTCCGCCTGTTTCCATATCGCAGCCGCGTCAATTCGATTAGCTATCCCGGCTTACAGCCTACAGCGCTCCTCTCGCTAATCCCTGGGGGCTCAGCGACGCAGTGTGGCCCTGTGGCTAGGTGGCCCTTCAAACGCTCAAGGTGGTCCTCCGCCCACCGACCCGTGGGTCACTGAATTATTAACACGTGACTTGCCGACTTCACGTCCCGACACCGCATTTCCATGCGCACTGGAAACAGGAAAAGGCGGCAGTAGCGGGGGCGCTCGCTCGGGGGTCTCTGCATATGCCGTTATTCCAGTGCCGCAGCTGCACACCCCCGGGCTTCATTGTTGCATTGATAGACAACGACATCGAAAGAGACACCACGCACCTCGTTCAATTCATTTCCGGACCTTCTCACAGCCATGACGCATGCGAGCCTTCCCCAGGCCCTCCGCATTACCCCGAGACCTGGTATCCTTTAGCCATTTTCCTGTGGCTCCGCTGCCCTCACCACCCTCACCCTGCCTTTGTTTGTTTGCAGGAGGCGCACTCTCTCTGAGGCTCTACCCCTTCCCTCCACCCTCCTTACCACCACGAGCCTTATCAAGTACGGTACGACAAACACGCAGTGCCTTGCATGCACACGCACGTGCTACACCGCCGCAAGTACGGCACCGCCTCGAGTGGCATCTTCCAGTTGTGCGGTTGGTCGCTAGCCGGAACAGCGAACCAGTTTTGGACACTCTGCACCCCGTTGGGCACTCCCGTGCGGTTGCTATGGGCAGTTGTGCGTTGGCTCGTTGGCATTACGTATTTGCGGGACATTATTTGCAGAACAGGGCACGGCCCTAAGGGAGAGGGCCGCTGGCCGGGCGATCCAGGGCGCCCAGATGGGGCAAGTCAGCATCCGCAGCAGTTGCCACACGAGTTGGTTGTTAGTTGTGGTGGAGCAGTTGGTCCTAGCAGCTGCCGTACTCTCAGTCCGTCTGCCTGCAGCGGCACTGGAGGTCGTGCCTCCACCAAACCGAGCATGATGGTGTGATTGGCCGGTGTGCTGCCTGGTCGGTTGTAAGGTGGTGCTTCCGGCTGGCTGGCCTGCCGTCTCCGTCGCCGCCGAACACCGGCTGGCTCCCAGCGCAGCCGGGTACCTAATCTGGTGATCTGGTGAGCCGCACACGCCAGGACTGCTGAGGCCTGCTGAGGTCGTCCCGCGGGTGGTGGCTCCAGTCCGTGCAGCCCCCCGCCTCCAGCCGGATGACCCGCCGCCATTCAGCTGTCGCCGCCGCGTGCGCCGCACCACGCCGGTTTTCTGAATCCAACAAAAAACAAAGACGTGCACACATGCACACGCACACACGCATACGTGCTACGGCGACTCCAACAGAGCAGCACACTCAACACACACCAACACGGGTGTGCGCTCCAGGCGCTTGGACTGTCGGGCGGACCGGAAGAGGGCGGGCGGGCCTCGGGAAGGAAACACGGTCGGTCAGCGCGAGCCTGCACCCGTATCGAACTGCTTCACGAAGGCCATTCCCTTTCTCCGCCCCTTGGTCAGCGCCAAGCCAACGCACGCTGCAAGGTGCAGGCGGCCTCCTCCCTGACGCACCCTCCAACCCGAACTCCAGGGAGCCCCGCTCCACATCCCAATGCCGGGAACGCACATGGCAGCATGCGGCAGCTTCCACAGCGAAGCGCCGCGGCACGCCGCTGGGACCCCACCGCACCGTGCATTACTTCACATCCGCATCCGCCGTCGGGAGAGAGAGAGAGAGCGCTGTCCTCTTAAACGCTTCGATGGCACGCACGCACTTGGTGCGTCGTCCGCAATGTATCCCCCCCAAGAAACCCTACCGGCAATAAATCAGAAACCCCATCACAAATCTACCATGACCGAGCTGCGCCGCGCCGCACAATGGCCCCCCTAATCCCTCCCCCTCTCCCCCGCTAGAGGCCGGACCGGGTCCTTCCGACACCCGGGCTTGGCGACCTGGCCGCGGAGTGCAGCCCCGAGGCCACTTCCAACCAAAACCTACCAATACTCGCGCGAGGGAGGCCGAACTGCATTGGGCCCACCCCCCTTGGGCCGCCTTGCTGTCCTCCCTCGCCACATCCCTGACAACGAGTGGGTACGAGTGGGTGCGGCCGCACACCGATTGTGACGATGATGGTGGCGGTCACTCGGTGGCCCCCCACCCCACCCCACCCAGTCAGCCACCCGGTCATCCTGCGCTCCCTCAGGGCCTGCCCCGCTGCCCCGCCCTGGAGCCCCGCTGTCCTACCGCCTTCCTAACTCGTCTCGTCACTGCCTGCCCCCCATTACCGCACGCAGCTCCCGGCCGAGATGTGCTGACACACGTCCGGAGCAAAGCCTTGGGCCCAGTGGTTAGTTCCTCACAACCAACCAACCAAACAACCAAAGAGGAGCGCCCAGACACGGTCCGTGCTAATGGCAGCACCCCGGGGTAGGCCATCAGCATCAACACAAGTTGCCCGGAACAGTCCGGAACAGAGCCCGGCAACCTGGGCTGCTGCTGCTCCTGACCAGTAACACACGCCCGCAAGTCCTCATCTGCACAACACACACACACACACACACACACACACACACACACACACACACACACACGCACGCAGCTGAACTCCTGCCGGCCGGCGGGCCGACCCCGGTCCGGTCCAAACGCAAACTTAGGTCAATATACACGTGTTCGCTGAGTTGAAAGTTATGTGCCACACGCCGGCGCGCTGGCGCGGTGCCCGCACCACACCAAGTGGCTGAGTGGCATTGATGAATGATGATGTCCCCCCGGCGAGGGCCCTTTATGGGCGATTGGGGTGGCGGCAGCCTCTCATGACACAATGCCCACAAACTGAGGCGCCTGAAGCGCTGCCACTTGCCCTCCTCCGCAGTCGCCAACACCTCATGTACCCCCAGTGTTCGCGAAGGGCGGCACGCTAGAGCCCCTGCACTGGTTGTCCCTGCCACCGCCTGCTTACACTTGCCGCAAACCCGCTTCCCCCGCTTCCACCTGCGCCCTCGGATTCCTTAAATAGCCAGCCCGAAGACGGTGCAGATGCAGTAGAGGCTTTTGTTCTCCCACCGCACGGTGCGGCTCCCGTCTGTAGTACTGTCCCACCAGCACGACGCCGCGGTGTGAAGGCCCGCGCCTGCGCCCGGGAACATGGCGCCATGTCAGGGATTGGCGACGGCAAAGGCAGGGGCAACGCCTTTGCGGAACAAATCCTTACCGTTCTTCTGCATTATGACGCACGTCACCACGTATTTAAAGGGCTTGTTCAGCGCCGTTAGCCGCTTGATGCAGTGTTCTAAGCAGCTAGACGTCCACTGGCTGACCTGTATGCCAAAGCAGCTGTTCGTATCGAAAGCCCGGGTCCCCGGTAGCGGAGCACTGGAGTGTTTCCCAAGCGACTCACCTTGGCCTCACTGTATTGCTGGTTCTGAAGCACAGCATCTATGGACTCTTTGATGATATTGCTTACGTCGTCCGCAACAAAGGCCGCCTGCGACCGCGGCACATAAGGGTCAACTGCATGCGAAACAAATTCCAAACAATCCCTCCAATTCTCATTATTCACCTCCTCGACGCTAGGGTCCGATGCCTCCATTCCGTTCAATTTTACTGGAAAATTCACAGAGTTGAGGTACCGTTTGTGTTCGAAGACTTCAGGTGCCGTTCGCGTAGTTAAAGTTCATGTAGGAAGTACACTACTAGAAGCGCTTAACAAGGTGCAAATGTGGGTTTGCCAAAGATGGATGATTGGGCGCTACATCGTGTACGGCAGTTATGCTTGCTTCCTTCTTTCTGTTTGGTGCCCCGCGCATGTATGCGCCAATTGCACTTGCCTAAACAGACAAAGGTGTTTTTTCAGATGAAAACTAAAGTCGTAAATGTCTTATTCCAGTTGCCTCTCGAAACTATATGACGCCCTAACAATTCGCGATGTACTCATTGCGCATGGCTACAATTTTCAGAAGTAATGGGTATTGAGTATTGAATTCTATCTCACGCATAAATCTGCCAAGCCTCAAGGAATAACTGCCTGCGACGTTGACGACGGCTTCCGCGTGCCTCCTACGCCACGATTACACCCGACGCGCAAGTTTCTTTGAAGCACACTGCGTCACATCGCGGGCTACACGTGGGTGCCTGAGATCCACCCACCTCCCGCCGCGGCCCGAGGACACGCACGTCTGCCATCGGCGCAGATTGACGCTGCTGCCGTGCTGCGCCGTACTGCATGAGGCGCGCTTCGGAGCCGACAGATGCTGGAACCACTGCGGCCTTTCGGTCGGCGCGGGCAGTCACGTTCAACGAGGTGCGGCCTTACCTCTCGCCCCGAAACCGGGGCCGCCAGCGCCCCTCACACACCCCCAAACCCGGGTTCGCCCCCTGCGCATGAGGGAGGGTCTATTCCCCGGCTCCACTCGCACTCAATTCTGAGCCTCGAACAAGCACCTGCAGCTTACTCCTGCCCCTCCTGCCGTTCCTCCTCACAGCAGGCGCCTCGGCCGGCGGATCAGCGGCAGGGTGGCCGCTACCGGGGACCCAGCGACTCGGGTCGGGACGACCCCGCCAGCCTGCTCAAGGAGTGAGTGGCAGTGCAGTACGATGCAGTACATCGCAGGCCAGTGCAATGTACTGCACCATGGGTAGCGGGAGCAGGACCCGGACCGCCTGGGTGGTAAAGGAGGAGATACCGTTACCTGGGTGGAGTTGTTGGAATAGAGGGGACGGGTGTTTGGCTGGGAGGAGCAGCCTTTGGCCCGAGGGGCTACCCTCCTGCTGGGGGGAGCTGGCGCTGATTGGGCGGAGCGGGTCGGGCTGCAGGGGTCTGGGCTGCGGGCGGCCCATGTGCAGAGGGGCGGGGGTTGGCCTGGCGGATTGGCGCGGGGGCTGCCCTGCCCGTGTTGTGCGCTCCGCTCCGCTCCATCCCACTCCGCTCCGCTCCATCCCACTCCCTTCCTTCCCTTCGCTGTGCCTCCGCAGCTTCGATTCCAAGCTGCAGTCCATTCAGGAGGTGCTGGCCAGGTACCAGTCGGAGCGAACGGTGCAGGGCCGCGGAGGGGCGGGGGCGGGGGCGGCAGCAGGAGCAGCAGGAGGGGCAGCGGCAGGCGGGGCAGGCGCACCGGGCGGCACCGGCGGGGCGGCGGGCGGCCCCGGGAGCGACGGCCACAGCCATGAACGCGAGCCCCGGATCAACTCTGCGCCCAGCACCGCCCGGCGCTGGCAGCCGCAGCAGCAGCAGCTGAAGAGCCACGACTCGGGGCAGCAGCAGCCGCAGCAGCAACTGCAGCAGAAGCGGGTGCTGAATCCGGCGAATGTGATGGATGAGGAGGTGTATGTGCGGGTGAGAGGAGGCCTAGCCGGGCGGGCGGGCTGTCTGGCTGGGCTGCCACGGGGGGGAGGCCCGGTCTATACGCGTGGTCCCCGGGTCGGCGATGGCTGGGGAGGGGGCGGGGGCGTCAGGGAGGGTGGGGGTTCACGCTTGTTTGCTGCAGTGGGGGGAGGGCTACACGGCGCCGCTTCCTTCCTTCCGGTTGTTGTGACCGTATGCTCGCCGGGAGCACCGGGGGGCGGGTTGAAGGCGGGGTCTGGGGGGTACAGGTGGGAGGCGGGATGCTTGCCACCGGGTTAGGCTGCACCGGGGCACCCGATCAGTCGGCGGTTAGAGTCCGCTGCCGACCCAATGCGGACTGGGGTGAAAGGTGAGGGACCGAACCGGACTGGACCGGACCGGCTGCCCATCCGGCGTTCAGCTTCTGCGGAAGGGGCCCCGCTGTTCCCCTCCCTTCAACTATCAGCCAGCCAGCCAGCCAGCTTGCCTAATCGGACCGTTTTTCACTATCCCCCCTCCCCCTGCCCCTCCCCGGGGAATAGACCGACCCGTTCGAACCCCCCCACCTTTTGTCGGCCGCTGTGGCATCCCCCCCCGCTCTCCCCGCCCCCTTACAAACAGTCAGTCGGTCGGTCAGCCCCCTAGCCGTGCCCGCTGCTGCTGCCTCCTCCCTGTCCTCTCAAACCCCTCCCTTCCCGCCCGCCTGCCCGCCGCCCCCTCTCTTCAGCACGTGCTGGCCACCCCCCGGCGCATCAAGAGTGCGGTCCCCGGGGTCTCCCGCGCCCTGTCCGCCCGCATCGAGTACTACCGCTGCCACCGGGACAAGGCGCAGGTGGGGGGGGGCGCTGGGGAGGGGAGGGGAGGGGCGCGACCTCGGTGCAGGGCACCCCCCATCCGCGGTCGGTTCCTCCGCTGCGGTTCCGTGTTCGGCCTCCCCTCTGGTCCCTCTGGTCCCAGCCCAACCCAACCCAGCCATCGGAATTACCCCCCCCCCCCCCTTCCTCCGGTTGCCGCTTCCCCCCCTCCGACCCGCACCCGCAGGAGAAGGCCGAGCGCGCCCGCGAGGAGCAGCTGGCGGCGCAGCGGGAGCGGGAGACCTGCACCGACGTCTCGGGGGCCGGCGGCAGCGGCGCCGCCTCCACTGCCGCCGCCTCCGTCGCCGCCTCCACCGGCCCCCCCATCAACTTTGTGGAGGCCAACCGGCGCAGCATCGTGCCTAGCGCCCTTCCGCCCTCCCTGCAGCTAGCCATAGAGACAATTCGCGACCAGGCCCTCTCAAACCTGGCGGCGTCAACGGGCCGAAGCAGCAGCGGCCGCCGCGGAGGAGGCGGAGGCGGCGGCGGCGGCACGCCCTCGTCGGCCACCGCCTCCGGCAGCGGCGCCGGCGACGCCAGCAGCCGCTCCTCCTGGCGGCCCTGGTCCGGCATGCCGCCGCCGTCGCCGTCGGCAGCGTTCGCGCGCGGCAGCAGCGCCGCCACAGTGCCGTACACCTCGTTGACCGTCAGCCCCGTCACCACCCCCGCCACCGGCGACCGACCCGGAGGCGGCGGCGCCGCCAGCGGCGGGTTTTACACGAGCCGTACGATAGGGATAACGTCGGGCCCCGGCGGCGCGGGCTTGCTGCAGCCGGCGTCGGAGCCGGAGTGGGAGGCGGCGGGCGGCGGCGGGGGGACGCGGCCCGGCGGTGGCGCGGGGCGGTCGGCGGCGGCGGCGGCGGGGGGGCGGCACGCCTGCGTGTCGTGGGATGGCAGCGCCGACGGCGACAGCGGCGGCGGGCGCAGCGGCCTCAGCAGTCCGTCGGTGTTCCTGACGACCGTGGACGTGGCGTCGCGAGGGGCCAAAATGGCGGGAACGGCGTCGCCGACGACGGGCGGCGACGCGTCGTCGTCGTCCCCGGCGGCGCCGCCGTCCGGCCGGGCATATTTCGGGCCGGGGAGGATGATGGGGTCGGCATCGCCCGTCGGCGCGCCGCCGGGCGGCAGCCGGGATGAGTCGCCGACGGGGCGCAGCCGCTCACCTGCCGCCAGCAGCGGCGCCGCCACCGCCCTCCCCTCGCGCCCCGCCACTGCCAGCACCAGCTCCCTCGCGCCTTACGGGTACGGCGTCAACGGCGCCGCGATGCGCGCCAGTACCAACTCCCCCGGCGGCATCGGCTTTGGTTTGGGATCCACCGGCGCTTCCGGCAAGGGCGGGCCTGGGTCCACGTGTGGGAGTGGCGACGTCAGTCTGGCGGCGGCTGCGGGGGCTGGCGGTGTGGACACTCGGCGGCTGCGATTGGCGCTCAGTGCCCGGCCGGCCAGCGGCGGCTCCCCCACCAAAAGGTGCGTCTGTGCGTGTGTATAGGGGTGTGTATAGGGGTGTGGGGGTGTGCTCATCAGGGCTCCTGTGTTTATGTTTGGATAGGGGTAAAGAGGGTTTTAGGTGTTGCCGCGCTGCGCGTGCGTGTGCGTGTCTCGCCGCCGCTGTGTGTTGACGGGCGGGTCCACGGTGGGTCCACCCTTGGGGTTGGTGCTTTGTGAGCGGAGGGAGCCGCATGACGAGTGGAGTGGAGTGGGGCCTGGCGTTGGGGCTGGTTGGGGGGCATCAATCCCCTGGCCCCTTTTCCACCGTGCTCCCGGCCCGCTTTGGTTCTTGGGCGTTCACACCCACACCACGCGGGAGGCGGCACACACACACACACTCGGCACCGCCGTGTATTGTACGGCCTTGACTACAAGCGCACAGCGCATGCAATAGTGCCGTACCCCGACACTGCTGCTGCAGCAGCAGTGGAGGGAAGACAGTGTCCAAAGTGCGTACCCCCCCCCCTCGGGGGCCTCCGGGGTCTTCAACGGGCGCTGCGGGCCGCTGTCCCACCCTTTCTTGCGGACAAGTCCACTCTTTCCTCTCCCCTTTGCCCCTTTTGCTCATTTAGATAATCAGAAACGAACCCGACGCAAGCGAGCCTCCCTCGCCCCCTCCCTCCCTCGGCCCCCTCCCTCGCCCCCCCCTCCCTCCTCCCCCCCTGACCCCCCTTTCCTTCCTTGTCAGGATGGACTTCATAGCCGAGCACGCGGCCCGGCGAGTGGAGCGGGCGATCTACGCCGCGGAGGTTCGCGAGCGGGCCGCAGCACTGGATGCGGAGCGGCGGCGACACATCGTGGCTCTGTCGGAGCAGCGGGCGGCGGCGAGGAGGGAGGAGGAGGCCAAGCAGGTGGCGGCCAGGGCGCTGGCGGAGAAGCAGGAGAGGTGGGCAGGGGGGGTGGGGAGGGGGGGGGGGGGGTGGGGGGTGGGGGGGGGATGGGGTGTGTGGGGGGGGAGGTGGGTGGGGGATGGGCTGAGAGGCTGGAGAGGTGGGTGGCTGGCTGAGTGGCGGGAGATGGGGGGATGTGATAAGGGGAGGGGGTACGAAGAGGGGGGAGGCGGGGGGCCGTGGTCTCTTAGGGTTATGGGCTCAGGACAGTGCCGACCCAAAAGAACGGACCCAAAGCTGCACACCAGACGCACCTGACAGCGCCGTTGCCCTGTCCCGCACCAGGCCATGACCTCCCACACTCACGACACCGGAAAGGGGCCACACACGCTCCGCCACCTCCCGCCCCGCCACGTCCCGCCCCGCCACGTCTCACTCCGTTCGCGGTAAAGGGACTGTCGCACACCGCCGTGGTCGTACCCCTCACTGACCGCAATCACTCGCTGCTGGGCCATGGCTCCCCTCCCCCCTAGTCCCGGGCCGTTTTAATTACCCCCCTGGTCGATAGGCTCTTCTTCCCCACCCGCCTCCCACCTCCACCTCATCAATTCCCCCGCCCCCCCCCTCCTCCCCCGCCCCCCCCTGCCGGCTCCGTGTCCCCCGGCTCGCCTCTCCGCTGCTCCACCGCGGCGCTCTGTGGCTCCCCTCTTCCACCAGCCTTCGTTGAGTCATGTGCCGTCCCCCGCCCTCCCCCCGCCCGCCCATACACCCTGCCCCCTTCCCCCACCCCGCCCCAACCTCCCCCCCCGGGACACAGGCAGCGGCAGTGGACGGCTATTGTGGGTCTGTGCTCCAAACTGTCTTTCGTGGCGGAGAGGGTGAGCGGGGGGGAGTGAGGGAGGGAGGGGGGGTCCAAGGCAGGGAGGCAGGGGGCCCGAATGTGGGTCGGGTTGCATGGGCTGCAGGAACCAAGGGGCTGGGCCCATCCATCGCAGCGGGGGGACACAGCGCGAACGGCTGACGGCGGCGGGTGGGTGGCTGGGTGGGTGGTCGGGCTCAGCGGATTGGGGCCTCCCGGCTGCGAGACTCCGAACCCGCACGTGCTGCCGCCACCTCCCTGCCTCCCTCCCTCCCGCTCCCCCGTCTTGCTTCCGCACCACACCGCACCGCACCACACCGCACCACGCCGATCTGGCGGTGGTTGCGGTGGTGGCCTTTCCTTTCCTCTCCTCTCATTGCTCTCCCCAAGGGGGGTTTGGGGCACTTCCCGCTCCGCCACCCACCCCTGAGAGCGGAGCTGAGCTGGTCTGTCCTACTCTGATGCCGGTGCTTGTTCTGATCCTTGTTCTGATGCGTGTCCGTATCCGTGTCCCGATGGTGGGTCGGGTCTCAGATCATGGATGACCGGCGGGTTCGCAAACTGAGGGCGCTGCGGAAGAAGGCGGCGGTCAAGATCGCGACCTGGTACAAGGGCATACTGCTCAGGTGGGGGGGGAGAGGGGGAGGGGGAGAGAAGGGGGAGGGGGGGGCCATAGAAGAACAACTTTCCCAACGCGATCGTTCAGAGTTTATGCAGTAGGGTGTTTGGGGGGATGCGTATTGGGAGGCGCGGGGAGGGCGGCGTGTTTAGTTGGGTGTTGGCGGGTGCTGGTGGGTGCGATTTCGGTTGAACGAACCAGGGCAGGGCAGCAATTGAGGGAGTACGTGATTACGTGAGTAGGTGAGTGAGCGAGCGAGTGGTACCGCCGCCGGCCGCACAGAGAGCTGCCTCCAGAATGCATTTTGGAGGTGTGAGGTGAGGTGAGGT
The DNA here is from genome assembly GCA_030267565.1 of Pleodorina starrii. Lineage (NCBI taxonomy): Eukaryota > Viridiplantae > Chlorophyta > Chlorophyceae > Chlamydomonadales > Volvocaceae > Pleodorina > Pleodorina starrii. The sequence continues at coordinate 658,197 of BRXU01000032.1, forward strand.
GGGGTGAGGTGAGGTGAGGTGAGGGCTGACTGGCCGGGGCCCTCCACCGGGACACCCCTCCGACCCGGTCCTGACTCCAGGCGCCTGGTGGCCGTAGCCAGTACGCATTTCGCACAGCTCTCAAACAAAACCCTAAAAGCAACCCTAAACCCTAAAACCCCCGGCCCAAACCCCCCCTCCCCCCCCCCCAGACGTCGGCAGGTGGAGCTGGTGTCCCTCATCCAGCGCCTGCGCCACCTGTTCGTACCCTACCTGGCAGCGCAAAAAGTGCTTGTACGGCAGCGGTGCGCCAACCGAATCGTGTCCTTCCTGGAGTACACCAGTACGGCCAACATGGCGGTGGTGGGTGTACGGCGACTCAAGGCGGAGGTGGACGTGCTGCAGAGGTACGGGGGAATGGGGGAGGGGAGGGGAGGGGAGGGGAGGGGGTGACGGTTCAGGAGAGAAAACACCCACCGCAGCGAAGGGACGGAGATGGCGTTAGCGGTAGGGGAGGGGGCGGATGTGTGTGAGGCGTGTGTGTATGCGGTGGGGCAGGGGCAGGTTGGGGGGGAGGGCGAGGTGGGCGGGGCTGTAGGATAGGGGCACCTTGTTTCCGACGCCCCTGTAACCCTGGTACGGCAACATGGGACCAACAGCACCGCCATAGCCCCGCCCCCCCGTCCAAACCAGTACGGCATCAACTATTGTCGCAGCCCCCTCTCCGATGTCCCCACCTCCTGCAACACCCAGCAGGCCCCCCCCCTCCCCTGGGTCCTCCCCCTCCCCCTCCCCCCTGTTGGTCTTATCTAACTCAAACCCCCCTCTCCCCCCCTCTCCCCCCCTCTTCCCCCCTCTTCCCCCCTCTCCCCCCCTCTCCCTCCCTCCCCCTCCAGCTCCTGGCGCAGCGCCCTGCTGGTCCGCTACATGCAGCGGCAGATATTGTACAACCAGCTCACCCGGCTGGAGAGGGAGATCGTGGGGGCCAACAAGCGGGCGGAGAGGAACGTGCAGAACCAGGTGGGGGGGTGGGGGGGTGGATGTGTGTTCGGGGGGGGGGGGGAAGAGAGCTAAGGGCGTCTGTGTCGGGGTGTGTGTGTGTGGGGGGGGGGGGGGCGTGTGATGCGGAAGTGGGGTTATGAAAAACGTTGCCGCAGCGGAGGGACGGAGACGGCGGCGTTAGCGAGGAGCGGATTCGGAACCCCCCGGGGAGGGGGCAATACACACCGAACGTACAACTGGGTGGGTCCTTACCAAGACGGGAGGGGAGGGGGGTTGTGGGGGGCGGGTCCGGAGAGGTCGGGGGGGAGGGGGAGGGGGAGGGGAGAGAGGGAATGAGGCAGTCTGAGGGGCAGGATGACATGCGGAAAGGGGGAAGGGGGGGCGGGGGCGGGTGAAACCCTCCTTGCCTCGCATGCACGCATGCATGCGGACATCGATGCCTTTTAATGCCTCGCGCCTCGCCTCGCCCGCGCCCTCCTCCCATCCACCCAAACCCCAGACCTTGTTTCCCTTTTCCTGCTTTCACCCGTCCCACCGTTTCTCCGTTTCTTACTTTTCCCCCGTTCCTCCTTCCTCCTCTCCCCTTCATTTCCTGCGCCCCCCCATACGTGGATAACCCCCCCCTCCCCGGGGGGTCCTCAGATGATGCGTCTGGGCAAGAGCGTCAACATCCTGGAGCCGGATGCCGCCATGCTGCCCCCCACCCGCTCATTCAGGGGACTGTCCGGCAGCCTCAGCTTCCGGACACAGCAGGCCCTGAATGCAGCGGGACAGCAGCTGCAGGGGGGGCAGGGGCAGGGGGGGCAGCTGCAGGGCGGAGGCATGAGCGGGCTGCAGGGGGGGCCGCAGGGGGGGCCGCAGCTGAGCGGGCAGTTGGGCATTGGGTACGATGCGCTGGCCGTCATTCCCGCCAACGACGGCGGCGGTATGGGTACGACATCGCGCGGAGTGACGAACACCCGGCAGTACGACAGGTACGGTGTGACAGGAGGAGAGAAAGTACAGGAGGGAGGGAAGGATCGCCCGAAGGTAATGGAAAACCCTAAAACCCACCCGCCCACCCGCCCGGCCTCTGGGTTGCTGACTCGGTAGCCCAGCGAGCGAGGGAGGGACCCAGAGGCCGGGCTCCGGTGGCGTGGTGTGTGTGTGGTGTGTGTGTGGGGTGTACCACCTGCACCAGGTCCGCCTATCCACGCATTTCCTACCCCGTGCCCTCGGCCGCTGTTGCCACTTGACCCACATCCCCTCCCTCCCCTCCGTCCCTCCCCCCCTCCCTCTCGCCCTCCCTCCTGTCAGGTCTCGCCAGCCGGGTCGCGGCGTGTTGCTGGTCCACGAGACCGGGGGGGAGGAGGACGACGAGGTGCTGAGGGGGCACACGGAGATGGTGCCGCGGGAGGTGAGGGGGGGGGGCAGGTGGGGGGGAGGGAAGTGGGGGAGGGCACGTGTGGAATTGGTTGGTTACTGCTCACGGTCGGTCACTGGTCTCGCTCTCGATTTGGTGGTCGCCCCCCACCCACCTGCAGGTCCAGTCCACCGCAACAACACCACACCGGGCTGATACCGCTCGGACACCCCCCACCCCACCCCACAACCCCCACCACCCGCCCTCCACCCCCCACTGCCCCACCCCACTCCCCAGCCCCCCCGGGGGGACAGGAAAGCCGCCTGCCTGCCTGCCTGCCCGTCCCGAACGCCGGTGCACACCTTAACCCCCGGAAACCCCCGTTGGCGATGTCCGCCCCTCCCCTCCCTCCGTGCGCCCCCCCTTCTTCCTCTCCCCTTCACAGGCACGCGCACACCCTCCCGTCCAACTCATTGCTCCCCTTCCCTCCCCCCCCCACACCCGGCTAACGCCGTCTCCTTCTCCGCTGCGAAATTTTCTTTATACCCCATCCACACCCACTCCCTCCCTCCCCCTCAGGTTCGCGAGCAGGTGGTCAGTTCGTTCCTGTTGGATGCTCGTCGGGAGCACCGCAAGCTCCTGGAGCAGTACAGCAACGAAAAGATGTTGTACCTGGCGAGGAAGCCAATCGAGGAGATGAGGCAGAAGATGCTGAGGGACGCGGGTGGGGCCGGGAGGGCGAGCGGGAGGGGTGGGCGGAGGGTAACGGAGGCGATGGGGCTGAGAAGGGGTGGGGGGATGGGGCGGAGTGGAGCGATTACCGGGAGGGGCATGCGGGGGAGGGAGGGCGGGAGGGAGGGGCAGGTGCGCTCAGACACGATGTGGGGGGATGGTGTCGTGATGGTTTGTGCTCTTGTGGGGTGTGGCGTCGTGGCGTGTCGGAGCACCGGGGGCGGGGGAGCTCGAGGGCGCCTGTCTGCGGCTGCGGCTGGCGGCTGCTTCTGGCGGCTGACGGCTGGCACGGGCTGCCGCGGTCCTGGAAGGACAGTCCGGTCCGGCACCGCCTCCGGGGCCCTTGCCCACACCCACATTGCGGCTCTCGCCCAATACTTCCCCCCCCTCCCCCTCACGCAAATTTACTCTTCAAAGCCCCCTCCCCCTCCCCTTCCCCGGTACTCACCCACTCCCACTCCCGCTCCCTCTCCCCCTCCCTGGTGGCTACAAACAGCGTCAAGGACGCACTGCACTGCACTGCACCCAACCAATATCCTCCGCCTACCTCCCCCGCCCCTCCCAACCCCTCCCGCCTTTCCACCACTGCGCTTTCATCATAATTACCCGCCCCCCCTGCCGCCCCCCCCCACACACACACACGTGGTCCCTTCGCTGCGGTATCTTCGGTCTTTACATCCCCACCCACCCACCCAACCACACACCCACACACGCCCACACACATGCCCACACGGCCACTCTCATGTTTTCAGGTCTGTCTGTGGAGCCCGATATGAAGGCCCCCGTGATGCCGCACATGCGCCTGGTGTACCCGCGGACCAAGCTGAGGGAGCTGCTGCGTCGGGCGGTGGAGATCAACGCGGCGAGGCTGGCGGCGGCGGAGGAGCGGCGGCAACAGGAGGCGGCGGCGGTGGCGGAGGGCGGGCGCGGCGGTGGCGGCGGCGGCGGAGGGGCAGCGCACTGGCTGTCGGGCGAGCGAGGCGGAGGCGGAGTGCTGTGGGCGGATCAGGCGGGGAAGGGCGGCGGAGGGGGGGAGCGGGGGCGGCGAACCTCCCTCTCGCGCAAGTCGCTGGCGGCTACGTCGCACCGGCAGATGCAGATGCGTATGCTGCCGTCGGCGGGGCTATGATTGTGGAGGAAGAGGAGGGGAGGGGAGGGGAGGGAGGGGAGGAAGAAGAGGGGGTTGTCGGACGTCGGGGAATGTGGCTGGAGAGGGAAGGGGAGGGGATGGATGGTGCAGAGAGGCCTCGAGGGGTTGGTTGCACACCGGGTTGTACGGAGGGGCGGGGGTTCAAGGGGAGGGGAGGGAAGGGGAGTGTGCAGGCGGTGTGGTGTCTTGTCCGCGGCGTGAGGTGAGGTGAGGTGAACCCGGGGGGGCGGTGACTCTGTCGCGGCGAAGGGCCAGTTGCGCGGCTGCATACGGGCCCGACTCCTTCCTTCGCCCCCTCCTTACCTTCCACCAGGGCCTTCCCCCCCTGTAGCCTTGTAGCTTGGCTGGTAGGGGAGTGGGGTGATTTCGGCTTCTCAATATTCGTTTGGCAGCGAACGATGCGGCCCTCGCCACCGGTACCGTATGCTGGAAGCTGGGTAGGCCGGGGGGCGTTACAGACGGCCCTTCACATCTCGCTTGAAGCGCCGTCTGTAACGCCACACGCACTGAAGGACGACGCACTGAGGGGCGCGCAAACCCCACATCGGTCCACGTGAGTATGTATGTCTGTCTGCCTGCCTGTATGTATGTATGTATGTATGTATGTGGCACGGTACGGTACTATTAGAAGGGGTAATCCGCCTCCGCAACGCGGGCTGCTTCCCTCCGCTAGCACCTGCTCCTCTTCCTAGCGACCCACACCACACGCCGGCGGCTGCGGCTGCGGCTGTGGAGCGGTGCGGTGCGCTCCGGTGCGGCACTGCCTCCGAGTCAGCTGCAGCTGCTGAGGTGGCGCGGGAGATACGGCACCTGCCTCCTCCGTTCTGCTGCCGTTGTGATGTTCGTCACATCCGTCACCGCTGGCTGCTGTGGCTGCGGCGGCTGCGGCTGCGTTGCCTAGTGTGTGTGTGTGTGTGCTTGTGCTGGCTGTGTGACTGCCGGCGGAGCGCTCAGGCAAGTGGAGGGCGGGCAGGGCAGGTCTCCTTCACTGTCGAACGAACTGCTAAATTGTGCCCCACTACCGGTACCGTACCGTACCTTGACGTTCGGGAAGCTGCCGGTGGGGCGCAGTGGCGGCACTGCAAAGGGTGCCCTGCTGCTGCTGCTGACGGGCCGCTGCGGACGGTGGGGCTGTCAGAAACTGATTGGGGCGAATTTTGGGGTACTGCGCGCGCAGGGGAGGGAGGGAGGGAGGGAAGGAGAGAGGGAGGGGTCCGTCAACAACGGTAATGGGACGCTGTGACGCTGTGGGCCGCATTGTATGCCGTACAACCTCTTGTGGAGGTGGAGGTGGAGGTGGAGTGCCAGGTCCTTGATGCGTGTCCGCGATTTGGGAAAGCATGAACGCACTCTTTTTCTTTCCTGGGTTCCTGGGTGTACCGGTACGTGTACGTGTACGCGCGGCGCCTTTGCGTGGCAACCGGCCTCCCCGCGGGCGGAGGGGAGGAGGGTCAGGTTGCAAGAGCGAGAACTGCTGCACATCTTTTGGGCGGACGACGAGGCGGATGAATGAATGAATGAATGGGTGATTGGACGAATGGAAACGAGGTAACATCCGGCGGCGAGCACGCGCGGGCGTGCGGTCCTTTGCAAGAGGCTTCTTGCGGGGAAACCTTGAGGCAGTTGTCGGTTGTAGTTGTTACGGTTGATGGTTGTGGTTGGCGATCCAGTTAACGCGGGTTGACAAGGTTTGGCGTCGGAACGTCGTGCCTCGGTTTGCGCACGACTCATGGGCAGCGATCTCGTTGACCTTTGGGTGGCTCCAGTTTAAAAGTTGTACAAATCAGATCCGGCCACATCAAGTACCGGTAATGGCCCACAGGCGGTGCTCCGGAACATCACCGTATGCCGGAACCCCAGGAAGCCCCCAGAAGGGCCGCTCGGGGGAGGGTGAAGTGGGCCGGTGGGCCAGCCAGCGGGTCGATGAGATCGGGTCAAGGGAGGGCCCAACCAGGCCAGACAGCCCGGGTGGTCAACGGGGGAGCGGCCGAGCCCCTCACGAGGGGATGGCGCAGCACACAAACCCGCGACCGGGGGGGCCCAATTGGCAGCCAGCAGCACAGCAGGGTGCCGGTGTCCCCCACCCACCCACCCCCCTCCATATCAGGGCATGGATGCGGGTGACACTGTCAACAACCCATCCGGTGAGCGGCCCCAACCACCCACAAACACCGGACTTGCTTGTGGCCGCACTGACAGGCCAGGCCCTTGGCGGGCGACTCGCGGACTGCTGCCGGAAGAGGCCCTCCGCCCCGGAATAGGAAAAGGAGCGCCAACCAGGGGAGCCTTCCACACCAGGCCTGGGACCTAATCAACGTGCCAATGGGCCAATGGGCGATGGGCCAGGCGGACCAGCGGAAGCCTGGTTCTTACCCCCTCAGGGCCCCTCGCTGCAGCCCGCAAGGTTGGGTCGTGTGGAGGGGTCTGCACGGCAGGTCACAGTGCACACCGCAACCGCAGCTCCACTGCACGTAGCGCCGCTCCGGGGCGGCGGCTCCGGTGGCCCGATGGATAGATACGGTGGGTGCCGATAGAACACGCAGCCCGCGTGAGGGTCGTGCGACACCGAACGCACAGCGGTCAGCAGCCAGGTGCTGCGCAGTGGCGGGGTCCGTTTGATGGTCCGGAGCATGAACACGGCTTTTAGGGCGGTTTTCCCAGGTGGCTGCCCTTCCAGTTGCTCGGGACAGCTTTATTTGCGGAGCCCTGTACTTTGCTTCGGCATCAGGCCCTTGCTTCCTGCAGTGTCAGGTGCGGGTTGCACCGGGTTGCATCCATTTGGGTCCATCATAAAACGGTTCATGCATTGCTGCTCGTCCGGCGCCACGTACGGGTAGGTTCCAGAAGCTCCAACTAATCGGTGTTTGTGTCGGCGGCTTCTTTCGTCCACCCATCGGCTTTGTCCACCACTCATCCAATCCGCCGCAGAATCTCACTTTCGGCGTTGAAAGATCAAATTGGCTTTTTCGCGCCTTACAAGAGGCTCCGGTTTCGCCCCAGGGCTGTGTTTTCACGCTGTGGCTCTGACCAGCTCACTTACTCCTCACTTTCGGCGTTTATTGGTGTGCCAGCAGCAGCATCTGGGCCTGGGCTCTGGCACACCCACGCACGCGGAAGGACCGCGCTGCTCCCTTCCGCCGACTCGGTGAGTTGCCCTACCGCTGCTTCATCCGCATTCGCAACCTGCAGGTTGGTAGCGAGGCACCGACTGGGGGTCGTCGTATCTGCTTGTGAAATGCTCTGAGCTCCCAAGGGGTACAGGGGGAGGGGAGGGAATAGGGTCCCAGACTCGGAGCAGGGGTACGGCAGAGAGTGAACGCGTGTGTATGAAGGCGAGGGGATGTGCCGACACCAACTGTGAGTTCGGATTTGGGGGGATTCCGTCGGGTAGCGCCCGTGACGGCAAGCCGAGTGAGACGCCGTGTGGTGCACCGAACTTGCTAACCACGCAATCCTACCTGCTGCGATGGCGTATGGATATCGGGTGTAGAGCGTAGTGGCGAGTGGTGTGTGAGTGACCTTCCATAGGAACATGTACATACACCGGCGGGTGCCATACTGCGCCCGTGCTCGCGCCCGTGCCGTCATCTTCCTCGTTGCCCACGCCCCCGTCGTCGCCTCCGTGGCCCCTCTCGTCGTCGCCGTCATTTCCGTCGGCCCCGGGCCTGTGGAAGCGGAAGCACGCGAAGCTGTACAAGGTCTCTGTCCCATCCTCACCGCTCTCTGTCCCGGATGTCCTCACCGCTCTTGTGCACCTGCGTGGCCTTCAATGTTGTCCTTCGCTTCCATCCTCAACCCCAACATCACCTCTGCACCTCCTCCCGTCTCCTCTTGCCTGATCATCCTCATCGCAGCCCTCCGCAGCCTGTGTGCGGTCCCCCCGCAGCCTGTGTGCGGTCCCCCCGCAGCCTGTGTGCGGTCCCCCCGCAGCCTGTGTGCGGTCCCCCCGCAGCCTGTGTGCGGTCCCCCCGCAGCCTGTGTGCGGTCCCCCCGCAGCCTGTGTGCGGTCCCCCCGCAGCCTGTGTGCGGTCCCCCCGCAGCCTGTGTGCGGTCCCCCCCGGTCGCTGCGCTTTTCAGCTCGGTAAGGTTACAGGTATGTTCGGTAAGTATTGCTGGGTTCTGGGTCCGTTCGCTAACGCCGTCTCCTTCTCCGCTGCGGTATTTTCTTTTTTACCCCCCCCCCGGATCCAATGCCACGCTTCCCAGCTACCCTCCTTACCCTCCTCCCTGGCACCTCATCTGGGCTAAATAGTTTGACAGTCCTGCTTGAATGGAAGATCGATACATGGCCAGTTCCGTTCGCTAACGCCGTCTCCTTCTCCGCTGCGGTATTTTCTTTTTTACCCCCCCCCCCCGATCCAATGCCACGCTTCCCAGCTACCCTCCTTACCCTCCTCCCTGGCACCTCATCTGGGCTAAATAGTTTGACAGTCCTGCTTGAATGGAAGATCGATACATGGCCAGTCCTGCGCTTACTCCGTGACCCGTAAATGCTGGTATTGGGACTGCCCAGGTTGCAATCCCGCACTATCCGTGCACTATAAGGCTGTATCTGGGGATAACGCCTACGTCAGGCTGTTCCGGGTCGAGTCTCTGGTCGCTTGGGCCCGCATTCCGCGGTTTGGGCTTTGGGCCGCAGTCGTGTCAGGCGCGGTATGTCACCGGTGATCATTTTGGGTCCACTAAAAAACCGTAAGACGGCTCATGAGTAAGGGTTCGTACAAGGCCTTTGTGACGCGTGCATTTTGCTTCCTTGCCTTTTGTGTTGCCAGGCAAGGCCTTTCGTATTGCCAGCGTTGTTACGTGGCCGGGTCCACCCGGCAGTGGGCAGCCGGCCTAGATAGACCAATCGACCCACAACCAACTAGAAACTGCTCTTTAATGCTCTTTCTTGGCTGGCATGCTTCCATAATAATTTATATTGCTGAAGGCATACACTCCTTGCCATGGCAGCATTGCGTTGTCGAGCAAGGCTGCACTGCCGCTGGTGTAGCGCCGAAACCCGAAAGTCTGCCTACCTGGCAACAGGCCGTCTGGACAACCTCAGTGCTCCTTTAGCCATCTACGTGAGAATATGCAGCATGTTGTGTGGTTAGCTTACGCCATCGACACTGGTTTTTACTTTTGAATTCGGCGCTGGTGTAAAAATGACACGGCGCCGAAGTCGGGCCCAGAGGCGAAATGCCAATAACGACCTCGACACCGGCTGTGGACTGTCTGCCCTCGATGGCTTTGCTCGCCGCGCAGCACTTGGCGACACCAGCGTCACGGCGATGAAGCTCGTGTCTCTGGCAAAGGCGTTCACCTACCCCCTGCCCGCGATCATAGTGGACATGAGCGCTTCTATGGCTGCTGACTTGTTTGCCATGCTTGCCGTGGCGCTGCGTCGGTCGAGCCCAGCTGCTCAGGACGTCGACGAGGCCGCGCGAGGCCTTTACCGAACCCTGCGCCGGGGCCTGTCCCACTTCATCTCGGATGCCATGAACGTGCAGGCCAGAGAAGTGCAGATGCTCCTGGCGAGCCTGCTCCTGCGCACCGATGTCCTCCGCTGCTACGCCATGCTGCTGCGTGATGCCGGGCGGCAGCTGCAACAGCATTCCACGAGCAGCAGCAGCAACGTTGCGACAACCGAAGCGCTGCTCTCCGAAGTCAGCGGGCTTCTGCGGACCCTTGACAGCGCCGCGTCAAAGGTCGCCTGGGTGAAAGGCGACGGCCCCAGCGCCGATCCCCGTATCCACGGCCCGGGGGCCATGACCGCGGAGCAGTTCCTGCGGACCCTCTCGGCGGAGCTCCGAGCCAGCTCCCTGCTCGACGCCTGGGTGACCTTTTTCTTGCAGCTCAGAGGATGCGCCTCGTCGGACATGGAACAGGCGGCGCCGCTCCTGTGCGCATTCACTGACGCTGTACGGCGATACAGCACGTGGTTTGGGGACCGCGGCCTAGCGTTCTGCGCCGGCGCCACCACCGACACGGGGCTCCACTACCTGCTGGCGGCGCACGTCGTCGGCCTAGTGGACGCCATCGACGGCGGAATGCAATACGGTGTGCACGATGACGCGCCGTTGCTGCCCCTCGCCCAGGCCCCAGGCGAAGACGACAAAGCCCAGTCCCGCGCCTCCGCCTCCTCCGCCTCCTCCGGCGCCATCTTTCTGGACACTTCTCTGCTTAAAGTGGCGCTCCAATGGTGGTCGTACTTCCGCGACGGCGCCGCCACCGCCGCCGCCGCGGCCTTCCCGCCATGGAACAACGCCGCGACATTCGACATCTGCATCCGACTGGTGCACGCGGCGGTGGCGGCGGCGGCGCGGCCGCGGGATCGGGTTCGGGATGTGGGTCGGAGCCGGGAGCCCGGCGCGGTGCGGCTGGCGCCATCCGCCTGCGGCCAGGTGACCATGCTGGCTTTGCAGTGCGCGGAGTCGGCACTGCGGGGGATCATCTCGCGCCGCAGCCTGCGTCCGCGGGGCGGTGGCGGCGGCGGCGTGCCAGGGCGGCGGCCGGAGGATGTGGAGCGGCTCCGGGCGCTGTGGGCGGCTTACATGGCTGCGGTGGACGCGTCCGTGGAGTGGGTGCTGGCCGGCGGCGGCGACAGCGACGACTCGGACGGCGACTATTGGGGCGACTTCAACGTCTTCATCATTAACGACCTAATGCCCAACACCGGCCACTCCACAGCAGGCACGTACGCGTGTGGGCTGCGTCCAGGGAACTCGCGCGGGGGGGGGCGTGTCTTCCTGGGGGGAGGGGTGCGGCCTGACATGACTGCCCAAGCCGGGGGTACAAAGCCCTGCGGAAGGATGCAAGGAGAACCCACCTCCTGGCTGCCCTTTTCTTTTTGCTGCCTGCTGCCCCCGCCCGCAAAACCCGCACAGGTCCCCCGCTGCCGAGTGCGCTTGGCGTCGAGGCCGAGGTCGTGCTCTCCGCCGGCGTTGTGGCTCGCATGGAACGCCTGATACGGGTGGCGGTGTTTTACGCCCCGCCCCTATGCGGCGTCGAGAGCTGGAACCAGATCCTTATGTTTGGTCCGGTTTCGGAGCTGGCTGCGATGATTGCCACGGCAGCTAAGTACGCCGGGGGTTCGCTCCCGGAGACAGCGGGATGGGAGGGGCGCTTGGAGCCGGAGACAGAGGACGATCCGGCCAGGTGCCGCGCGACTGAACTTGCGCGCGGCTTCACGGCGGCGGCGAGATTCCTGGGAGTCACGACTTCTCCTGGGGGAGGCCTGCGCGACCAGCTCGCGGCGGTGCTGCTCGCCGGGAGCGGTGGGGCTAGCGGCGGCGAGGCTGGCGGCGGCGGCCGGCGGCCTGATCAAGGTGATGGCGCCGGCGACGCGTGCAGCCAGGGGTCCGCAGCCGGGGAGAGCAGCCGTGGCGGCGGTTCGGCTGCTGGCAGCAGCAAGACCGGCGGCGCCGGCGGCGGCTCCGCTGCCGACGGCAGCCGCAGCAGCCGCAGCAGCCAGGCCGAGGCCGCTGGCGTGCAACAGCTGCTGGACCTCACCTCCTTCGCGTTCGTCAGGCTCCTGCCGGTCATCTCTCGAGCCATGCAGCACTTCCACCTGCCCGCCCTCGACCATCTACCCGGACTTGAGAAGTTGACATCGGGCGTAGCTGCGCCCCTGCAAGTCGTCCTCCGAACCTGCCTGCTGGTGCTGCACGCCGCGGCGGCGGCGGCGCAGCCGCCACCGCCACCACCATGTCGCGAGGATGTCGTGGCGCCCGGAAGCGGCGTCGGCGGCGGTGGCGGCGCAGCCAACTCGCCGTCGCATCCGCACCCAGGTGCTGGTGCGCAGTCGGCGGCGGCGGAAGTGGCGGCGGCGGCGGCGCAGTGGCGGCGGCTGCTCCTGGTGGAGGTGGGCGCCGTGGAGCTGCTGGGCGCCGCCGCCAGGGCGCTGAGCTTCCGCCGCCGTCGCCTGCAGGAAACGACTGAGCGCGCCAGCTGGGCGCAAGCATGCGGCGATACCTTTGGCGCCGTGCTCTGCTGGATGTGCGCCGTTTTCCCCGATGAAATGCGCGCGGCGTTGGGTGGCGGCAGCGGCCACAACGGCGGACGCATTGACCCAGCGGCCTCAATAAAGGGCGCGACGGAGCCGTCATCAGCCGCGGCGCAGCTGCGGGCCTGCCTGGCCCTGCCCGTGATAGCCAGGCTCCTGGGACCCAACGGCGACTTCCCGAACCCAACGGCACTGGCCGTGGTGAGAGCGCTGATGAAGGGCGGCGCCGCGCCGAAGGCGCCGGGGCTGGGCGCGGCCGCGCACGCGGTGGCGGCGGCGCTGCCGCCGCCGGTCGAGGTGCGGCGGCGCATGGCGCCGTACTGCTGCGCCAACGCCACGTGCGTAAACCGCGACGGGCCCAGTGAGCTGGCGCTGCCGCGGCGGCGGTGCGGCGGCGGCTGCGGCGGCGCCGTGTGGTGGTACTGCAGCAGGAAGTGCCAGGTGGCGCATTGGCGGGCGGGGCACAAGGCCGAGTGCGAGGCGGCGGGGGCGAGGGCGGGGGCGTGTGGGGGCCAGGGGCACTCGAGCACCGTAGGGACGCGGGGCTAGCGGGTTGCTCGCTGTTGCAGCGAGCAACGGTTTGTGGTTTTTCTTTCCCTGGAGGCAGCCGAAGCTTCAATTGGGAGATGGGACTGGGCACACGCAGGCTGGTTTAGACGCGGACGCAGGGACGCAGTGAATGGTTTTACAGGGGAGGAGGGGAAGCCGAGGAACACACAGCGGTGCTAGCGCGCTGTATGCTGCGCGCGCTAGCACCGGTGTTCCTCAGGATGCGCGTGCAGCAGGCATACAGCGCGCGGGTTCTTGCATGAGCAGCAGGTTGTTGTCGTACCACGGTACGGTAGGTACGGTAGATGCGTTGTGGCATGATACGGTAAGATGGATCAACGAGCAGGTTGTTGTCGTACCACGGTAGCTTCAGCCCGGGACGTGTAGGCAGTGGACACAGCACGGTGCTTTGCCTTCCCATAAAAATAAGGCTCGCAACAAAGGGAGCAACGCGTTTGGAATGCGGAATGTGTATGGATGCATTTCAGTAGCTATCTGGGCGCTGCCTGAGCAGGTAGGTAGGTACGTAGGTAGGTAGGCAGGTTTGCAATCCGACCCGCCGCCGGGGGTGGGGGAGCGCGGCTTGGGTCTCGCGGCGGATGGAGCAGCTGGATGAGCCGCACATCCATCCACACATGTACAGTGTCTCGAGTCCGGTGTCCGTCGCAGGGCCTGCAACCCTGCTTCTTTTCTTCATCCTGTTCTACTATGTTTCTTCGGAATGTCGCAGGGCCTGCCTCTCTGTTTTTTCTTAGCCTTGATGCCGGGGAGTAAGAAAGAAAGGTTATGCCGCAGCGGTGCGGTGGATCGGAGGCGGGAATGGGGGGGGCCGCGCATTCCTGCAGTGCTGCGCTACCGTAGGTGCGGCGAGCAGATAATGGTGATGTGCGGCGAGCAGATAATGATGATGATGATGATGGTGATGGGTCCCTCTGATGCACCACCAGATCGCGCCAATTCAAGCGGGCCTTATGCGGGTCCGGCTCTCCCATGCGCCTCATTGAGACGTGCGAGCGGTGGTAGCGATGGTTCTAAGGATGGGAGCGCAGCGGTGGGGCGCAGGCGACGACGTCAAGAACGGACCCGGCACCCGTGAAGGGGATCCAGGAGCAATATGCACCTGGCAAACCTGTTACGGGATGTTGTACAGTACGTTGACCTGGCAGGTCGGCCGGCAGGGGTCGGCCGGCATCGGCTGGCGGCTGCATCCTGTCGGCGACTCCAGCGCCTGCCGTACTTCACACCTGCCAATATTGCGTGGGTGGCTCGCCCTCGCCCTCGCCGCTGCACCCTACCTGTGTGAATGAACCGTTTTTCAGTGGGCGCCCCGAGGATCGCCTGTGCGCACCGCACCTGGCATTGCTGGCGGCCGAAGCCCAAGCCGCGACGTCGGAATGTGTGTTTTTGTGCTCTGTGTGTGTGTGTGTGTGGGAGGTTGGCCGGACGTAGCAGCGGCCGTTGCGGTGGCCGCCTTCAAGAGGTGCCGCGAGTGGAATGGCAGGAATGGCTGCGACGCTGGCGGCCTCACGGCAGAATCACGGACACGGACCCGGATGTTGCTGCTGCGGTGGTGGCCTGCGCCAGGGGGCTGCAGCCCTGCCATGAGTGGCCTGCGCCAGGTGGTCCCTGTCTCCCTACCCCAAGGAAGTCACTTCAGGTACCTACTCGACCCCATGGCGTTATGTGCTATCGGGCGATTTCGGTTGGCAGCTTCTGTGCAGTCAGCTTTTGTGCGTGCGGCGGGTACAGTGGGCTCCAGACTTTAAAAGGGTAGAAGGGTAGAGCTTTAGTTTTAATAGCTTCTGTTTTGTGCGGCGCGCTGCGGGGTGGTGATGCCGCATCGGCGCCGGTCAGCCGAGCAAACTGAGCAGCTTGGGAGTTTGGCGGCAGGCCGTGCCGACCCGTGCGGGTGGCCACCCATACTCCTTTGTCGTGACGCGCGTGCTTGTGGCGTTTGTGGCTACGAACGCGGCTCCAAGTTGCTGCTGGCCATTTGTAGATGAAAAAACTGCATCCCGCCTTCTCGAGGATGCACGGTTGGTCCGGGGGGCGCGCGGCACGGTCCGTGCGAGGAGTGAGCGCTGCGGTCAGCGGCTCGGCACGCAGCTTGTCGTACCGCGCACCGCCTTCAATCCGAGCCTCTCGTCACGCAGTCTGCCGCCAGCCGACGGCCCAGACACAGCACGAATGGCCACTACGACGGTGTCCGCTGCTTGGTTCTAACCAACACGTACGACCAACGAACCCACCAACCGACCACGAATCGCCGCCTTCGACTCCCCACGTGCACGCCCACGTGCCTCATCCTAGGCCACGCAACCGAACCGCTACCACCACCTGCAGGGTACGCTAACGTCGTTGAGGGCCACCACTCCTCAACGCCATCACCCTCACCCTCGCCGCCGCCGGCCCCTTCACCCCCAGCGGCCGCAGTCCAGGATGGCGCCTCCGCAGCGGCTTGCTGTTGCGGACTCGCCCGCCCACCACCGCTGTCGCGGCCGCCCTCCTGGCCCGACTCCCTCCCTCGCAGTGGCCGCCTCCCGCCCATCCACTGACGCACTCCACCCACTCGGGAGCCTGCAGGCGCCGAGGGGACCGACCGACCGGGCCAGTCAAGGCCGTCTTGCTGTTGGGTTTGTCGTTGGGTGTGTTGCGACAGTGGGCTCCCGACCCTCGGAGGGGTAGAGCCGGCTGCGGACCAGCTGCGCGACTGGCCGTGTGCGGCACCGGTGCCCGCACACCGGTAGGTCCGATTGCCCTTCAGGGGGCTGCCCAGCTGCCCAGCACGCAAGGTCGCCTGGAAACACCATGCCAGCAGCAGCAGCATACCCACATCACATTCCTGGGCCAGGCGTTCCCTTTCGAGCTGTTGGATTCCCGCAACCGCGCGGTCTCACCTGTCCAGAAGGACCCCTACCCCCGTTCCGGCTCCCCCCATCCCAATGCAGATCATGGCAACCTACAGTGCAGGGGTGCGCGCCCAGCCCCAGCCCCACCGCACCGCGCCTCCAGTAGCCCCTTCATTACCTCCTCCCCGACCCGGTGAAACGCCCGCCGCCCTGCTGCGAACCCACAGCTTTTACGTGGCGTGCAATGTATGCAGGCATCCCTAGCCGCCCTACCCTCCCCCGCATGTGGGCCGCCGCCTTCCGCCCTCTGACCTCCCCCGTCGGTGCACCTTCGTTCGCCGCCGTTCCTTTACTGCGGCTCGCACAATTTTGTCGGTTCGGCTGTGGCCCGTTCGGCTGACACCACAACTTTACTGCGGCTGACACCGCCGACGCTTGGCAGCGGTGTCCTCCTCGTCCAGGTCCTCATCGATGAGTTGGTTGCCGTTGCTGCTGCGGAAGAGCTCCCAGCCGCCATTGACGGCGCTGTCGCCGCGGTCAACACTACCGAGCAGGAGGCCCAGACCCTCCCGTTCCTTCCTGAGGAGGTTCTGTCCTTCGTCACTACAGAGGACCTGCTGCGCGAGGTTGCTGCGCGCTGCAATCGTGGTCGCGATGCTGCTCCGGTCGGCGCTGGCGCCGCTACTGAGGCGGATGCCATGGCTGTCGATGATGAGGACCTGGACGAGGAGGACACCGCTGCCAAGCGTCGGCGGGTCGACGACTCTGCTGCTGGGCCGTCCTCTGGGCCCCCGGCTGCTGCTGCGGCGCGGCCCTCCTCGTCCAGGTCCTCATCATCGACAGCCATGGCATCCGCCTCAGTAGCGGCGCTAGCGCCGACCGGAGCAGCATCGCGACCACGATTGCAGCGCGCAGCAACCTCGCGCAGCAGGTCCTCTGTAGTGACGAAGGACAGAACCTCCTCAGGAAGGAACGGGAGGGTCTGGGCCTCCTGCTCGGTAGTGTTGACCGCGGCGACAGCGCCGTCAATGGCGGCTGGGAGCTCTTCCGCAGCAGCAACGGCAACCAACTCATCGATGTTCATTGCTGCCGAAACATCGCCGAAGTGGTAACAGCTCTAGCAGCGAAAAAGGCCAGACAACCGTCTCGATACCAGCTCTGTTGTAGTTAAAAGTCCAACTGCTGGGGGCAGTCAGAACTGCCGATTAGAGAAGCGCAGAGTGCTTAAGAGCACGAGGTGAGCGGATGTAGCGTACGGCGGTCACAGCGTTCAGAATCGGTGGCCCACCACGGTGGGGGGGGGGGGCTTCTAATGAGAAAAGTGAGAGATCCAATCTCTTTATAAACTTGCTTGTCGCACAATTCTATTAATAGCCAAATGTAAATTGCGCATAGTGCTTAATACTTATGAAACGCTATGAAACGCTATGAAACGCTAGCTCACCACGAAGCAGAACACAAGGGACCACAAAATGATAAACACAACATACATGCCGACATTCTAAAAAGTAATCCTGTGCAAATGGAGGATGCGCGCTCCAGCCCTGGAGACTATCGGTACCTTCCGCAAGCATACGCAAGTACGGAAGATTTCTGGTCCGACGATGGCGACGACATTGACACTACGGGTAGGTTGCTCTATTATGGACACGTACCTATTATGGACGAACATTTTTTCCTGTCGCGACCATGCAAGCATAAATCACAGGAAAAATCAGACAAGCGTACAATTGTACGACCTACATACAAGAATTTTCTTACGACACATGTATGCCGTCCAATATCAGTTTGTGAGATCTCAGTCTGCTCGGAAGTTTTATGCCGTTGCAAATGCAAAGGGCGGGAGCGCCTACGGGGCCGTAGAGAGCAGTTCTCAATTTTACAGAGTCCCTTTTATAGTATTCAATAGCATAAGTAAGATGGTTAAGACTAGAAGCACTTCCGGACAAGCAAATAAAATTCCTGACACCCGACCCGGCGGGTCGCTCAAGAAGTCGCGCGGGAAAGCGAACGCGAAGGTCCCGCTGGCAGTCGCCAGGCAGCAGCAGAAGAAACTGCTACAACAGTGTCTAGAGGACATTCAAACTAACAAACGGACAGCAGCGACGCCGGGGGCGCGGGCGGCAGCGCGGGTAACGATGCTGTCGGCAGTGGGAGCGGGGCCGCTAACCGCAACCGGGGCCGGGTGTCGGGCAAGCCGGACAAGCGGGGCACAGGCAGGATAACCAACGATATAATGTTCAAGTTCGCGTTGCAGGCTGAGTGTTAGGTATAATATTGTAGTTATAGGATCTTGACAGGCTGCGCGCGACGTTTTGGCGGTGTTTCCGTACTGTTCTGCACTCGCGTCCATAATAGGGACAACTGCCGAGCGCAAGGGCAAACATACCCCTCACCGCGTTCCTTACCTGACAGCGTGCTACCATGTCCATTTGCAGCTGAACGGTTTAGGATATGTCCAGTACATGTGTAAGAACCTTCCGTAATTTTTTGGGCATTTGTCGAGTACGTCTACCGATTTCAGAGACGGTTACAACGCTCGGACGGCCCATAATAGGGCAACCTACCCGTACGGAGTTTCGTGTAGAAATCCGCGACGCATGTGGTTGGCCATGTGACCGCGGAGCAAGAGCTGGGCAGAGTAATGAATTTAGCTGTTTACGTTCTTACGCTAGGTAGGAAACGCCCAAATGGTTTCGGTGTTTGTGAACACAGGAAGCGATCAACCCAGCCAAGCGTCGCCTTTCGCGTGCTGGGGCCTCGGCGTCCCAGCCGGACTTCCAGTCCCCCACGAAGCGTCCCGGCAAGACGGTTACAACCAAAAAACACCCGGATCGTGTCGGCATCATTACGTCGCTCACATCGGGAGGTACTTCGGCCATGATTGGATGGAACGAGGGGGCGCTATGGGCCTGTGTGCGCCAGTGCCACAGCTGGGAACTCTAGGGGAGGCGACAGCGATTCTGCCGGCGAGCGTAAGGGGCGCAAGAGCAAGCTAGGTGCTGTGGAAACTCTGACCATGGGAGGCCTATCGTGCAGCTTGCAGCGCAGAATCTCCGCCAGAGTGTGTGGATGCAAGGCGGCATCCACAACCACAAGCTTGGTTTGGTGACAGTTCCAATGGCAACGTCCTCGTGGACGCGTTGCAGAGGGAGATGGGTTCGGGCAAGACGGGGGCGGTTGGACCGGAATCAGCCCTCCACACGCACACGGGGCCGTAGGTGGCAAGGGGACTGCCCTCCACCCGGTAGGGATGTGTTGCTAGGCCGGCCGCGAAGGCCCGGAAGATGCACTTGGCCTAGTTAACTGCAACAAAATCAAACACAGCACAAATGGCCACTACGACGGTGTCCGCTGCTTGGTTCTAACCAACACGTACGACCAACGAACCCACCAACCGACCACGAATCGCCGCCTTCGACTCCCCACGTGCACGCCCACGTGCCTCATCCTAGGCCACGCAACCGAACCGCTACCACCACCTGCAGGGTACGCTGGCGTCGTTGAGGGCCACCACTCCTCAACGCCATCACCTTCACCCTCACCCTCGCCGCCGTCGGCCCCTTCGCCCTTGCGCCCCCAGCGGCCGCAGTCCAGGATCCGACCGATGGCGGCCCCGTTAGGACGGCACCTTCGCAGCGGCAGAGCTGTCGCGGCCGCCCTCCTGGCCCGACTCCCTCCCTCGCAGTGGCCGCCTCCCGCCCATCCACTGACGCACTCCACCCACTCGGGAGCCTGCAGGCGCCGAGGGGACCGACCGACCGGGCCAGTCAAGGCCGTCTTGCTGTTGGGTTTGTCATTGGGTGTGTTGCTACGGTGGGCTCCCAACCCTCGGAGGGGTAGAGCCGGCTGCGGACCAGCTGCGCGACTGGCCGTGTACGGCACCGGTGGCCTCACCGGTAGGTCCGATTTCCCTTCAGGGGGCCGCCCAGCTGCCCAGCACGCAAGGTCGCCTGGAAGCACCATTCCAGCAGCAGGGTACCCACATCACATTCCTGGGCTAGTCGTTCCCTTTCGAGCTGTTGGATTCCCGCAACCGCGCGTTCTCACCTGTCCAGCCCCAGCCCCACCGCGCCTCCAGTAGCCCCTTCATTACCTCCTCCCCGACCCGGTGAAACGCCCGCCGCCCTGCTGCGAACCCACAGCTTTTACGTGGCGTGCCATGTATGCAGGCATCCCTAGCCGCCCTACCCTCCCCCGCATGTGGGCCGCCGCCTTCCGCCCTCTGACCTCCCCCGTCGGTGCACCTTCGTTCGCCGCCGTTCCTTTACTGTGGCTCGCACAATTTTGTCCCGGGGGACCAGCGACTTGAACGTCGCGCCCGGCTTCCCTCCCGCTGCAGCCAGGCGCAACGCGGCACGGATGCTTCGCTCCGAGCAGGCCACGTAGACGGCGGCCAGGCAAGCGAGAGCGCCACGGTACGGCCAGCCTCGGGCTGTGGTCAGCGGGCAGAGGCCCGCAACAAGCCGTTGCAGAAGGGGGCAAGGGGGTGGGGACAGGCGATCTCGATGTGAAAGCATCGGAGAGCACCCACATCACGGTTTGTTGGGATAACGGACGGGAACGGAAGCGGGTTCTGTGAGCTAAGTCTACGGAGTGTCAGGTAGATTGGGAGCTTCTTAGGCATTCATAACGCGCCGCAAGTGTGCAAGCGCTTCAAGGTGTTCTGGTTCCAAGCGAGCGAATCGACGCTTTGTTTGACCGGACAGTAAAATGAGCGAAGCAAAGCGAAGCAAAACGGAGCCGAACAATTCCCGCTTTCACAGTTCACGTGCTACGGGCCAACGGGCAACCACCAACCATTCATCCAACTAACTAATCAACCTACGGTAGTTTCAACCGTCTTCACAGAGCCAGTTGCGCTTACGCGTGTTAGTGGAGTCAGGGGCTTGGAGTCACAGCGGGCCGCGGCACCGCCCGTTACCGAGTTGATGCTCGCCGCTTCTGCTTTCCGTACCGCTCGCACCGTAACCCAAGCCTTCAGCAGTGCCAACAGCCGACGCCTGGCCTGCACCTACTCACCGCCCTGCCTGTCCTTCTTTGGGCCAAGAGGTGTCAACGCTGTCCAGCGAGGCGGGTGCTCGTCTCTCAACAAGAGTGCATTTCTCTGAGCTCCCAAGGGGTACCGGGGAGGGGAGGAAAGAAGGTCCCAGACTCGGAGTAGGGGAACGGCAGAGAGTGAACGCGTGTGTATGAAGGCGAGGTCTGCGTTTCTCACGGCCGCTTGCAGCAACCCGCCTGTGGGTAGAAATGGCGGTGGAGGTAGGTGGAGGTGGACCCAAAGGACTCAACACGGTAGCTGGCACGAAGCAGCACCGCGACGGTTGGATCACCAGCAGGTTCCGTACTAGGTACTAGGATGGGAACTGCAAGACTTCGAAACAGTGGGAACGGCGCAGCAGCCGTTCGTTTAGGGCATACATAGGGCCGCGAGAGGACGGACGGACTTCACGAGGAGCTTCCCAACGCACGAGGAGCAAAACCCAACATCATCACCGCCGATGAATGAATGACCACATGTCGCGAGCGAGGGATGCGAGGGAACGAAGGAAGGGCATCATCTGGGAGGACAGGTCACATCCCACCAGCCAGCTAAAGCCTACATCGTGGCCAGCCGCGACAGTACAGCGAGGTGGTGGACTCCGCTCAGCGACGCAGTGATCAGGGCCGGTACTTACACACATGGCTTTACTAAGGGCGGACACATTTGCACGCGGCGTCTAGGAAAGGGCTCCAGCATTATGAGGGCCTGACTTTCTGCATGTACGGCGGCGGCGCCAGGTACGGATGGATTCCAGCAGCTGCCTCCACATATCACTTAAGACCGTTCTTCCCCACCCGTTCTTGATAATGATCCACCCACATAGAAACGCGCGCGGAACAATACTTACTCATCGATTCAAGGCAATGGACTTCCTGGCCTCATCTTGCAGAGGCCCAGGTTTCGCCCGCCCCGTGGCGCGCGGTGCATGATTTCCATGGCACTGGAGAGGACTGCTGGCGCTCAAAAACCCGCATGAACTCAAATATACTTCTTATACATACAGGCGCGGTGCAGGCAAGGAGTGGAGCGCCTGTCGTCCCTTATCTCATCCGCAAGCGCACGCGACGACAAAATAAGCACCAGGCAGACCGGGCCTCCTCTCTGCATGCCGGCCGGTCGCTGAACTCAAAATTGGCATTGGACTTTGCACCGAGGGCAGAATGTGTCTTGCCTACGACAGTTCGTGGTTCGTGTCGTTGTGGCGAAGCGCAACGGAGCGCTTGGGTGGTTATTTCTCCCGCAGCAGCGTTTTGCTTTTTTTCCCGAAAGCGGCATGCAGCAATCCTAACATGGTGCCTTTTTGGTTGTTTCATCATAAAGATAGGAAAGAAAAAGGATTACGTGACGGCCCATGTATGCCGTTCCGCTCATGCTCCGGGGCCCGCAATCGCCTTAATCATCGATCCTATAAAAGTCGTCCTACATGCACATTCCCTACTCGTTTTTAGCCAAACGTATTTGCCTTCAATTCTGATACCTGTCTGAAGTGATTTGTTGCCCTCCAAGGACAGCAAGCTCTCCTTGGTCAGTGAGACATTGGAAATGGCTTCGTGTCACGTCCTGGCCCGCAAGCCTCAGCAGACCCGCACAGCTGCTGGCAAAGTCACAGTCGCTATGGCTGCTGGTTGTGCATCGGCCGGAGCGAAAATTGCCGCTGGTGTTCCGGTCGGCATCATGATGAGCTAGAGCCTTACTTTTGCATCGGGACAAGTAGCACAACTCGACTCGAAATCGAGCTCCTTGTTGTAGTTTCGTTCATGAATTTGGGAAAATCAGCGTTGTTGCCAAGGTATTGACTCCAAGGTTGTGCCACTGCAGGCCGCTCGAGATCTTGGCAGCAACCGGCCACAGAGTAAGGCGCCGCAACACCGTCCTGCTAAACCTCGTTGGCAGGTGTGTGAAAATATGTCAAACCTGCCGTCATGATTTTTGTTGAGTGTTCTGCCTGCTGGTGCCAGCCAGCTGCCTGGTGCTTAGCTCTCCTAGCTAGGTCACCCGCTCTGTGCGTGCCGCGCATGCGCGCTCCACCATTCGTAAGGGGCCGCTGTTATAATGGGCGCGTGCATGCGTCAAAGCGTGGATCATGGCTCTGTATGTGGATGGGTATGTTTCGCGCTGCGGCACCTACTTCGTTCGTCGTCCTGCTGCCAGGAAACAGCACCGCGCGCGCGAGGCTTTGCTGCCATCAGCGCTACAACAGTCGTCACTTGCCATGACGCCCAGCGGCAGCCGGTAAGCAGCATCATTTTCATCTTCCCTCTCACAAACCCCCCATTTGCACCTCGAACCAGGAACCCCGCCGTCCTCTCTCGATCGCTTCCTTATGAAACGCCGTTCCCTCCCCGCCTGCCATCCGCGCGCGCAGCTCTCGTACAAGCCCTCGGACCCCGTCGCCCTCAAGGCCGCCGAACCGCGCCGCGCCACCGCCCAGCTGGTGTCCGGCCTTACTCGTGGCAGCCCCACGCGAGGAGCTGCACCGCCCCTGCGAGTGCACAGCGGCATCCGCGTCTCACCCGGCGGGATCGCGCGGCCCCGGCTGGCACAGCCGCAGCGGTACAGCCCCCTCGCTGCCTCCATCGTCTCCCCCATCGACATGACCGCGACCACTGCTGCCGCCATTGCCACCGGCGGCAGCTTCACTAATGACTACACCCTCCCCACCCCAGCTTTGCGGTCCAACGCATTCGTCCTCGCGAAGCTCGCCGCCTGTGCCGAATCCGCCGTGTCACGCCTCACCTTCGCCCCCGCGTCCACCTCGTCGGGATGGTCCCACCGCACGGCCGCACCCGCGCTCCCGGCCGCACCGTCGTCATCGTCGCGATTGGCCGCCGCCTCGACCACCACCACCACCACCGCCAGCACAGCCAGCACCACCGCCAGCACTGGCACCAGCACCTGCGGCTCCACGGTGTCGACCTTCACCACCGCATCTGATGAGCGTGAGGCCGCCACCGCCACCACCACCTCTGTTTCCCCCTTGGCCAGCACCGCCTCATCCTCCTCCTCCTTCACTCGCACCGCCTCCGACACCGCCAGCTCGTACGACAGTGATGAGGACTGCGAGCGCGAGAAGGAGGAGCAGGGGGAGGACGACCTGCCGCTGCTCGGCGCCTCGTTCATCGGGAACAGGGGCGTGTTCGTCGCCGCCGGGGAGGGCAGCGCTGCCCCTCCGCGGTGGTCCGGCATGGGCGCGGACAGGGCCGCTGAGGAAGACGGTGACAACAATGCCGCAGCATGATGGGCTGCGGAGATGGGCTGCGTGTTGCGACAGCTCATCCGACCCGATTGCGTCCCTTGTTACGGTCGTGCGTGGCGGCAGTCAGCGTATGTCAGTGGAATGATGAACTCTTGTCCGACTGGACAGGCAGCAGGGGAAGGGGAAGGGGAGGGAGGGAGGGAGGGAGGGAGTGATGGGGCGCGTTCTTGCGACTGGAGCTAGCATTGGTGTCACTCGCTTCGAAGTACGCTCCCTTAACGTTTGTTGGCATGCATAGGTGGCGAATGCTTGGTCCGCAGGGCTGCTGTCGATCTAATCCACCTGGTATGTATGATCAGGCCTTTGTTGGAGACGCGACATGAAACACAGCGGCCGAAGGACTGATAGTAGAAGCCGCATGTATGCCCGTCCGGTTCTTGTGGCGGCGACCATCCTTTCGTACATCCGTACTGCTGGGTGGACTGGGGTCCAGATCAGGCATCGTTATGCACGCGTGCACAGGCCGGTATCAACGAGATCGGGACTGGGCAGTTGTGGGTCGCCAGGAAACACGGGCGCGTGTAGTCGAATGCGTGCGCCGAGTGAAGTCGAGTGAAGCGGCCCCTGTGGACCCTAAGGCCCCTGTGTTTGTACGTGTCGTATACAGGGCGGCGAGGCAAGCCGAGCGAGACGCCATGTGGTGCGCCGACTTTGCTTTCCACACAATAATCCTACCTGTGGTATAGCGATTTCAGAGAGTAGTGGCGAGTGATGAATGTGTATGGGACTCATCATAGGTGCGGGCGGCGGTGCATGTGGTGGCATCTACGGGTAGGTACCGCGGAGTGACCCGCGGTGCGTGTTCGGATACGGGCGCGCGCGGCGACATGTACGAAATGTATGTACGTGTACGGTATTGGCTATCGCAAATAAAGCTATCAGGACAGGTTCTACCCTTGTGTCGGTCCGGAGCCCACTGTAACAACCTGAGAAATGTTTAGAAAGGCAGACGGCCGTGAGTCGCTGACCAGCCGTTCCCGCATGCGTGCGCTGCCGCCTGCCAACTGCTGTGTGGGCATGGGTTACGGAGCAGCGCTTGGAGTCTGTCATACGTCATACGTACCTACCCATACCAACATCTTTACCTACCCCTGCAGATATGTTTTGACATGGTTGGGGAGTGCGTGCGTAACCCCATACATGCATACCTGAACACCTAACCATACGTATACACAAGCCCCAGGGGGGGCCATGGGCTAATTACCAAACGCCTATGAGTACGACATCGCCAACAACACATTGGCAATACCGTAGCCGAGGGGAAACGCGCTCAACGATTGGAACACAGGCAGGAGGGCAGCAGGGTAGCGCAGTTCAGAACACGTCCGGGTAGGAGCGGAGCGTGCGTGCATGTTACCCCAGAGGCTCTGCCCGGCCGCTTTTGTCCGTTGCGCTCCTCTTTATCAGCACGTACGTACGTACCTGCACTCTAAGCGGCCCGGAAGAGCCTCTGGGGCTCTGCCCCAGGCTGATAAAGAGGAGCGCAACGGACACGAGGCGTAGAGCAAGATGTGTTGTGCCCCCGGCAGCGGCAACCGCTCGGTTGCCCTCCCCCCGGTGCCCTGCTGTACCCGCACGCAACCTGTCGACTCGCGACTCGACCGTCGACTCGACTCCGCATGGCAAGCAACGAGATTTGGGGCCCCTTCTCAAGTGTCCCAGTAACAACACCACATTGCAAAACAAAAGAAACCAAAATCCTGAGCTATTCTCAAGTCAACGACAACTGCCACACAGCCTTCGAGACAGGAACCCCCCCCCCAAGCCTCCTCAGCCCGCCCACTTGCAAGGCCAGCCCTACTTTGAGAACATGCCCAAGCCCAACCATCCACCTCCCAACCCATCGCACGAGGCATTGTTCATGCTCTCATTTACCAACCGGGAGTACCACCACCCGCCGCCCAGCCTCCCACCCACCCACCTGCCTACCATCATCCGTGACCTCCCGCTGCTACGCAGCACCCCCCTTCCCCCTGGCTCTACCCTCCATTACCCCTCGAACGAGCCCACTGCGCTGCGCGGCGGCCTTGTCAATGTCATTTGCCGACAGACAGCCAAGCCTTACAGACAGAGAGCCAAGACACGCGTCACCCCTTTCAGTCCTTTTTTGCAGTGTAAACTCCGTGGTGCAGTGATGAGCGGGTATACTGCTGTTGCACCAAATTCCTTGCGAGTACGGAGTGAGGTGCGGTCGGCGGGGTGTGTCGTGCTTTCGGTCTGCGAATACCGGTACCTTCGCTTCTTGCTGCAGGCTTGCTGTGTGCGTCGCTCGATGCTCCATGCCGGAGGTATCAGAGTAAATATGACAGCACGCCCTTCCGTTTGCGATACCACTTCATACCGACGACGCTCTCATCCCCCAGCCCCTGCTCCCCCGCCTGCCTGGGGGACGTCGCCGGGTGTCCGGTACACACCTGATCGCCACGTGCGTGCAGCCTTGCTTTATCGAACCCGCAGGGCCTTGCCTCCCCATTGCCCCGGTTGATCGGCGATATCACTATCGGCAGAACACACCGCAGCCAACGAAGCCCCAAGGAGTCCTGGACATTACATTACATTGACGCCCCGGTGTTCACAGCGCGCCTCGCAATTCCCCTGTGAACAGCGGCGCCACCACCGTCCAGCACCCAATCACCGCAATTCACGATGCACAGCTTAGCGATCAAGCATCACCGGCCGGTGCATCCCTTCCCGCGCGCCCCCACGCATCTGTGCGTTGTAATCAGCGGCACACACACAAGCGCGACGCCGCAAGCAAGTTGCTTGGCCCCCGTCCACCTAACATCGCGACCGGCCCTGACGCTACCCATCCAGCAGCGTTACGCCGGGTTCATCATTTCGTGCCCCCGGCCGCAGCCTGATCGGCCACCTGGTATTCGGTACGGTGCACAGCTAGGCGCGATGCCCCGCCAGCAGTGGGCACAGTGCCAGCGTGCCCATTCTAACCCAAGGGGGGTCAGACCGCCCGAGGTACAGCCACGTGGTCAACGAGCAGGTAAGAGGTGCGGGAAGCCACCCGTGCACACACACAAAAAGGGAGCTAAACCACATCGCACGGTCCGAGACAGGCACAAGAGCCCACACGCACGCACGCGCTGCCAAAGCGGCCTCTCGTCCCCTTTCCCGGCATCAGCCCTCTCTCCCGCACAGCCTGGCTTGCACTTCCTAGTGCTCCACAACACACCACCGACCGACCGACCGACCCACTGGGCAGCACTCCCGCGTGTTGCGCGCCAATTCCGTGCCTCCTGGCCAACATTGGGTCTTGGTGGCGCGCTACCTTTCCACATCCGCACCGCAACGCACCGCACGATGCCTCCCACCCACACGACCAGCCCCCCGCCTCCCCCTCCGAAAGACCACAGGCCGACCAGCCGCTGCCCAAACGCCGTTTGTGGCGCCCCCACCGACACCGGCTCCCCGCGGCTCATCGTGTGGCGGTGAGGCGCTGGCGGTCCCGGTGGCGCTACTCAGGCCAGACGCTGACGGTCCCGGTGGCCAGGCGGGTGTGTTGATCAGTCGGGCACCACCAGCTCACTGATGCTCCAGTCCTCGTAGCTGCAGAGGGGAGGTTAGGGAGAGAGAGGGCGGGGAGGGAGCAGAGCAGCGGACATCCGGGAGGGCAACCGAGTGAGGGGGATACGGTGCGGTACCGTGGAGGAGGAGGAGGAGGAGGAGAGGGTCGAATGCGGCAGGGGGTCAACGTCCAGACGGCGCCGATGACAGGGAGCGGAAAGCGGTGTGCGGGGCCAGACCGGTGCGCAATAGCGAGCAGGCAATGAAGAATACAATTTGCGGCAGCGCGGATGCTCATCCGTCCGTCCATACACGTGGATCGAAACTGAAGCCGCCGTCCCGGACCGACCACCCCAAAGGGCACCACTGCAAACCGGAGGGCACTGCACACCGGCAGTCGGGTGAGATGGGGCTGCGAACCAAGAGGCCCTTCTCTTCGGCCTTCCCAGGCGGTATGGGGGGGACTTGAGGGCCGGTAGGGGGGCAAACCAACCTCCTGTCTTTCAGAGTCTGGAAGCCCCGGCCAGCTACTGCTACTGCTACTGCAGAGGCGGCGCCACCGATTCGCTTCTTCATAGGGGTTGTTGGACCGGCCAGGTTACCATGGACTTGTGCATTGCTTGCAACATTCACTGTCTCCAACCATGACAGCCCTTACGGTACCCTTAACCCCCCTTCCTGCTGTTTCGCTATTTCATCTGCTGCGGCGGCAGTGGCAGCGGTGTCCGCTGCATCTCACCTTCCATCTGGCAGGTACCTCCGGATCGTAAACGGCACCTTCTTCTCCCGCAGCTCCTTCATGGCAATCTGTGGGGGCGTCGGTCAATAGCGGGGGTCGGAGTCAAGGGGACGCCGACGCTGCACCCCCAGAGTGATGAGAGCCCGGCAGCGACAACATGTTCCCCTCACACTCAGGCCCTACGCCGCGACTTCCGCTTCCCGAGGCAGCCCCTGTGCTTCGGCAGCCGGATCGTCCAGGAACCCCAGACGTATTGCATTGCCGAGCCCCGGTTGGGGGGCAGCGGTGCAGCGGGCACCCCATTGCAGCGGCGCGAGTGAGGCCCACGTGGCGTGCGGCTTTTGACTCTAGGTCGCCCCAAAAGCGGAGGGAAGCAACTCCCAGGGGAGTGCCTCGCCGCCCAACCCCCTGCCCACTAGGGGCCCGGGGCTATGCCGCAGAGCCTCGCGCGGGGCCAACAAGGCTGTCTCCTCGCCGTTGTCGCAACCGCGACCGCGACCCTACAAATGATTGGAGAACTGCGTGTACCCTCCCAGGGGGGAGGGGGCGACGAGAGGCTGCTCCCCGCAACAGCCCAGCTCTGGGCAGCCAGGTGAATTCTTGTGAGGTCAAGGGCACCAGGTCAAGAGCCAGGGCGGGACTCGGCGGTCCCTACCTTACAGCTTGCACCTTACAGCTTGCACCAAAGGCACAGGCCCTACACGAGCTCCCCGCCATGCCCCCTGGGAGGCTCATAGACCCCCGCACCTCGAGGGGGTCGGTCTCCCCCGACAGCTCCACCATCACGGGCGCATTCATGCTGCGATGGGGAGAGGTGCAACCATGGGGGGAAGGGGTGGCGTTCGGAAGTGACTGCACAGACAGAAAGCGAGGAACCCGGTCACGGTTGTTGGTTGCCGACGGCAGTGGCGTCCTCGCAAAGCAAGGGTCCGGAGAGGTTTGCAAGCTGAAGCTATGCCGTGAGAGGGTCGCCGTTCGAGACGGGCGAGGGCGGGTGGGCGTGCAAGGACACGGGCCAGCGGCGGGGGCCGCCCCCATCCTCCCCCCCCCGCCAGCGAATGGACAGCATCGCGCGCCGCGAACCACACGGCGTCTGTCGAGTTTGTGCGCCCCAGGGGCCCTTACCTGATCTGCAGTGCTCGCGTGCCTAGCACGCGCGCTTTCTCGTATTTCGTCATGTACCGCGTAGTGATTCGTTGCCGCTGCCCCTGGCCCTGCTCGTGCTGCTCCTGGTTTTCAAGGATATCGATGTTTGCCTCGCCTTCATGAGGCTCGCCAGCAAAGTCGTCAAGAACCGGCTGCGTAGGCAAGGGGACGGCTGGTTAGGCGGCGTCGACGGGGGACGACGCGGGCCATGGACACGCATCAAACCCACCTCCTCCCCGAGGTCCATGTTCTCCTCCATGCCACCCCTAAACGCAACATCATCTTCGTCAGGCTTACAGAAGGCAATCAAATCAGCTGAAAATTCTCAAGTCTTCAGTCTACGCATATCGGTTAGATTAACTCTACTTACGGTTCGTCAAAGTCGTCCGCCATTGTGATTACGCTCCTAGAAACTCAGTGCGGTGAGAAATGCGGAGGTGAGAAGTGCGAACTACAAGTTGTCGGCGGAAGGCTGCTGTCGATAACTTGGCGGCTTTTGCTTCACAAAGTTATCTGGTACACAGTGCAGGCTTCTTTACATATAAGCGTTGGGGCAGGGGAAGGCTGCGAATGTGCGAAAGCTCTGGAGCAACGAACCTGGAACCGGTACTACAACGAGCTGTCGCTAGGAGTTAGCACCAACGGCCCGGGGTCTCTTAATAGCTGCATCATTTTTCAGGCGTAAACGTGTTGATATTTCCTGGACCGCCAACAGCCTCCATGCATCGGCCTTGGTGACTGTGTAGTTCAGGTCCATACTTAAAGCGCTTCCGGGCCGTAACAGCAATGGTCTCCTGCCCGAACAACCCGTCCCGGATGCTGTCGCCAAGGCCATCTTTAGGGTCAGGCCTTCGCGGAGTTGCCAAACACGCGGTGAGCGCAATGCTTGTTGTTGTCAGATGCCCCTGTCGCGGTTCAACCGGTCGACCCTCCGCAGACGACGAGCCGCTTTGCAACGGGGAAATCAAAAAAAGCTCAACGTGCTCTTTGCACGGTCTTCGAGGAGAGCGTAGTCACGTCGTCACCGCTGTTTGCCATCAAGGCAGCCTGGTTGCAGTCCCCCAATGGCCGGACCTCGAGGCGTACCAACGCGATGGTGCACCCAGCACTGGGGCGACTGCGTCTGCAAGAATTTAGGGTGCGCGACGCGCTCGGGCTGTTACTTATTGCACTGCGTGTCCACCAAACCCCCGGGTTGCGTCAGAACGTCGTCTCAGAGCGAGATTTTGGGGGGTCCGTCCTGGCCTTCCATAACCCCCGTGCAACATTGTTACAACGATCCTTAACCGCGCCCCTCTTAACCGCTGCCCCTCCTCCTTCCCTTCCCTTCCCGCACCTGGACAGGACACGCCCAAGGTGCGCAAGGCTACGCCCATCAAGGACCGGCAGCTCACGTTGCGCGCGGCGTTCGGGCGGCACCGGATGCAGGGCGACCTGGACGCGCTGGCCGACGAGCTGGGCACCTGCCAGCTGCAGTCCGCACTCAAGGCAGCGGGACCGGCGCACGCACAGCATAACCAGCAGCATACCCAGCCGCCGGGCGCTCTGGAGCTTAAGCCGCTGGCCCTCATGCAGGATGACTGAGCTCGCCTGCTGGCAGCGATCAAGCAAACAGCATTTGGCGTCGCGCGTTGGACGCTGGATGGCCTTGACAGGACAGGACGATGTTTTCGTGCGGATATCAGTCCGCACGGCGCTAACACGAGCAGTCGGCAGCGTCAACTGCGTTAACGATAGGGTGGGAGAGGAACATAACCCGCGCATTAGCAGCCGGACGCACGGGAGGGGAAGACGGGGACACCTGGGCAAAATGGTCGCGTCAGGAATTGCATGTGGGTGGGTGGTCCCATGTAGATCTCGTTATGTAGTCCATTCATTGGGTCCAAAAGTGGTGGCTCCATATACAACTGCGTCGGCCCCGGACCATGAGTGACCGCACGCCCCCCGCTTTTACGTGCACCCCAGGGCGGTGCATTCCAGCGTAGACTTGAATTTTGAGTTGGGAGGCGCTGGGCCGCGGGGCCCCAACAGGCCCGGTCGCCACTTCGCGTGACGGCGCGATTGATTGTGCGCACCACGAGGGGGCTTCCAGCCGTTGTTAGCCGTTGTGGGGTTGTAGGGGTCCTGACAGCACCAGCAGCACGCGGGAGACGAGACTGAAACTGAGACGACCGTGGGACTTTGGACGACCGCGTGTGACGGCAGTGTGCGTGACAGAGGCGGTGTTACCCCGCCACCTCCGCTACCACCAGGCAGCCGTTTGCCTTGGGTAGGGCGGTCCTCTTGGCGCTGACACCACCCCGCGGGTCCTCTCGCCTCCGCATTCATTTACCCACCCGAGAGCTCTTTCTGCTGCAGCACGCAGATTGAGATTGGCGCAACGTACCGCATACCACCCTAGATTTGCACGACAGACTCACCAGGTAGTACGACATGACTCATCGAGCGACACTTTGCCTGACACGCATTCTTCTATTGGTACAGAAGACGACCCGACGCCGAACCGCTTCGATGGTGGGCCCTCGGGAGTCACCATGTCACCCTCCGAGCCAGCACTGCGGACTGGGCCGCGTGACGCGTGGGATCCTCTCCTGCACGACGGGACGTTATTCCTTTGTTTGTGACAACCTTTTGTTCATGTTTCCGTGAACCGGCAAGTCCTATGAACAATGAGTGCGCGTTAGTCTTTGACGGATGCCTTGGGCCGCTGGCCCCCGGGATAGATGTGCAGGCTGCATACGCGCGGTGCATTGGCAGGCACGCACACGGGGGGATGGGTCGATGGGATGGGCTGCTGCGTGCCGAGGCTCGTGGCTAGGGAAGCAGAGGGACATGATTGCAGATTGCCTTTCGTTCGTCTTTGCACCGCATCGCCGAGGGGGACAACGTCCGCGGCCCGTCCCGTTTCGCAACGCGGAACCAACCCCCGTAGTGGAAATAGAGGTAGTCGTAGCTCCATGATGCATCATGTAAACTGCCTGGCCGCCATGCGCACCCCCCTGTGCCTGGCCGTCATCGCACATCCGTACGGCATCATCATCATCTTTTCATGCTCCATCCGTTGGGCGTCCGCATCGCTGAGGGGTATCGCGCAGCGCAACCGCGTCGCCAAACGAGCCAGCGTCGTGTAACAACCACTGGTTGCAGCACCCCTCACCGCCGGTGCCTAAACCAGCACTCGCTGCGTCGACGACCTGAATGATCCCGGTAAGCTGCAACCAGGTGCACCGCCCCCCACCCCCCGAAAGGGGCAGGCACCGCCCCAGGGGACCGCTGCCCGCGCTGCAGCGCCGCCGAGCCGCTTCCGGCTCCCCACGCCATCGGGTCCGCACACACACACACACACACACACATGCGGCCGTCAAGGAAGGTTCATGCTGCATGCGTCCCGTAAACACCAACACAGTACCATCAGTGCACATCTCACAACCACAGCCTCTACCAACTCATGTTATAGTACAGTCCCTAGAATAACACCACCAAGAGGTGCATGATCCGCCAGGCAACACGCGTTAGCAGTTTGATCGACTCTGGACCCGTCGCCGCTATCGTTGCACCCGTCTATCTATCTGGTCCAAACCGGCAGTTCGTTGCAACCACACACCAGTGCAGCCCCAACCGGCTCCCATGCCGAGCAGCGAAACACAGGTTAAGCGGGCGGGGAATGTAGCCCACCCTGGCAAAAGGTCGAAACAACGAACCATAATTGGCAACAAGGGCAGATACCGAGACTGGGCTTTGGCCGCCGCTAGGAAACGGGCTGCAAGAGCGTGCCGGTGCCGTACACCCGTACGACCAACTGCCTCTCAAGTAGTCAACAAACCGTATCATGTGCATGCGCACGGCCTATTCCGAACGGCACAGCGGTTCTCCTCCCCCCCGGCCTCCCGCCCTCCCTCTCCAGGTGCACTGCTCCCCACCAGAGCCACACCGCCCCGGCCACCGCAGCCACGGGGGCGGGGCCCGGGGTCGGTCCTCCCGCCGCTGGCAGACGGCGGCGCTCACTCGCTCACTCGGCAGCGGCCGGCGCACTGGCCTTCGGCCTCGGTGCCCTGGTCTGCGGCATGCTGCCCTCGTGCTCCACCCGCACCGCACACAGCTCCTGGTAGCGCTGCGAGGACAGCAGGAAGGGGCCCACCACCTCCCGCTCGAACGTGTGGAGAGAGGGCTGGAAGCCTGCAGGGGCGGCAGGCAGCGCGCAGAGGGGGAAGACCGGGGGGCCGGGGGGGTGCAGGTGGGAGGAGGAGGGAGTGGTGGAGGGGAGGGGGCACGAGGGGGGGGGAGGGCGGCGGAGGGTTGACCCAACGAAGAGGGCGGCGGGGTGGGGACGTGGGGTAGCGACTAGCGAGGTAGGCCAGGCCACGCCCGGGTTGGTGCCCCGGGATGCGGATGGGGGCGTGGCGGCTGGTGGTGGTGGTAGTGGTCCGGAGGCGCCGCGGTCGCAGTCAGTCAGTCAGGTAGCGGCTATGTACACAGTCACCACACGGTTGGTGAGTACCGCCTGCGTCGAGAGCCCGGTTCGATCCGGCCACCTCGCTGGGCTGGGCTGGGCTGGGCTGGGCTGGGGTTGCCTTCGGTTCCAACCCTAAGCACCTACCGTAAGCCCTTCCGATTATGGTACAACCCACACAACCCAAGCTACCCCTCAGCCCTCGCGCCCCTTGCGGACCCCCAGCCCCCCTCACCCGGCGGGCAGTGCGGCAGCGGCAGCTCCTCCTGGTTGTACAACACCCGTACCACATGTCGGGGCGCGGATCCGGGGGCCTTGGGCTGCAGCTGCCACAGCTCAAAGACCAGGTTGGACGAGTAGGGGGGCCAGTGGGTGACGTCCAGGCCGAGTGCTGGCGGAGGGGGCGAGGGAGGGGGAAGGGGAGGAGGGCAGGAGAGGAGGGGAGATCGGGGGGCGGTGGCACGTGGACGAGCAAGTCCAGCACACCTCGCCCGGCAGCCGGCACAGACACACACACACACACACACACACACGCACACACGCATGCGGTAGGCTCCGCCCGCCATGGTTACCGTGCGCAGCCCCGCCCCCCCTGCCGTGCCGGACACCGCCGCGCACGCACTCCACTCTTTCACCCAACTCACGCACCCACCCCCAGCCAGCCACCCACCCGACAGCAGCGGCATGATGGTGCTGTCGTGACTGCGCAAGTGGGGAGGAGGGGAAGAGAAGGGGAGGGGAGAGGGGAAGGGGAAGGGTGGTGGTTGTGGTGGATGACGAAGAGGCGAGCCGGACTCAAACGCTGGGCGACAACAGCGGGCCGTCATTCGCATCAGCGAGTACTGCCATCACACACACACACACACGAGGGTACCTTGAGGGCACCTTGACCCGCCATCGCCATCGCCCGCGCCCGTCAGCCAGGGGATTGGGACGACGGGCTTCCTCCGCCCCCCTCTTACCCGCCTCCCCCGTTCCGTGCTGGACCCCCTCCGTGAGGAGCCAACTCAGCCAGGCAGCCAGCCAGTCAGGCAGCCAGCCAGCCAGTCAGGCAGGCAGCCAGCCAGTCAGGCAGCCAGTCAGCCAGTCAGTCAGGCAGCCAGCCAGTCAGGCAGCCAGTCAGGCAGCCAGCCAGTCATCCGTCCTTCCCTCCACCGCCCTCCTCTCACCCGCTGTACAGGTACATCCGCGGCTGGGTCCCGGGGCCGCTCCCCGTCGCCAGCGCCTTGCCAACACCACCCGCCGCCGCCGCCTCCACCGCCGCCGTCGCCGCCGCCGCCTGCTGCATGTTCCCCACCAGCGTGTGCAGCAGTCGACCCATGCTGAGTCGCAGCACGGTGCGGCCGTAGGAGTCGCGCACACTGGGAGCCACCTCGGCGCCGAACTCCTTGGTGGCCTGAATAGGAACACGTACCGAAAAGAGATGAGAAACGGGTAAGAAGGCATCAAAAACCCTGAAGATGACAAGATGAGAGAGGAGCAAACATACGATCCGCGCAGCGACTCAACGGAGGCGACGTTGGAGCAGGGATGCACAAGGGGGGTGTGGAGGGGTGTGGAGGGGTGTGGAGGCGGTTATCCGTGATTTTGGGGAGAGGGGGGCGAGGAGAGCGCCCCCGCGCTTTCGGCGGAGGGACGTGGTGAGAGGGAGACCGTGCGAGGCCGACAAAGGACGTGAGCAGCAGCAACCCTCCCTGTCCTGAGCCCTTCAGCCCTTCCACCCTAATCGGTCCGCCCCAATTGGAAAACCCGGGGGGGCCCGCCCTCAGCCCGGTCCCCGCTGGGCCGCCGACTCCTAGCCCCACCTCCCGTCTGTTCGGGTCATTCGGCCCCCGGGTACTGCCGGATCCTGAGTCCGCTTGCTGACCCTGCCTGTCTTGTCCCTGCGCTGCGGTGTCCCTTTTCTCCCCCCCCCCCAAGAGGTCCTCTCCACCGCATCCCGCGTCCCGCCACCCCTGATGCACCCTGATACCCCCCTCCCCCTCCCTCGCCCCCCCCCCTTCCCCCCCCCCACCCCCCTCCCCCTCCGCCCCCCCCCCACCAGCCGGTTGATGACGGCCCTCAGACGGGGCTGCTGCTCGAAGCCGGGCGGCAGCTGCTTGCCGTGGGCCGACAGGGAGGTCAACACATCGTGAACGTCAGTGAAGATCCACTGGGGGGGAGGGAGGGGGCACGAGGGGGCACGAGGGGGCGAGAGGCGGTGTGTCATGTGTGTCTCTGCGCACGTGTGTGTGTGTGTGTGTGTGTGTTTTGAGGACCCGGGGGGAATCAGGCTGGGAAAAGGGGAGAGGGGCAGCACTGGGCCGCGGGGAGGAGGTGGGGGGGAGGCACGGGGGCTGAGAGCCCCCGGGTGTGAGGAGTAAGGGAGCAGTGAGGTAAACTCGGGGGAGGGGGGAGGGGAGGGGGAAGGGGGTGTAGGGCAGAGGAGGCGGCAACGGCAGTCGAGGGGAAGGCTCCACAACGCCCCCATCCGGCCCCCAAGCGCCCCCAAGCGCGGCTCCATTAATCAGTTGCGGGTGCCACCAGGAGCAGACCACACGCCCCCAGCCCGCAACCCCGCCCCCTTCATCTCCCCTTCATCTCCCCTTCCTAACCCCCAAGCGGGAAGGGAAGCAAACGAAGCCTCCCTTGGGCCTCCATATTAGGGCCTCAGCAGTCCGGCCCCCTCCGTCCACCCGCTCCCACTCACTATACCGTTTTCGCCGTAACCGCTCCCACGCACACTATTCGCCGTAACCCCGCTTTGATTTAACTTGCCCCCACCCTTCCTGCTTGAAAAAAACGTACCCGGTCGGAATCGAACGCCGACGCGTCCAGCCCCATCAGCCGCAGCAGTTCACCACGCGCCCAACCGTAATCAGGGTCGGACCGGACGGCGGCTGCGGGTTGGGGGGGAGGGAGCGGGGCATTGAAGGGAAGGGAGGGCCCAAGGGAAAGGCGGAGCAGAACCATGGCTCATGAAAGCCTCTTGTACGAAGTTGGTGGGGGCGGGTGGGTGGATGGGTGGATAATCACTTCCAGCACCGGCGGCGACCAGCAAGCCCGGGAGGGGACCCCGGTAAGGGGGTCCTGCGGGGCCGCTGTTAATCGGCTCACTCAAGCGAGGGAGCCCGTGAACGGGGAGGGGGGTGAGGGCGCTGACCACGACGTCCCAAGCGACCCAAACGACGGCGGCTCCAACGCCAGCGCCCGCAGCCCGACTGCAATTGTCCAAAGCTTCCCTCACCCCTCTTGCCGCACATTGCAGTGGAGACATCAATCCTGTGTCTTCGGCCACCCACCTGTACAACGGTTACTTGAATCTGTCACACACCCACCCACCCCACAAAACCCTAAAACCCCAGAACTTTCCCCTCGCCCCCTCGCCCCCTCGCCCCCTCGCCCCCTCGCCCGCCCACGCTGCGCTGCCACCAAGGGGCCCCACCATTGGGCCCCGACCCCTTTCGCCTCGCCCGCACCTCCTCCTCCCCCTCCTCCCCCTCCTCCTCCTCATGGGTGTAATGAGCGACCAAACGATGCACGACTAGCCGGCCACGGCTTGCTCGCTACACCGCGCCTCGCACCTCCGCCTCGGGGAACAAATAACCCCTCGCGGAGACGGAGTGTGGACAGCCCCCCAAATTCCCCTACAGGCACCATGACAAGACCATTCCCCCCTTCGAGCCCTCGTCCCCGTGCCCCCTCCCCTCCCCTCCCCTCCCGGCGCTACACCACCCACCCACCCACCCACCCACCTCGCCCGGCCTCCCGCGACATAGCCTGGAATGAGCCCAGGTGGGGACAGGCGCGTGTGTCCGCATACAAGATCTCGTCCAGGTCGCCTGGGGGGAGGAGGAGGAGGAGGGGGGAGTACCCACGGGTAGGCCGGGAGGGGGGGCGGGGGGGGTGCGTGTGGATCGAGGTGAAGGGGCGGGGGGGCATGGACGGTTCAATGTTGGTAGGGGGGATCTGCCCCCTTGCCCCACCCCTCCCCGCCTCCCCACCTGATGTGGTCACTACCGGCACCCGGGACGGCGCCTCCTCCACCTCCCCGGACCCCTGCTGCTGCTGCTGCTGCTGTTGCTGCTGCCCCCCTGGCTGCTGCTGCTGCTTGGGTAGGTCCGGGTAGAGGCCGGTGAGCACCCCGCGCAGTGTGGCGACGGTTCGGGAGGTGTTGGTGGTGCGAGCCTCCACCAGACCCCCCTGGGGGAGAGGGAGAGAGGGAGGGAGAGGGGACAGGGGGCAGCGTTTTCGCGCGTGGGTTTCGGGGGGAAAGAGGGGGGAAGAGGGGGAGAGGGGGAGAGGGGCGGGGGGGATGTATGTACGGGGTTGGCAGTGGCTGAGGGAGGCGGCGGGCAAGGAAGACAGTCACCCGGCTGGTGTGCTCCCCCACCGGTGCGTCGGCTCCTGACCACCGCCACCACCTCCCTCCCTGGCCTTTCGCCTCGGCCTCAACGCGTGCTCTTTCCCCCATCTTCCCGGGCGGGTCAAAACCCTAGGCCTCATCCGCCACTCCCACAGAGCACACATACATAGTTACATACACACACATACATACACCGACACACATACATACATACGTCGCCGGTCTCAAGCCCCGGAGAAGCACGGAAAGAGATGCCCTCTTGACGCCCGACCCGCCCCAGCCCTTTCTCCCTCATCACCCGCCTTCCTCCCCCGCCCCCTGCCCCAGCCGCCCGCCCAACCAGCACCCACCCGATGTGTTGGCGGCAGGAAGACCTCCTCCGCGACGTATCGCTTCCTCAGCCAGCGACCCAGCTCCAGAGCCTGGGACTGACCCAGCAGAGTCAGCTCGCCCTTGCGGCAGCCGCCATCAAGGATGACGGAGCGCTGAGGGGGGGAAGGCGTGTGAGGTGGTGGGGGGGGGGAGAGGTGGGCGGGTGGGTGGGTAGGTGGGGTCTCACAGGGAAGAGCTAGCTTGAGGAGGAGGTGGGGGGTACTGGGTTGCCAAGAGCGGCCGGCGCTGCTGCGATGCTCCCGGTAGCCCGAGACCCCGCCCCCTGTGGGTGGGTGGGTCCGCTTTGCGGTGCGAGGACAGCGCAGGGGGGGGGGGCAGCGCGGGCCCCGCAGCTTCTGATGGGGCCTCACTCCGACCCACATCACCCGCATCACCCACCCGCCCAGCGCGCGTTTACAGACAAGCCCGGGAGGACTCACGGGTAAGGGCCCATCCTATGCGTACCCCGGCTGCTGCTCCGCCTGCCACCCGGCGCGCACATGTCCCCACTTCCGCCACAGCCGTCACGTTCGGTTCGCCCGGGCTCAATACACCATCATTTGAATTTCAGCACCTTCCATTGTTGTGGATCCTAGGGCTCCTCCCCCCCCCACACACACAATCACAACCACGAACCACCTGGCGCATGTCGTGTTTTGAGACGGGGTTCTCAACCCCCGCTGTAGAGAACAGCCGCATAGCAGCAGCCTGCGGGCGTAGAGAGGCGCGGGAGGGGGGGGACAGGGAGTGATATGCTCCGCGGGAGGGGGGACAGGAGCAGGGCTGGAGGGGCGGCGGGGTGGGCTGAGGGCTGAGGGTGCGGGCGGCGCCGCGGACGCAGCACATCACACGCGGAGCAGTCCCCCGTCCGTAGCTCAACCCATCGAGGGGGCGGCTCAACTCAAACCGCAGAGGCGCAGGCGGGCGGGCAGGGCCCTCTCCTTGCACCGTTGACGGGCGGATGGATGGATGGACGGATGGACGGACACGCAGACAGGGCATACGGACCGACGGATAGAGTAGACGGGCGAATACAGACGCCCCGCGGTAATGACAACCATACTCCTGGCGGGTCGGATTCGGAGCCTGGCGCCATCTCGCGACGAACCGGCTTCCCGAGGGCGCCCCCGGATGGCCTCCGCCCCCCCCCCAACACCGTATCCCCCCGCCACTCCTACACCTCCCGCATCCCCCCAATCCCCGGCCCTTGGGACCAGGGTGCCCTCCCCCTTCCGCCCTGGACACATGGACCCCCCTGGCCTCCCATTGCGTTAGAGGACCCCCCCGACCGCTTCCCCCCCCCCAGATCTAGATCCGGATCCAGATCCAGATCCTGGTCCTGACAGCTGCTGGGCTGCCAACCCGGGTGCCGCCCCCGGGTACCTGCCTGGTAGGCCTGGCCGCACACGTCCCACTGCTGCCCCCGCCACATCTCGCTGCGGCTGCTGAGGGGGGTGCGGGCGCCATGCCTGGGGCGGGGGGGGGGGGAAAGGTGCGCAAAGGGGGTTATCCACGTGTAGGCCGGAGCCCGTAATCGGTGACGTAGCAAAAGAATCCTTCCCTTCCGCAAAAGAAAAACGAGGTAACCTTGCAAGCAGCACAGGGGGCGTTGTATACATGCCGAGAGGTTGTAGCGAGTACGAGCTGCGCCGCCACGGTGTCGAGGCGCGACGAGGACGCGACGCGACGTCATGGTGGATGTCGAGGAGGCTCTCTCAGGCTGCTGCTGCTGATGACACGCTGCTAAATTGGTCGAGAAGGTGCGGCTGGGATGCAAGGAACACCCCAACTCCCGAAGCCCTCAAGAACCCAATTCACCTGCGGCAGGAAAAGAAAGCACGGACACAGAGCAAGGCAAGGGCGGCGTTAACAGATAGGGAGAACAGGAGCAGGGGCAGCGTCACCGGCGAGACCCCCATGCGCGTGCGGCTGGAGCTGCGGCTGGTAATGTCGAGCTGGCGGACTAAGGTATGGTAGTGGGTGAATGCTTCTCATGTTTATCCTCATGACAGGATAAACAACAGAAGCGCGCGCACAACGGGGAGTACATATCCTGCACTTGTACAAGGGTGGCGGCCGCGGACGACTCCTCAGGCAGTGTAGGCGGCAACGGCAGATGCACAGGACGAAAGCGAAGTAAGGCATTGGGTACAGGACGGCACGGCGGGGCCCCGCGGGGCTTCCGGGGGGGCGGCCGGGATGAAGGAGGGGGATAACCGCAGCGCGGCAGCGGAGCGGAGCGGCTGAAGGCCGGCTGGCGCGAACCGCTGGTAATGAAGGCGCATGGGGCGCGGCGCTTAAAAGCAGAGGCGGCGCTGTTGTACGGTACTCGACACCGTCGTACAATGTCGCATATTATTCCAGAAAGCGGCACCGCCATCCTACATCGACGCCGTCCTACATGATGAAATTTCAGCGGGTTGCTCGTTACCGTACTTGTCGTACCTGAAGACCACCTGTACGAGCAGCAGCTTTGCGCGCTGCGGATCCAGCCGATGGAAGACGCCCGTGATGGTGTCGCTGTCGTCGTCCTCCGGGTGGGTGGCGTCGGTGGTCGAAACGAGGAAGGTGCTGGGAGCTGGGGTAGCAGCGGGGATCGTCGTCTCCATGGCGTCGTACCCGCTGGCGTCAGCGAAGCAGGCGAGGGGCAGCAGCTGCGACGGCGGCTTAAGTATTGTGCGGATTGTGGAGGCAAGGCTGCCGGAGCTGATGTGGATAGGGCTGGGGTTGCTGCGTAGGGTGCGGCCGGCCTGGGAGTGCGTTCGCGGGCGGTCGTCGGCAATTCGTTCGCCTTTCGCGTCATCCGCGCTGCGCTGCCCCTGGTGGCGTGTCGACGTCAGTGCACCAACAATGCCGCTAAGGAAAGTGATGGCGCCGAGCGGCAACGGCAGCGGAAGGGCGCGCATTTTCTGTAAATCGTTTCCGAGATGTTATGGGCGCAGAAGGACTGCAGTCCAAGTGCAGCGTGGGCCAAGCCACAACTTACGCCGTCCGCATGGCACGCATCCGCAAACACTTTGGCGCAAGATAGATGCTGTGGGATGGATTACGGGCTTGATCGCGGCAGCCCGTGGATGCCGTACCAAGTAGTTGGAAACCTACTGGAAGCCGCTGCAATTGGCAGCATGTGCTTCGACTGCTTCCGGCCTCATAATAGCAATAGTCGAGCCTGACGACCTACCCTCAACACCCAAACTTACCTTTCGCCTTTGGAGTTTGATGACGTTTACTTGGTGCTTGAACTAGCTGATTCTTCCACATATCTGCTTAACAGATGGCGCTCGACGCTGGTCAGTTGACCGTCACGGTCGAATATGCGAAGGTGGGAGAGACCTGTTCAGCGCGTTAGTTGCTCTCCGCCCCTTCCCAACCCGGCCTTTCCTAACCCGGCGCAATACACGTGGTGCTGCAGGATCTGAAAGACAAGGACTGGTAGGTCAACGCCGCTGGGTAAATTGTATACTGAATTCGAGCTGATTTGCGTTGTCTGACCGATCATGCTCGCCCATGCTTCGCACATCGCGGATACCTTCTTTCCAGGTTCGGAAAACAGGTGAGGCTGATGCATGTGCCTTGAAATTTAGTGTGCGAAGTGCGCGTGAACTGAAGAGACGCGGCCCAGCTGAGGTGACCTTCACTCTGCACGGTGTCCTCAAGGACACGCCTTACCCACGTTGCAAGCGTGGTCTCCATCACAGATATTTATTTTAACGATGCCATATGTCGCGCCTCTATGGCGCACACGAAAGCGACAGCTGAGCGCAGTCGTGCCGAGCGGCTGACCTTTTCCCGATACCTGGAAGCTGTAGAAAACCTGTTCCGTGCCCTGTGCCCCACACCCGGCGAAAGACTTGGCGAATACGAATCCAAACCACATTCTGCCTGACGTTTCTTTGCTTAGCGCATCCGTCTGAACCGGCAGTCGCGACGCACCAGGCTGTATTCGTGTTCCGTGCGTTGAAGGAGCGTCGTCGACCAACCCCAGCAAATGAAGCCATTGCTTTGTGGGGTTGTTCAAGTGCCGTGTGGGGGATGTTTGTGCTTCCCTCTGACTCGGTTGGCATGCCCGACACCGGGCACCCATAGTAGACCCAAATGTGGATATTGTTTCTCCGTCCATGAGCCCCGAAACGCCGAATTTTGTAACGCTGTGAATACATATTAGAAATACTTATCCTAGACATCTGAATTTGATAGCATTCATGTAGTGAAGACGAAAGTCGTAGTTAAATGACATTTTCATGTGGTAGAGATGATAAAATACAGAATTGTGCACCCTTTTTTAAGTGTAGGAGGGCCTGTGGCAGGGCCGGGAGTCTGGTCGGCAGAAGGTGGTCGTTACAACCGTTAGTCTCGTGTGCACATGCGGCCGTTCTGCACCCGACCTCTGAGCTCACATTAGCAACTTAAGGTCACATCTTCATGCGTTTGAATAAACGCCCCGTATAGGGCACAAACAAGGGGATGAGGTTGAATGGTTGATTGTTCTTGCCGTACACGCCTTGTCTTCCGTACATTCACTTCAACTATTGTTTGCCTCTGCCGTAGCGCTCTATACAGTACTGCGAGCTGTCTCAAAACAGGGCACGGCGTCCTCGACGCCCCGGCGTCGACTTGTTTTGGGGGAAGGGCTGAGGGTGTCGGCGCTCCGGGGTGCTACTGGTTCCGTATTTTATCCGTGGATGTGTTCAGTGGCGAGCATGGAGTGTACGACACGGTGCGCATTTATTGTGAACCCCCAGTCGGGTCTGGGATCTCTCTCAAGTTTAATGCTTTGGCCTTCGAGGCAGCACGCTTCTTTCCACGCCCACGGCTGTGCCCTCCAACCTATGCATCGGCAAACTTGGCATACCGTACCTACGCCTCAACGTCGCGCCGCCTGAGCTTTTACCATTATGTCAAATTCGCGCACCCCTGGAAGGAATTATGTTCAGTGGTCGCGCAACCGCCTCCCCGCTGCTGCCCCCTCCCACCTCGCTATACCAGTCGCCACCCCCTCAGTCGCCATCCTCCTACCTCCCACTGCCCCCTTGCCCGCTGTTGCCGCCTTTGCTGCCCTTGCCTTCGCTTTCAACCAGCCCTCTCTTGCGTTTGCCACTGCTTCCGGTTACGGCCGCCGCTGCGGTGGCTGTCTCAATGTTATTCAGGTTCGCACATCGACTGACATGTTTTTTTGCGTGGGTCTCTATCCGCGCTCTCGCAACTAAACACCATGCCTTCCTCCCTTTTCTCTCCCGCCCTCGCGCCCAGGACCCCTATGCGGTGCTTCGGGTAGGGGCGCAGACCTTCCGCACCAAGACCCACGAAGATGGAGGCAAGAATCCGGTAAGGCCGCAAGAGGGAAGGGGGGCCTCCTGCAACATGGGACCTGTGAAACACTGCGACAGCGGCGAGAGAAGCGACGGTGATGTGTTTTCAACGTTGGATAACGCCAAAAGCAGCCTTGCGGAACTCCCCAGTTACACTTACTGGCCCAGTTACACTTACCCACGGGACTGCTGCTTCGGCCGTGCACCTCTTCGCCTTAGAGGCATGCGTGATCTACTGGCTTACGTTTCACCCGTTATGTAGCAGCTATGTATTGACTATATAACGACTCAGCAACTATCACTGTTACTTTGGACAGCTAGTTTTGTACGGCTGCTTCGAACCACGACCATTCCATGCACTAGCAAACTCTTGACGGCTCACGTGAGGTCGGAGCGCATGCCACTTGCTCGATGCAGCTATTGGGCATGTTTCTTGCTTTTGCCGG
This sequence comes from Pleodorina starrii, assembly GCA_030267565.1. NCBI lineage: Eukaryota > Viridiplantae > Chlorophyta > Chlorophyceae > Chlamydomonadales > Volvocaceae > Pleodorina > Pleodorina starrii. Next base: position 702,410 of record BRXU01000032.1, read on the forward strand.
CTATTATCGATGTCTAGCCGGCTTGCTAGCTATGGGACAACGTCCTGCTCCAACGTTGGCAGCGGCCGCGCCGCATGGCGCAGAATTGCCTGCCCGCAGCTGGTCAATGTTTTGCCTACTCGCATGACTCGCATGTACGACAGTCCAGTCGTCGGTTCGGTTCTCAAAGTATCTCACCCCTCTTAACCCCTCCTCGCAGGTGTGGAATGAGACATTCCATATTAACATTGTAAGTGGACGGATGGTCGGGTTGCGGGGATGATGGTTCCCTGTCCGGGCGGGAGGATGGGACAGAGGCTGCTATAAGCAGCTCAGTGGGGACAGGATTGGCTCTCCGCCTCTCCCCCCCTGGCCATTGCCGTGCCCTGTCCCGGATGGCAACGCGAAGCCCCATGGGCGCTGCTGGCGCAGAGTTGGCCTATGAGGGCCGCCCTGCGAGCTGATTGCTGTACGTTCTCAAGGCTCTGGAGCCCATTAATAGCAACAACAGGTCACACCTGCGCACGTCCTGGTAGCCTACACGTGATGACCGGAGGACCTCGTCTTGTGGGCCACTGCCGCGTGCGCTGTGGGCACACGCTGTGCTTTCGGCCGGGCCCCATGACAACATGTGTGTCGCCTGGCTGTGTCGACTGTATCTGGGTCGCAGGTGAACGACAACACCATCGACATGACCATTTATGACAGCGATGTTGGGAAGGACGACATAATTGGGACAGCCACCGTTGTGCTGGCCAAGGTGTGAGGGTGGGAGGGAAGATGATGTCGTCGCGGAGAGAGTCATGCGGAGCCAGAGATGCCCGTGCGCACCGTGGCCGCCGGCACGATACATCTCATAACAATCCCCTTCCGCCTTTCCCCCAGTTGGGGCACGAAGTACTGGCTTCAATGTCTCCCGCCCTTCTCCCGCGAACATCCTCATCCTTATCCGCACCCCCACCCTCCCGCGCAGGCTCGCGAGCAAGGCTCCGACTACCAGCAGTGCCCCGTGCGCACCAAGTCGGGCAAGCAGCACGGCTTCGTGGCGGTCCGCCTGCAGTTCGTCAGGAACGGCGCTCCCAGACGTGAGTGCCGTACCGTGTGTGCGCTTGTGTGCGCCAGCCTGGTTTTGGGAGCTTGCTACCGTCGCTGGCTTGCTTTGCCGACAGCTTCGTGGGTGTTTCCCTTTAGGGGAGTTTCAGTGTGATGACGGGTTGGCCGAGGACGGGTGTTTGCTCTCGGGTGCAGCAGCGAGGCTGTCGGGGCATTGCGGTTTGTCCTCTGTGCTCGGCTCACGGTTCTTAAACGATAGGTTGTCGCAGGCTCTTAAGATATGTTTTTTACGCGCCGCCTTCGCCCTGCCGTCCCTCCCTGGTGCTGCTCACAGCGCACGCTCCCATGCCGGCCGCCGCGCCGCATTACAGCGCTCCGGCTCCTGGGTACCCACCCGGTAAGGAGAGCCGGGAAGGGGAGGGGCGGGGTTGTCAGCGCAGGCGGGGTAACGTCATCACGGCCGCTGACCCACGGAATGTGTGAGTCCGGGTTGCGCCGCGCAATAAAGCCCTCGATTCCCACACACCTTTCTGTTGTGTGCTTGCTGCGTGCATTGTGCGGCCCCTGCCCCACGCCAACGCCACTACTAAGGCCAGCTCCCGGGCGAAAAAATGGATTAAATGGTAAATCTCTCTTCGGGCACGCTCCGGCGGGTAAGTTTGCTTAGGGGGCTTGTGGCGTGCTGCTTCAGCACACAGGGCCGTTTTCTTGGTCAGGTCCCTCTGCGCTGGCCCAAATGCTCCCCCCCTCGCCCCCGTCCCAACCCTTTCGTAGCGGGCTACCCGCCCCAAGCGGGCGCGCCGCCGCCGGCCTACCAGCCGGCGCCCGGCTACCCGCCACAGCAGGCTCCCCCGCCAGGGTACCCGCCCCAGCAGGCGCCCCCGCCAGGGTACCCGCACGCCGCCCCGCAACCGGGCTACGCCCCGCCAGGTGCACTACCGTGGAGGGCCGTGGTGCCAGTGATGAATTGGTCTCTGAATACATACTGTGACACGGAACGCCGTATTGCTATGAAGGGAGACACGCGTGCGTACCCTCCCACAGTTGACACCTATACATAACACACGAGATAGAGCTTGCATGACATGGCCTTGCGCGTTCCCATGTTATTGCCTCCTCATCATGAAAGACGCTTTCAATTCTGTTCCGATGATGCCATATTGCCGCATCGGCGTTGGCAAAGGAGAGCACAGAAAGGGCGCGGCGGATGCTGTATCCCGCTGCCGCTGCGCCCCACACCTCACGCCTCCCGTTATTACCCTCTGGCCCTGGAACCCTTCGCTCCTACAGGTGCTGGCTACCCGCCGCCGCAGTATGGTGCCTACCCACCGCCTCATGGTACGTCTGCAAAGCGGCGGGGGAAGATTGGCGAATGCTCCCGGAACAGTGCAAGGGGTGCCCAACGGCCGTCGAGGCGACTGCGGCAGTGTGTCGCGGGGCAGCCTGGGGCGCGGGGCAACTGCACCGAAATGCGCGCCTCGTCCCGCCCCGCCCCGCGGGCCTGGGACGGCGCATGCTGGTGGCGGCGTGTAGGGAGCGCGGCCTGGGATCACGCGGAATCCGCAACGGTCCTCTCCAGCTCGGGCTTACGTTGACAGACACCCCTGGGGTGCCCCATTGAATCCACAGGCGCGCCCCCGCCTTACCCGCCGCCGGCAGCCGGATATCCGGGTCACCCGGCTGCTGGCTACCCTGCCCCGTACGGTGCAGCTGCGCCGCCGCCAGCCTACGGCTGTGAGTTGGAACGCTGGGCATGGTTGGGGACTTGGGGTTTTGGGTGGGTGGGTGGGTGGGTGGGTAAGCTGGCGCTCTCCTTCCGGGGCCGTGCTCTCCCGAGGCCGCCTTCCGCATGTGGAGCTTCGATGCAATGGAATCGGGCGTGTGAGCTCAGCCCTAACAACCCAAAACCTATGTAGTCTTGCCTCTGTCTAGCCTCGTCCCAGAGCTGCCAACCCTGCGGGCGGTAGAGTCCTTCAGTCCACTGCTGCATGCCGAATCGCCGTGTCATATGACCGGGCTTTGGCCAGGATATACCCTACATTCGTACGTCGTACGATAAGGCTTCATCGACACGTAAGTATCCTCCGCCCTCCAGTCGGCAGGCTTGAAGATCCCGCATGCGCCCCTTCGCCCTCACGCTCCCGATACGGCCCTTCGACCACTTGCCGTCGTAAAACGCCTTCCCCACGCTTGGCCACACGGGTCTGGGGTTTAAACGCCATCAATCACCCTATCTGTACCCCGCCCCCTCCTCCTTCCCCCTGCCCGTTCGCGCAGCCGCCGCGTTCCACGGCGCCGGCATGACGGTGCATGTTGCGGGCATTCCTCCGATGGGCTTCATGCCCGGTCACAAGATGAAGCACAAGAAGTACAAGAAGCGCAAGGGCTTCAAGGGTTTTGGCTTCAAGTTCTGAAGCGCTAGGTCTCGCAGCGGCTGACCCCTTCAGGCGGACGGCCCGCGGACAAACCTAGAGTGGGCGCCTCAGGGCAGGCCAGCCCAATAGCAGCGGCGGAGGGTGCGCCTGGGCAGACGTGGACCGTCTCCTTCACGAAATGCCAAGGACGTGTTCCCCGAATGCCGCTCCTGGATGAGTCTCTTGAGGCCTAGCGTAGCTGGCACCGTGTTAATTGTTGGCTCGCGCTGTACCAAAACATCCCCATATGAGTGCGCTTTCGTTGCGTTGAGTTCTTCGATGGTGTGTGGTGTGCCTTCACATTGGACGACCGGTGCAAGGGTTAAACGGCATGTTAATTGACCGATCCTACGACACCGTACTGCCTTCCGGGGTAATCTGTACAGGCCGAGTGGAACCGGTTATATGTGTCCTCTCCCCATGCCTCCTGACATTGTTTGCGGCGGTTAATGGGTGCGGGGCCTGAATCTCTCGGCGGGCGACGAAATGGGTCTAGTACCGTATTCGTTCAAGTCCGACGCATACGTGCTTGGCAAAACGCCAGTTAGAGTGGGGCGTCCAAGCGACCGAGCGCGGGTCGCGTGAAAATACGACAGTGGCGCCCATGGTTGCGATGGCGGGCGCCTCTGAGCTGCGCTTCCTTACGATCAGGCCGGAGAGACCTGTGCACAAAAGCCTGGACCCGCGTGGGGCATGAGCGCGCCGCACGGCGCGTTCCGGGGACCCGTCAAATAATGGTACTGATGGCATGCTGCAACTTGTGTCGTCAAGTTAGCTGGTTTTAAAGTGACGTTCGCCAGGTTTGCATTCCGTCATTCAGATTGTACCAAGTGGGGGTGAGACAACATCATCGCGTTGTTCTGATAGCGGTTGTCTTGCAGGCGTGGGCGCAAGCAGAGTCACTGTGTCGAAGCGGTTGCTGAAGAGGACTTGCAAGTGCGCTGTCTACCCCGCGGGCGCTGTTTATGCCGCTAATATGAGGGGATCTGCCGGGTGGCTGCTGATGGCGTCAAGAGAGGAGCTTCGGGGCTCGACGGCGAGTTGTTGCGCCTAGCGACAGCTGCATGCGTGTCCCATGCCACGGAGGGATCTTTCACCGGCAAGGGGCTTTCCTTCGTTGCCTTTGTAAGGAAATACCTTGTTGTAATCTTTGCCGAAATCGCCTGCGGGGTTAGCATTGGTTTCGTACAGGGGCTGTCGTCATACGGTACCTGCACGTCACAGACTCTCAGCTGTTGTCGTCGTGTGCTACCACACCTGCGGCACCTACTCGTTGGTTGGTTCGCCGTTTCAGGGCACAGCTGCATTCCGTGTCGCGAACCGCGAGGACAGTGGGGCCCTCACCAAAGCTCCATCGCCGAAACCAACCGTGGTCGACGGACCAACCGTCTCACCCGGTAGGATTGCCCGATAAACTTTCGTATCCGATGAGATATGGGTATTTGGGACCTCCGGGCACCGGGCTAGATTGTGGACGAGGGGTGCGAGGACACGGCAGCCGAAGGTGTTAGTAAGGACAAAACGAAAACCCATTGGTGCGCCACAGTTAAAGCTGGCAAGGTCGAAATAATGATATAGACAGAGACAAGGTTATGAGGGTCCGTTGGGATTTCTGTCTGGTTTGATCTCGCATTCCGCCTCTCCCACTTCCATTTTTAGTGTTATCAGAACGTTGACAATGCAATTTCTCATTTGTATGACGCCCATGAAGATTGTGGCGGGTTCAAGCTAGTAGGACGGTGTATGAAAGACCTGCTGCGCGGCTTTAAGCAGCAGCTCCCACTTTCTGACTCGGCCGGGTTCAGTTCCCAGCTTGTGAAAAGGAAACCCCGCAATATTTTGATGCAAATATGAAGCATGTGGCTGTGCTATCGCTTGCTGTAGCGGCTTGGCTCGTTGACAGAAAACGGCGGAGCTCAACACACAGCAAAAGAGGGAACGGCGAGCCTCCACCGACGGCGAGCCGCTCAGGGCCCGCTGTGAACCAGAGGACACATGGAGGCAGCACAGGCGTTCCGGCTGCACCACCGGTCCCGCCTCCCCTTGCCGCGGCACCATCGCCATCGCCGGCACCCAGCAAGTCGGTCGTTGGCGCAGTGCTCCAGTGGATCTTCCTCATCCTGCTTGGCGCCGCACTGTCGCTCACGGCGGCCAAGGGTTCGTGGGACGTGTTCGCGGTGCTGGTGGCAGCTGCGGTGTTGCAGCTGGGTGGGCAGGTGAGGGTGGGTCGGCCCATTAGCCGCTATCGGTAGGCTAGTTGAACGGCTTCATTCCCCTTGGAGTCATTCAGGGCAGGACGGTGTTGAAAACGGGCGGGTGCGGGGCGGGTGGGGTCGTTCAGGACTCGATCAGGGCTTTGTGGTGAGCTGGTGAAGGGCTAGGGGTCTCTCACACGGTGCGCAATTAAGCCGTTACACTACCTACCTCAAGACCCCAGCCGCATGCGTCCGTCCGCAGCCTCGCTGAAGGCTGTGCTCGCCTTTGGCTGCAGTGGCCCCGACCGCCGCACAGCCCCGGCCCTGGCCTAGCCCGGCGCAGCCACTACTGCCTGATGTCTTGTCCAACCGTTGATTGCGAGTGGCAAGACCAACGCAGTCAGCATCGTCCATGTCACCCAGGGGGGGGGGGCCAACCATGGTCCTAGAGCCTGGAGTTGGGGAGGTCACAGGTGGCGCGCCCCCGCCTGTAACCCCAGGTGGGGGAGGGGACCTGGAATAAAACCACGGAACAGCAACTCGCTCCCCCCTCATTTCCCTCGGCAGCTTATACGCTGGCTCGGAGGCGGCGGCGGCGGCAGTGGTAGCCGCCGCGTCAGGGCACCCCGCGGGTCTGCCGTCGCCGCTTCGCGCAGGGTGGGCGGCGGCGCCGCCGTGGGAGCTCCTGACGTCCCGCCGCGGGTGCTGGTGCCGGACCTTCGCCTGGGGGGTGCGTGGATTAAGGTGGGAAGGGTTGGTTGGAAGGGAAGGACAATGGCACGATGGAGGAAGGGGCCTCGAAAGGCTGCATTCCAAGATGTGCAGTGTAGCGAGGCGGCGGATAAGAGCAAGTGCACCTTGCTGTGGGAAGTACGCGGAGGGGTATGCTCGCCAATGCATGCACAGCGGTCTGCATTTTGCCCTTGATCGTAACGCATGTCGCCGGGGGGAGGAGCTCGTGGCTTGGTGGTAGGATGTGGGTCGGAGGGTGGGGGGATGTGTGCGCAGGGTCGAACGATTGGGTCGGGGCGTAATGTTCCGCACGGGGCAAAACCATCGGTAGATCAGGATGATTCCGGAGGTACGAGAAGGCGTGACGGCGCCTTGATCCCGCCTGGCACCGCGCTGGGAGCGCCGTATTCGATCTCGCCGCGTCACAAGCCCCTATTTGCCGGCCCTCCTCCCCTGCTTGCACTCTGCCTGCACCTATACGGCGGCTGGCTTTGCTCCGCGTCGACCCAGCGTCTCGAGCCCAGTGCCCTCGCGAAGGTCGAAGGCCCTCACAGGAAAGCCCCCACTCTCAGCCCACCCAAGCCCTTAACCCCAACCCCTTCACTTGCCCGCCAGGACCCCTCCCGCTCTGACTCCATGGACGAAGCGACGTCGTACATCCGGCTAAACGGAATCGTCCGCACCGCCGTCCGCCTCATCCGCGGTCTGGAGATTGACCCGACGGCTCTGCAGGCGGGCAGGTGGGCCGCAAGGAGGGGGGCGGGGGGGGGCGGGGCAGCAAGGAGGGGCTGGGGCGGGGCGGGGCAGGTGGGCTGGGCTGGGCGGGGCAGGACTCAACGATTATGCCAGCAGGGAGATGGGAGAGAACGGGATTTGCGTTAAATGGGAGGCGGTTGTACGGCATCTGCCACGGCTCTGCGTGGAGCGGGGGCGCCCGTAAAAGCCGGGAGGGGGCATGGACGGTTCATTGTTGGTAGAGGTACGGTGGCGGGCGGGTAATGTTTCACCCTCCCTTGACCGCTTTAGCGCTGGGCGCTTGAGAGCCGCGTGCCTAGTGTCCCAAACGCTGGAGAGAAAGCCGGCCACCGCCAGGGGGTGAGTGCCACCCCCATGATAATGCGCATGTCGCGACATTTGAGACCTGTCTCGTCCTCGAATTTCGACCGCAAGCTCTCGTAGGCACTAGGCAGGGCACTGGTTGACACCGCGTGCAACTCGTCTTGGACTACACCGCTCGCACATGGGCCGCCCGATCGCGCACACGAGGGATGGCTTCCTGATTCAGCTGGGAGGAGAGGTGGCGCCGCGGGTTGGGATGAGAGCCCGAGGTCCGAAGGGCCACCGGCCTGAACCCCCGCCTGGCGTCACCCAGCCGCTCGTCGCTAGCCGCTGTTCCCCCGATAGACAACACACATACACAAATACACACACATACTGGGAGGGGCTGGGCCAGGGAGGGCCGGGGAGGGCCGGAATCGCGCAGCTTCCTGAGGCCGGTGTGGTTGCACCCCTCGTGGATTGATCGCGCCGTTGTTTGCGCCCCGAGCATCCCACACCCCTCAACGCGCCTCCGCCGTGCAGGTTTGACATGGCCATAACGAGTGTGATCGCGTTTTTCAAGGTGCGTGTGTATGTGTGTGTGGGGGGGGTGGGGAGGGAGGGGGTGTTTGGGGACGGGTGGCCTGCCCGTCGGGGAGGGGCATGGGGGGCTGAGTGAATAAAGCGCATGGGGGGAGGAATATGGGAGGGTGCAAACCCTGTTCGGCACGGAGCGGGCCGCTGAGAGGCCTCTTGTGGGAGTCGGACCATGACCGGACCGGACCATGCGGCGGTTCGGCCCCGTACCGACTGCAATGCCCCCCCTGCTGCTTGCAAGTTTACCTCGCTGTTCTTTTGCCGACAGGAAGGATTTCTTCTGCTACATTGCCGTTCACGGGCTCCGGCCTACACGTGGATGAACCCCCCACCCACCCCCCCGAGCGCCTCACGCCCCGTACGGCTTTTCCCCGCGACTTGCCTCTTGCATCGGAAGCCCTAAAACCTGCAAAACCCAGTTACCCTCTAAAACCCCGCCGGCCCGTACCTCGTGGCCTACCCACCTACTTATCTACCTTCCCACCCGCCATCCCGGACAGGTCCGTGAGAGCTACCAACTGGATGGAGCGGTGGGGCACTTCAACCGGAGAGACCTGCGAAGGGGTGAGCGGGGCGGGGGGGTGAGCAGGGGAGGGGGAAGGGAGGGGAAGAGGGCTGTGGGTGGGCTCGTGGCACTGCCGGGACAGGACCAGGACCGGGGCCAGGTTAGGGAGTAGATTGAGTGCGGGGGAGGGGCGGCCGGTGGGCCGGAGGCGCTGCAGCAAGCGGAAGTTGAGGCGGGGGCTCAGCTCGGCACCACCACGATGATGATGATGCGGTAGCGCGGCACGAATCTGTGCCGTTGATCCAGGGGGGGTCTTGTCAGGGGGGCCTTGTCATGCGCCTGTTGGGTTGGAAGGCTTGGGTTTGAAGACTTTTGGCCGCGGAGTGGGGCTGGTCGGAGGTGGGAGAGAGCGAGTGCTGCTGCGTTGGAGGCGGGGAGGTGCGCGGGCTGCGTGTGGGGGCGGGCAGCCACTTGCCGGCGCAGATGTACCGTGTACGTGGCCTGGACGCTGCCCGGAATGTGTTGTTTGGTGTGGCGCGCGGAGAAACGCCTGGAGGGCCCCCCCCGGCTACGTCATCGGACCACAGTCCTGTGCTCTCTCGGGCCCACTCGTCCGCCGGCCCTCATTGGTTGTCAGCGGCGGGAGGCGGGAGGCGGATCCGTCGGCAGCGCAGGCAGGACCGGATGGAGGCCGGCCCCAAATCAGCAGCGGTGCTTTTCTGATGAGTCAGATGAGGCACGAGGCCAGCAGCCAGCGGCCTGTTAGGGGTAGCGATGGGGCCAGAAGGGCGGGTGGGAGTGGACATGGCCGTCCTTCCGGCCACATACTCGCTTGTGAGTCTTGCGAGTATATGTGTGTTTCCGGGCATTGGCATGTGTGGTGCCCCAACAGCAGCCGGTTCCGTGGGCTGCTGCTGCTGCTGCGATTCATTTGGGGCGCGGCGCAGAGCGGACGATGCCTCCTTGCGGCCCCTGCGCCTGCGGCGTATGGCCGTACTGATGTCCCGCATTGTGTCCTGCCCCTCAGGCAAGCACACCGCGTCCGTGGCAGTTCAGCCGGATGGATCTGTCGTACTTTCCGTCAGTTGGGGCGAGCCGCTAGCCGGCAACGGCACCGACCGTTTCGTACTCATACCGGAGGCGGCGACGGCGGCGCCGGCGGAGCCGTCGATGGCGGCGGGCGGCGCGGCGTTAAGCGACCGTACGGCAGGGCAGCTGGCGCCGGCAGACGGGGACTTGCTGGTGGTAACCTCGACGCTGAAGTTGGCGGAGGCGGGGCCGGCGGCTCGTCCAGTCGTATACCGTACTACATATGTACGGGCGGGTCGCGGCCGCCGCCAGCAGCAGCAGAACCAGAACCAGGGCCAGGAGCAGAGCAACCTGGAGCAAGAATGAGCGAGAGCCCCTTTCCAACCCAATCCGTGCGGGAGGGAGGGAGGATCGCGCAGCTCTTCAAAGGGCGAGCTTTGGGGCGGTCGCAGGGGTGTCGGAGCCACAGCTGCGACCCCGACCCGCGGCCACAGCGTTCAAGCATCCGGCCGTCAGTCGCATGTTGCTGCGGCCTAACCCTGCCCCCCCAGTCGCAACATTTCCGGACATTGGCTAACACCAGCGAGTCCACAGCGCCTTCTCTCGCCCGCTCGCTCTCTTTCTCTCTGTATGTGGGGATGGCCCGGCGCGCGCGGGGGCTGGCGCATCGTTGCGAGCCTCGCCTCGCCTCGCCAAGAAAAACGAAACATGCTGGTGGTGGCTGATGGCGCACAACGCGACGCGGCGCTAGGGCTGCGTACGAGTGCCGTATGGAAGTTGTACGGAGGCGCACACGCGGTGGCGTTGCGCGTGAGTGCAGACCTCTCGTTTCCCGGCGGTGGCCGGTCCTGGTCCGGCGTGCGGAGCTTCCATACACTGGCTTCGGACCGACCGGCCAGATTTTCAATGCCTGACGACACAGGCTCGCGCGGTGTCATGGTAGGTCGTGTCATGGAGAGGGCGCGACGCTTTGGCCACGTGTTCTTGCTTTTGGAGGTGGACTGTTTTACGTTTTTGCTTCGTGTGTAACCACGTGTAACCACGTGTAACCACGTGTAACCACGTGTAACCACGTGTAACCACGTGTAACCACGTGTAACCACGTGTAACCACCTGTGCAACCACGTGTGCATTATGTGCATGCATGCATATGCGCCCAAACGCATTTGTTTGTTCCCTCCACCCCTCGGTATTTGGCCCCTCGCCGGCCCCTCGCTGCTTGCCACCGCTCCTTAGCGTAGGAGCTGTTTGTGGGATGTTTGTGGGAGCATGGCCGCGGGTCCTGTTCTTGTTCAGTATTGGTTTGGTGTATGTTGATATGGCTCCGGACGCGCGCCCGTGTGTGCCCGGCCTGGCACGGTACCCGGCCCAGTCGCATGATGGAACGCTTCGCAGGCCCCCCGCCGCCCCCCGGGACAGTGCGTGATGGGATCTTGACAATCTGCGGTGCAAGTGATAACGCCATTCGGGCATCCTCGTACTTCCGTACTTTCGGTCAGTTATCGTAAACTTGACCTTGTACCTGATCATGATGACTGTGGGTTCGGTTTTCGGCTATGGGAGGGCTTGTGGCAGGCAGACACAACGAGGGTTTAGGGTTTCGGCGCGGGCCATGATGTACCTACCATACAAGTATGCAGGAGCTTCAGTAGCGCACAAGCAGCGACAGGGCGGCAGGCAGCGTGGGCTTCGGACGCCATTTCGGCCGGCCTGGCGGCTGGCGCCCGGCCTGGCGGCTGGCGCCCGCGCCGTTGCCCTGGGGAGCCGGGCGGCTCCGCCAGGCCATGTTGCACGGATACGCCCCGTTCCGCTGTGATGCCGCGAGCCCCAGCAAAGCAGGAAGGCCCGCACTGCAATGCTGGGCTTAGGGTTTTAGGGTTTCAACGCTGTGCTTGGATTATTCTTTGGCTGCCACGGGCCGCGTCTGTATGCCTGCCTGCCTGCGTGTGTGCTTGTGCTTGTGCTTATGCCAGCAGACGATGGCGCATCCTTGGAGGCGCAAGTGGGGAGGCAGGGGGAAGGAGCGGTGGTTGCTGCATTCGTTGACGCAGGACAAGTGGCTGAGATCTGAAGCCAGGCGGCGCGGCCGCTGGCACCAGAATACGACATGCTACGGATGCTAGGCAGAAATTGGCGCGTGCCCAAGTTCCTTTGATTGGCAATCCGTGTCGATCTTTGTGCTTGCGATAGTCATAAAGTAACATGTTGCGGAACTGAGTTACCTTATTTACGCGCAAGGCACCGGGGGGAGGGACTGCGGGCCGAGTAGCTGTGTGGCTGGTCAGGGTGACCAGCGACACGGCGACTACCGTAGGCCCACCGTCCGATGTCGTCAGGATTGCTAAAGAAGTGGCGCGCACCAAAATATTTTCCTTTCCTTGTTTTTTGGTTGCGGGAGACTAGTAGGGCGCTATAGGAAGGCGGCACGCGCTCCCCCCCCGCCCGCCCTAGCGCACCTCGCCCACGTCGTTTGTTGCTGTGCTTACAGTGGGTGTCGTTTGGTTGCTGCCGGGTCTCTGCAGGGTTCCTGTCTGTTTTGTTCGTAAGGCCGTCTCCTTGGGTCAAGCCCACATGTAGCGCAGCCGATTGGTGTAACGGCAATGGCAGCAGTTGTCCGTGCAAGAATTATTGGCACAGACTGCGGAGCGCGCATCTGAAGAGTGGAGGTACGTAGCTGCCTGCGCCCCAAGCATTAAGCATGCGAGCGGGTACGGATATCCTCGGTCCAACTTGACAAGCGCATTCGTCGCGCGGAGCAAGAGGCATTCAGATTCAGCCGCTCGCCACTTTAGGTGATGAGGCTGCTGTTCCTGTCGACTGACGTATAACCATGCGCCGAGCGCAACCGGACGCCGCCAGCACACACGAGAGAACGATAACCAGATCACCCCCAGCCCCGGCCCCAGCCCCACCAGGTACAGCAGCACGCCTGCCAGCTCCTCATCCACCGCCAGCCGCTCCATCCCCCGCCGAGAAGCCGGGCAGGCCCGGGCCCGCCTCCGGTCGCCACTGGAACAGCTCACTCAGCTCGCTCCGCCGAGGCCTTCAACCAGAGCCAGGAGCAAGTTCCGCGGGGTGTAGCGGGCGGGCGGGATCCGGTAGGGTGGGGAAGCACGGTGAGGGAATCACGGTGAGGGTTGCTCGGGAAGGGAAGTGAAGGGCGGCGAGGGCCGCGGAGCCCCGTACCAACATTGGCGGGAGGGGTAAGAACCCGTGTGTGAAGCGGCGGCTGCGGGGCGGGGGAAGGGGCGCGCTGACGTGGCCCAGTCTGGGGTACCGGGGGTTGGGGCCGCCGCCGCCGTAGCAGCGCAGTCCGCTTGTGCGCCGGTCATGGCACCGAGTGCGCGGGGCGGGTCGCGGTCCTTAGGGTTATGGACTGGTAACTCGCCGCCCCGGGGGACCGTATGATGGCATGGCACCTGCGGGTAACGGCACGTACGGGGCATGGAGGGTTGAAGGCCCTAGAAGACTGATCGCGCGGGGTCTAGACCGTCCGGTCGCAGGTCGCAGGTCGCAGGTCCGCCGTGCCCCCTTGCTTGGGCCATATCCGGGTCTCATACGGTTCGATCGGTAGATTCTCCTAACATAAAGCTCAAGCGCCCGGTCGTGATCGCCGGCTCTACAGAAAGCCTCGCTCTCGGGCAGCAAGGGGCAGCAATGGCCGAGCTCCGGACTCGGGGTTCCCTTGGGTGTTACCGGTGGTCGCCAGCCCCACCTGGAGCCACCTGATCCCAGTTCCGCTCCCGAGAGAACTCCGCCAGCCGAGCGCGGAGCTCCGCCAGCGACACATCCGACCAAGGCCGCGTCCCAGGCTGAGGGTCCGGAAGCCGCCGCGCCACACGGTGCCGGTTGCTTGGCTGGGCAACACTGCGTCCCCGGAGACTGCTGCCGGTGCTTGAGCTGCGGCTGTTGTTCGCGTCGCTGCCGCCACGGATGCCTCTATTTATGGCAGCTGTCCAGTGCCTTCAGTGGACAGCGCGCTGCCAACGTCATAGGCTCATAGCCTTCTCGAGTGCCTACTCCGATACTTTATGGCTAAATAACTTCGTTGCTCTTGAAATGTAGATGTTATGGAAAAGACGCCATTATACATGGCGTTGGTGGGAGTTGGCTGGCGCCACGGCGCACTGCCCCTATCGGAGTGGAGCGACCAAAGCCTGTGCGCGAGCTTGAGCTTGCTGAGACATACATGAGCATGTCAAATAAAATATAGATAAATAAATGGACAAATTTCTGCCGCTAGTGAGTGAACATTAACAATTAGGACGTACCGGAAGACTGTTGTGACCGTTGGTCTAGCCGTTCGCAGCTGATTTTGCCTGACGTTCGGGGGCAGTCCGACGCCAACACCTGGAAATCTGAGCTTCAGACGTTACTCTGCAACTTTTCACCAATTTGTAAGCTGTATACAGATACTTAGGGCGGGGGCTACGTTAACTGCCGCTCAGTCGGTTGGCACGTGGGCGTTTGATTGCTAATCCCAACGCTCAGCAGCGATCTAGCTGGGCTGCGGGACAGGGGGACAGGGGGATTAACCAGCGTGAGGGAGACGGGGCTTGTTCGGTTATCTCGTCAGGCTCTACATGCGTTGATGGCGCACATGGTTGGCGCACATGGTTGGAGTGGACCCACAGCGCTGCTGTACAAGTTTAGCTGTGGTTGATGCAGCAGGAAGAGAAGAACCAAAGGGCCAGCTGGCCGTGCACTGCACCAGAGACAATGGGGCGGCAATCTCGTACTTCAGGGCACGATATAGCACCAGAACCGCTGAAGTACGGTCGATGGGTTTTGGCTGGGCAGCGCTATCTGGGCACGGGGGAAGATATTTGGGACGAGCTGCAGTTCAGAATGGATGCTGTAAATTCTGCAAGCGTGGGCGTTGTTCAGGGTTGTTCCCACAGCTTACGGGTCCTACAGTAGCTGCTGCGTGACATCATGACAGACAAGCAATGAAAGACGACTTGACTTAGGCAATGTTCATAGGTGTCTTGTTCATAGGTGTCTTGTTCATAGGTGTCTTTTTTCGATTCAGTTCTCTCACCCCCGCTTTAACTGTATGTATGTATGTATGTATGTATGTATTACAAGCTCGAGAGCTCATAAGGCCCAGACGAGCCAGGAGGCTCATGGACCGCGAGAATAGGCAGGTCAAAAAGGGACTAAGAACTATGTCGCCAAGCAGAAACTAATGCAGGAACTTAACTGTTGGGGCAAGGCCTCGGGAACAGGTACGGCGATGCCGCTTCATGAGCAGCTCCCTGCACCCTGCTCCCTTCAATCCGCGGTGCTGTACAAATAGGGCTACAACAAATATCATGTAGTCATAATCTTTGCGGTAATGCGTTTAGATATACGGTGGGCATTCCGGTGTAGGACTTCTCTGCAAGCCATGGTACTTTGCTGCTTCGCTCAGGATTCGTCATGGAGCTTACGATTTTGGGATTCGATGGACTGCTATAGGCCTTAGGCTGGCTGGAAAAGCTATTTCGGCAGTATACGTGCCGAAATAGCCGGGTCTCTTAACGTTTTAGCATCTCCGCAACAGGGAACTTGCATCCACCCCAGGACACACCGTCAAGCGTCGTTGTCACATGCTGCTAGCTATAGGATGGCGATATGTCAGAACCTTTCAGTACTGGATCTGCTCGCAGCTTGGAGCTTTATCTAATCGACAGCCAACTTTTCGCAGGGCCTCTCTTCGTCGGCAGCGGCCTGCTCGGCTTAACACTGTATACCTTTGACTGTCAAAGCTTTTATGGTGAGTGCATGCCGGGCTCGAGAACGTGTCACATCGTAGCTGTCGCAGAAAACGGAAACGTGCAGAGATGAACGGAGTTCTGGCGATTTATTGACATCAGCTTTAAAAACAAAAACTTTGCTTGGGCATCTCACGTGTTCTTTGCGGCTGGGGTAACGGACCGACGATAACATCTGCACGCGACATGGACATAGCTTCGTCCTGCAGTCAAGCACGCATAAAAGCCGATTCAGTCAGATGTTCAGCACGAGCTGTACTCATGACCTGCAGGATTACAAGCATCGGAGGGAACCGCCGAGGCACTTCCGTCGCGTACTACTGCTGGGAGGCAGGCGTTGGTTGCGCCCCGGCATATGTGTATCACATCATCCATACCGCCCAAGTGCGCACATATGCAGGTCATCTTCGTGCTCAAGGCAAGGATATATGGCAAGCCCGAGGCGCAAGCGCGAGGTGCACTATAAAGCACGATGACGACGGAGGCCAACAGCTCCGCGCCAGAGAGCGTCCTCTGCCTCGCCTCGCCTTCCTGCAAGCAATTGAAGCGCTACCCACTACATTCATCTGCGCCTGGCAACTGCGGCTGGCGATAATCCGTCACCCAGGATATCCGAGTAGCCGTCTCACCCGCGCCCAACGGCCAACAAGCCCAACGCCCCACCGGCTGCGTGCCCAATCTACACCTGCGTGCCTGACGAAAGCCAAAGCAGGGATGATCTCTCTGGGGGACTAACCACACCACAGGAGAGCGGCCGGAACAGATCTGCCGCCGGGGCGCTGCGCCAGATCTGCTCAGGCCGATATCCGCAGGTGGTGTAGGAAGGCCCCCAGAGTGAAGCACCTCTGCTTAAGCTTTCGTCAGAAACGCAGGTGTAATTTGGCACGCAGCCGGTGGGGCGTTGGGCCAACTGACCTTCAATCGGCGGTCCCCTGCCGCTGCCGGCCACCAAACCCAATGCATGTAGACAGAGCGCGCCCTGCTGGCCCCCGCCTGATAGATGTGGCTGAGGCAGGGGCTCCGCTTCGGCTTTTCGCGTCGGCTAACCTTGACCTTCTTTCTCCGCCTTCGCCCACGCATGTGTTTGATGATCGCATACACGACACGTCCTGAACTCCACCAAACGGTAGGGCTTCAGGTAAGTTTGCCGCGTGATTGGAAGGCCCCCGGTGGCCCTTAGACGCGTATACGGCATCGTCACACACGCACGTCGTGAACTCGCTTTCCCGGTCAACTGATTGGGTTTCGCCCCCTTCTCCCGCCCTCCCTCCCTCCCCCCTTGCCGTTGCAGGTTACGGGATGCTTGGATCGATTGCAGTTCTGGGTTCCAAGACCCTGCGCCCACAAGCTCCGATCATCACCGAAGAGTCAGGTGTGCAAACACGTTTGCGGCTCGCCAGTGCATGTATGTAGACAGAGCGCGCCCTGCTGGCCCCCGCCTGATAGATGTGGCTGAGGCAGGGGCTCCGCTTCGGCTTTTCGCGTCGGCTAACCTTGACCTTCTTTCTCCGCCTTCGCCCACGCATGTGTTTGATGATCGCATACACGACACGTCCTGAACTCCACCAAACGGTAGGGCTTCAGGTAAGTTTGCCGCGTGATTGGAAGGCCCCCGGTGGCCCTTAGACGCGTATACGGCATCGTCACACACGCACGTCGTGAACTCGCTTTCCCGGTCAACTGATTGGGTTTCGCCCCCTTCTCCCGCCCTCCCTCCCTCCCCCCTTGCCGTTGCAGGTTACGGGATGCTTGGATCGATTGCAGTTCTGGGTTCCAAGACCCTGCGCCCACAAGCTCCGATCATCACCGAAGAGTCAGGTGTGCAAACACGTTTGCGGCTCGCCAGTGCATGTATGTAGACAGAGCGCGCCCTGCTGGCCCCCGCCTGATAGATGTGGCTGAGGCAGGGGCTCCGCTTCGGCTTTTCGCGTCGGCTAACCTTGACCTTCTTTCTCCGCCTTCACCCACGCATGTGTTTGATGATCGCATACACGACACGTCCTGAACTCCACCAAACGGTAGGGCTTCAGGTAAGTTTGCCGCGTGATTGGAAGGCCCCCGGTGGCCCTTAATCGCTTATACGGCATCGTCACACACGCACGTCGTGAACTCGCTTTCCCGGTCAACTGATTGGGTTTCGCCCCCTTCTCCCTCCCTCCCTCCCTCCCCCCTTGCCGTTGCAGGTTACGGGATGCTTGGATCGATTGCAGTTCTGGGTTCCAAGACCCTGCGCCCACAAGCTCCGATCATCACCGAAGAGTCAGGTGTGCAAACACGTTTGCGGCTCGCCAGTGCATGTATGTAGACAGAGCGCGCCCTGCTGGCCCCCGCCTGATAGATGTGGCTGAGGCAGGGGCTCCGCTTCGGCTTTTCGCGTCGGCTAACCTTGACCTTCTTTCTCCGCCTTCACCCACGCATGTGTTTGATGATCGCATACACGACACGTCCTGAACTCCACCAAACGGTAGGGCTTCAGGTACGTTTGCCGCGTGATTGGAAGGCCCCCGGTGGCCCTTAATCGCTTATACGGCATCGTCACACACGCACGTCGCGAACTCGCTTTCCCGGTCAACTGATTGGGTTTCGCCCCCTTCTCCCGCCCTCCCTGCCTCCCCCCTTGCCGTTGCAGGTTACGGGATGCTTGGATCGATTGCAGTTCTGGGTTCCAAGACCCTGCGCCCACAAGCTCCGATCATCACCGAAGAGTCAGGTGCGCAAACACGTTTGCGGCTCGCCAGTGCATGTATGTAGACAGAGCGCGCCCTGCTGGCCCCCGCCTGATAGATGTGGCTGAGGCAGGGGCTCCGCTTCGGCTTTTCGCGTCGGCTAACCTTGACCTTCTTTCTCCGCCTTCACCCACGCATGTGTTTGATGATCGCATACACGACACGTCCTGAACTCCACCAAACGGTAGGGCTTCAGGTAAGTTTGCCGCGTGATTGGAAGGCCCCCGGTGGCCCTTAATCGCTTATACGGCATCGTCACACACGCACGTCGCGAACTCGCTTTCCCGGTCAACTGATTGGGTTTCGCCCCCTTCTCCCGCCCTCCCTGCCTCCCCCCTTGCCGTTGCAGGTTACGGGATGCTTGGATCGATTGCAGTTCTGGGTTCCAAGACCCTGCGCCCACAAGCTCCGATCATCACCGAAGAGTCAGGTGCGCAAACACGTTTGCGGCTCGCCAGTGCATGTATGTAGACAGAGCGCGCCCCGCTGGCCCCCGCCTGATAGATGTGGCTGAGGCAGGGGCTCCGCTTCGGCTTTTCGCGTCGGCTAACCTTGACCTTCTTTCTCCGCCTTCACCCACGCATGTGTTTGATGATCGCATACACGACACGTCCTGAACTCCACCAAACGGTAGGGCTTCAGGTAAGTTTGCCGCGTGATTGGAAGGCCCCCGGTGGCCCTTAATCGCTTATACGGCATCGTCACACACGCACGTCGCGAACTCGCTTTCCCGGTCAACTGATTGGGTTTCGCCCCCTTCTCCCGCCCTCCCTCCCTCCCCCCTTGCCGTTGCAGGTTACGGGATGCTTGGATCGATTGCAGTTCTGGGTTCCAAGACCCTGCGCCCACAAGCTCCGATCATCACCGAAGAGTCAGGTGCGCAAACACGTTTGCGGCTCGCCAGTGCATGTATGTAGACAGAGCGCGCCCCGCTGGCCCCCGCCTGATAGATGTGGCTGAGGCAGGGGCTCCGCTTCGGCTTTTCGCGTCGGCTAACCTTGACCTTCTTTCTCCGCCTTCACCCACGCATGTGTTTGATGATCGCATACACGACACGTCCTGAACTCCACCAAACGGTAGGGCTTCAGGTAAGTTTGCCGCGTGATTGGAAGGCCCCCGGTGGCCCTTAATCGCTTATACGGCATCGTCACACACGCACGTCGCGAACTCGCTTTCCCGGTCAACTGATTGGGTTTCGCCCCCTTCTCCCGCCCTCCCTCCCTCCCCCCTTGCCGTTGCAGGTTACGGGATGCTTGGATCGATTGCAGTTCTGGGTTCCAAGACCCTGCGCCCACAAGCTCCGATCATCACCGAAGAGTCAGGTGCGCAAACACGTTTGCGGCTCGCCAGTGCATGTATGTAGACAGAGCGCGCCCCGCTGGCCCCCGCCTGATAGATGTGGCTGAGGCAGGGGCTCCGCTTCGGCTTTTCGCGTCGGCTAACCTTGACCTTCTTTCTCCGCCTTCACCCACGCATGTGTTTGATGATCGCATACACGACACGTCCTGAACTCCACCAAACGGTAGGGCTTCAGGTACGTTTGCCGCGTGATTGGAAGGCCCCCGGTGGCCCTTAATCGCTTTTACGGCATCGTCACACAGGCACGTCGCGAACTCGCTTTCCCGGTCAACTGATTGGGTTTCGCCCCCTTCTCCCGCCCTCCCTCCCTCCCCCCTTGCCGTTGCAGGTTACGGGATGCTTGGATCGATTGCAGTTCTGGGTTCCAAGACCCTGCGCCCACAAGCTCCGATCATCACCGAAGAGTCAGGTGCGCAAACACGTTTGCGGCTCGCCAGTGCATGTATGTAGACAGAGCGCGCCCCGCTGGCCCCCGCCTGATAGATGTGGCTGAGGCAGGGGCTCCGCTTCGGCTTTTCGCGTCGGCTAACCTTGACCTTCTTTCTCCGCCTACACCCACGCATGTGTTTGATGATCGCATACACGACACGTCCTGAACTCCACCAAACGGTAGGGCTTCAGGTAAGTTTGCCGCGTGATTGGAAGGCCCCCGGTGGCCCTTAGACGCGTATACGGCATCGTCACACACGCACGTCGCGAACTCGCTTTCCCGGTCAACTGATTGGGTTTCGCCCCCTTCTCCCGCCCTCCCTCCCTCCCCCCTTGCCGTTGCAGGTTACGGGATGCTTGGATCGATTGCAGTTCTGGGTTCCAAGACCCTGTGCCCACAAGCTCCGATCATTACCGAAGAGTCAGGTGCGCAAACACGTTTGCGGCTCGCCAGTGCATGTATGTAGACAGAGCGCGCCCCGCTGGCCCCCGCCTGATAGATGTGGCTGAGGCAGGGCTCCGCTTCGGCTTTTCGCGTCGGCTAACCTTGACCTTCTTTCTCCGCCTTCGCCCACGCATGTGTCTGATGATCGCATACACGACACGTCCTGAACTCCACCAAACGGTAGGGCTTCAGGTAAGTTTGCCGCGTGGTTGGAAGGCCCCCGGTGGCCCTTAGACGCGTATACGGCATCGTCACACACGCACGTCGCGAACTCGCTTTCCCAGTCAACTGATTGGGTTTCGCCCCCTTCTCCCGCCCTCCCTCCCTCCCCCCTTGCCGTTGCAGTTTACGGGATGCTTGGATCGATTGCAGTTCTGGGTTCCAAGACCCTGTGCCCACAAGCTCCGATCATTACCGAAGAGTCAGGTGCGCAAACACGTTTGCGGCTCGCCAGTGCATGTATGTAGACAGAGCGCGCCCTGCTGGCCCCCGCCTGATAGATGTGGCTGAGGCAGGGGCTCCGCTTCGGCTTTTCGCGTCGGCTAACCTTGACCTTCTTTCTCCGCCTACACCCACGCATGTGTTTGATGATCGCATACACGACACGTCCTGAACTCCACCAAACGGTAGGGCTTCAGGTAAGTTTGCCGCGTGATTGGAAGGCCCCCGGTGGCCCTTAGACGCGTATACGGCATCGTCACACACGCACGTCGCGAACTCGCTTTCCCGGTCAACTGATTGGGTTTCGCCCCCTTCTCCCGCCCTCCCTCCCTCCCCCCTTGCCGTTGCAGGTTACGGGATGCTTGGATCGATTGCAGTTCTGGGTTCCAAGACCCTGCGCCCACAAGCTCCGATCATCACCGAAGAGTCAGGTGCGCAAACACGTTTGCGGCTCGCCAGTGCATGTATGTAGACAGAGCGCGCCCTGCTGGCCCCCGCCTGATGTGGCTGAGGCAGGGGCTCCGCTTCGGCTTTTCGCGTCGGCTAACCTTGACCTTCTTTCTCCGCCTACACCCACGCATGTGTTTGATGATCGCATACACGACACGTCCTGAACTCCACCAAACGGTAGGGCTTCAGGTAAGTTTGCCGCGTGATTGGAAGGCCCCCGGTGGCCCTTAATCGCTTTTACGGCATCGTCACACACGCACGTCGCGAACTCGCTTTCCCGGTCAACTGATTGGGTTTCGCCCCCTTCTCCCGCCCTCCCTCCCTCCCCCCTTGCCGTTGCAGGTTACGGGATGCTTGGATCGATTGCAGTTCTGGGTTCCAAGACCCTGCGCCCACAAGCTCCGATCATCACCGAAGAGTCAGGTGCGCAAACACGTTTGCGGCTCGCCAGTGCATGTATGTAGACAGAGCGCGCCCTGCTGGCCCCCGCCTGATGTGGCTGAGGCAGGGGCTCCGCTTCGGCTTTTCGCGTCGGCTAACCTTGACCTTCTTTCTCCGCCTACACCCACGCATGTGTTTGATGATCGCATACACGACACGTCCTTAACTCCACCAAACGGTAGGGCTTCAGGTAAGTTTGCCGCGTGATTGGAAGGCCCCCGGTGGCCCTTAGACGCGTATACGGCATCGTCACACACGCACGTCGCGAACTCGCTTTCCCAGTCAACTGATTGGGTTTCGCCCCCTTCTCCCGCCCTCCCTCCCTCCCCCCTTGCCGTTGCAGGTTACGGGATGCTTGGATCGATTGCAGTTCTGGGTTCCAAGACCCTGCGCCCACAAGCTCCGATCATCACCGAAGAGTCAGGTGCGCAAACACGTTTGCGGCTCGCCAGTGCATGTATGTAGACAGAGCGCGCCCCGCTGGCCCCCGCCTGATAGATGTGGCTGAGGCAGGGGCTCCGCTTCGGCTTTTCGCGTCGGCTAACCTTGACCTTCTTTCTCCGCCTTCGCCCACGCATGTGTCTGATGATCGCATACACGACACGTCCTTAACTCCACCAAACGGTAGAGCTTCAGGTAAGTTTGCCGCGTGATTGGAAGGCCCCCGGTGGCCCTTAATCGCTTATACGGCATCGTCACACACGCACGTCGCGAACTCGCTTTCCCGGTCAACTGATTGGGTTTCGCCCCCTTCTCCCGCCCTCCCTCCCTCCCCCCTTGCCGTTGCAGGTTACGGGATGCTTGGATCGATTGCAGTTCTGGGTTCCAAGACCCTGCGCCCACAAGCTCCGATCATCACCGAAGAGTCAGGTGCGCAAACACGTTTGCGGCTCGCCAGTGCATGTATGTAGACAGAGCGCGCCCCGTTGGCCCCCGCCTGATGTGGCTGAGGCAGGGGCTCCGCTTCGGCTTTTCGCGTCGGCTAACCTTGACCTTCTTTCTCCGCCTTCGCCCACGCATGTGTCTGATGATCGCATACACGACACGTCCTGAACTCCACCAAACGGTAGGGCTTCAGGTAAGTTTGCCGCGTGATTGGAAGGCCCCCGGTGGCCCTTAATCGCTTTTACGGCATCGTCACACAGGCACGTCGCGAACTCGCTTTCCCGGTCAACTGATTGGGTTTCGCCCCCTTCTCCCGCCCTCCCTCCCTCCCCCCTTGCCGTTGCAGGTTACGGGATGCTTGGATCGATTGCAGTTCTGGGTTCCAAGACCCTGCGCCCACAAGCTCCGATCATCACCGAAGAGTCAGGTGCGCAAACACGTTTGCGGCTCGCCAGTGCATGTATGTAGACAGAGCGCGCCCTGCTGGCCCCCGCCTGATGTGGCTGAGGCAGGGGCTCCGCTTCGGCTTTTCGCGTCGGCTAACCTTGACCTTCTTTCTCCGCCTACACCCACGCATGTGTTTGATGATCGCATACACGACACGTCCTGAACTCCACCAAACGGTAGGGCTTCAGGTAAGTTTGCCGCGTGATTGGAAGGCCCCCGGTGGCCCTTAATCGCTTTTACGGCATCGTCACACAGGCACGTCGCGAACTCGCTTTCCCGGTCAACTGATTGGGTTTCGCCCCCTTCTCCCGCCCTCCCTCCCTCCCCCCTTGCCGTTGCAGGTTACGGGATGCTTGGATCGATTGCAGTTCTGGGTTCCAAGACCCTGCGCCCACAAGCTCCGATCATCACCGAAGAGTCAGGTGCGCAAACACGTTTGCGGCTCGCCAGTGCATGTATGTAGACAGAGCGCGCCCTGCTGGCCCCCGCCTGATGTGGCTGAGGCAGGGGCTCCGCTTCGGCTTTTCGCGTCGGCTAACCTTGACCTTCTTTCTCCGCCTACACCCACGCATGTGTTTGATGATCGCATACACGACACGTCCTGAACTCCACCAAACGGTAGGGCTTCAGGTAAGTTTGCCGCGTGATTGTAAGGCCCCCGGTGGCCCTTAGACGCGTATACGGCATCGTCACACACGCACGTCGCGAACTCGCTTTCCCGGTCAACTGATTGGGTTTCGCCCTCCGCTCCCGCCCTCTTCCCTTCCCCCCTTGCCGTTGCAGGCTACGGCATGCTTGGATCGATTGCAGTTCTGGGTTCCAAGACCCTGCGCCCACAAGCTCCGATCATCACCGAAGAGTCAGGTGCGCAAACACGTTTGCGGCTCGCCAGTGCATGTATGTAGACAGAGCGCGCCCTGCTGGCCCCCGCCTGATGTGGCTGAGGCAGGGGCTCCGCTTCGGCTTTTCGCGTCGGCTAACCTTGACCTTCTTTCTCCGCCTACACCCACGCATGTGTTTGATGATCGCATACACGACACGTCCTTAACTCCACCAAACGGTAGGGCTTCAGGTAAGTTTGCCGCGTGATTGGAAGGCCCCCGGTGGCCCTTAGACGCGTTTACGGCATCGTCACACACGCA
Source organism: Pleodorina starrii (assembly GCA_030267565.1). Lineage (NCBI taxonomy): Eukaryota > Viridiplantae > Chlorophyta > Chlorophyceae > Chlamydomonadales > Volvocaceae > Pleodorina > Pleodorina starrii. Next base: position 726,473 of record BRXU01000032.1, read on the forward strand.
CGTCGCGAACTCGCTTTCCCAGTCAACTGATTGGGTTTCGCCCCCTTCTCCCGCCCTCCCTCCCTCCCCCCTTGCCGTTGCAGGTTACGGGATGCTTGGATCGATTGCAGTTCTGGGTTCCAAGACCCTGCGCCCACAAGCTCCGATCATCACCGAAGAGTCAGGTGCGCAAACACGTTTGCGGCTCGCCAGTGCATGTATGTAGACAGAGCGCGCCCCGCTGGCCCCCGCCTGATAGATGTGGCTGAGGCAGGGGCTCCGCTTCGGCTTTTCGCGTCGGCTAACCTTGACCTTCTTTCTCCGCCTTCGCCCACGCATGTGTCTGATGATCGCATACACGACACGTCCTTAACTCCACCAAACGGTAGAGCTTCAGGTAAGTTTGCCGCGTGATTGGAAGGCCCCCGGTGGCCCTTAATCGCTTATACGGCATCGTCACACACGCACGTCGCGAACTCGCTTTCCCGGTCAACTGATTGGGTTTCGCCCCCTTCTCCCGCCCTCCCTCCCTCCCCCCTTGCCGTTGCAGGTTACGGGATGCTTGGATCGATTGCAGTTCTGGGTTCCAAGACCCTGTGCCCACAAGCTCCGATCATCACCGAAGAGTCAGGTGCGCAAACACGTTTGCGGCTCGCCAGTGCATGTATGTAGACAGAGCGCGCCCTGCTGGCCCCCGCCTGATGTGGCTGAGGCAGGGGCTCCGCTTCGGCTTTTCGCGTCGGCTAACCTTGACCTTCTTTCTCCGCCTACACCCACGCATGTGTTTGATGATCGCATACACGACACGTCCTGAACTCCACCAAACGGTAGGGCTTCAGGTAAGTTTGCCGCGTGATTGTAAGGCCCCCGGTGGCCCTTAGACGCGTATACGGCATCGTCACACACGCACGTCGCGAACTCGCTTTCCCGGTCAACTGATTGGGTTTCGCCCTCCGCTCCCGCCCTCTTCCCTTCCCCCCTTGCCGTTGCAGGCTACGGCATGCTTGGATCGATTGCAGTTCTGGGTTCCAAGACCCTGCGCCCACAAGCTCCGATCATCACCGAAGAGTCAGGTGCGCAAACACGTTTGCGGCTCGCCAGTGCATGTATGTAGACAGAGCGCGCCCTGCTGGCCCCCGCCTGATGTGGCTGAGGCAGGGGCTCCGCTTCGGCTTTTCGCGTCGGCTAACCTTGACCTTCTTTCTCCGCCTACACCCACGCATGTGTTTGATGATCGCATACACGACACGTCCTTAACTCCACCAAACGGTAGGGCTTCAGGTAAGTTTGCCGCGTGATTGGAAGGCCCCCGGTGGCCCTTAGACGCGTATACGGCATCGTCACACACGCACGTCGCGAACTCGCTTTCCCAGTCAACTGATTGGGTTTCGCCCCCTTCTCCCGCCCTCCCTCCCTCCCCCCTTGCCGTTGCAGGTTACGGGATGCTTGGATCGATTGCAGTTCTGGGTTCCAAGACCCTGCGCCCACAAGCTCCGATCATCACCGAAGAGTCAGGTGCGCAAACACGTTTGCGGCTCGCCAGTGCATGTATGTAGACAGAGCGCGCCCCGCTGGCCCCCGCCTGATAGATGTGGCTGAGGCAGGGGCTCCGCTTCGGCTTTTCGCGTCGGCTAACCTTGACCTTCTTTCTCCGCCTTCGCCCACGCATGTGTCTGATGATCGCATACACGACACGTCCTTAACTCCACCAAACGGTAGAGCTTCAGGTAAGTTTGCCGCGTGATTGGAAGGCCCCCGGTGGCCCTTAATCGCTTATACGGCATCGTCACACACGCACGTCGCGAACTCGCTTTCCCGGTCAACTGATTGGGTTTCGCCCCCTTCTCCCGCCCTCCCTCCCTCCCCCCTTGCCGTTGCAGGTTACGGGATGCTTGGATCGATTGCAGTTCTGGGTTCCAAGACCCTGCGCCCACAAGCTCCGATCATCACCGAAGAGTCAGGTGCGCAAACACGTTTGCGGCTCGCCAGTGCATGTATGTAGACAGAGCGCGCCCCGTTGGCCCCCGCCTGATGTGGCTGAGGCAGGGGCTCCGCTTCGGCTTTTCGCGTCGGCTAACCTTGACCTTCTTTCTCCGCCTTCGCCCACGCATGTGTCTGATGATCGCATACACGACACGTCCTGAACTCCACCAAACGGTAGGGCTTCAGGTAAGTTTGCCGCGTGATTGGAAGGCCCCCGGTGGCCCTTAATCGCTTTTACGGCATCGTCACACAGGCACGTCGCGAACTCGCTTTCCCGGTCAACTGATTGGGTTTCGCCCCCTTCTCCCGCCCTCCCTCCCTCCCCCCTTGCCGTTGCAGGTTACGGGATGCTTGGATCGATTGCAGTTCTGGGTTCCAAGACCCTGCGCCCACAAGCTCCGATCATCACCGAAGAGTCAGGTGCGCAAACACGTTTGCGGCTCGCCAGTGCATGTATGTAGACAGAGCGCGCCCTGCTGGCCCCCGCCTGATGTGGCTGAGGCAGGGGCTCCGCTTCGGCTTTTCGCGTCGGCTAACCTTGACCTTCTTTCTCCGCCTACACCCACGCATGTGTTTGATGATCGCATACACGACACGTCCTGAACTCCACCAAACGGTAGGGCTTCAGGTAAGTTTGCCGCGTGATTGGAAGGCCCCCGGTGGCCCTTAGACGCGTATACGGCATCGTCACACACGCACGTCGCGAACTCGCTTTCCCGGTCAACTGATTGGGTTTCGCCCCCTTCTCCCGCCCTCCCTCCCTCCCCCCTTGCCGTTGCAGGTTACGGGATGCTTGGATCGATTGCAGTTCTGGGTTCCAAGACCCTGCGCCCACAAGCTCCGATCATCACCGAAGAGTCAGGTGCGCAAACACGTTTGCGGCTCGCCAGTGCATGTATGTAGACAGAGCGCGCCCTGCTGGCCCCCGCCTGATGTGGCTGAGGCAGGGGCTCCGCTTCGGCTTTTCGCGTCGGCTAACCTTGACCTTCTTTCTCCGCCTACACCCACGCATGTGTTTGATGATCGCATACACGACACGTCCTGAACTCCACCAAACGGTAGGGCTTCAGGTAAGTTTGCCGCGTGATTGGAAGGCCCCCGGTGGCCCTTAATCGCTTTTACGGCATCGTCACACACGCACGTCACGAACTCGCTTTCCCGGTCAACTGATTGGGTTTCGCCCCCTTCTCCCGCCCTCCCTCCCTCCCCCCTTGCCGTTGCAGGTTACGGGATGCTTGGATCGATTGCAGTTCTGGGTTCCAAGACCCTGCGCCCACAAGCTCCGATCATCACCGAAGAGTCAGGTGCGCAAACACGTTTGCGGCTCGCCAGTGCACGTATGTAGACAGAGCGCGCCCTGCTGGCCCCCGCCTGATGTGGCTGAGGCAGGGGCTCCGCTTCGGCTTTTCGCGTCGGCTAACCTTGACCTTCTTTCTCCGCCTTCGCCCACGCATGTGTCTGATGATCGCATACACGACACGTCCTGAACTCCACCAAACGGTAGGGCTTCAGGTAAGTTTGCCGCATGATTGGAAGGCCCCCGGTGGCCCTTAATCGCTTATACGGCATCGTCACACACGCACGTCGCGAACTCGCTTTCCCGGTCAACTGATTGGGTTTCGCCCCCTTCTCCCGCCCTCCCTCCCTCCCCCCTTGCCGTTGCAGGTTACGGGATGCTTGGATCGATTGCAGTTCTGGGTTCCAAGACCCTGCGCCCACAAGCTCCGATCATCACCGAAGAGTCAGGTGCGCAAACACGTTTGCGGCTCGCCAGTGCATGTATGTAGACAGAGCGCGCCCCGCTGGCCCCCGCCTGATGTGGCTGAGGCAGGGGCTCCGCTTCGGCTTTTCGCGTCGGCTAACCTTGACCTTCTTTCTCCGCCTTCGCCCACGCATGTGTCTGATGATCGCATACACGACACGTCCTGAACTCCACCAAACGGTAGGGCTTCAGGTAAGTTTGCCGCGTGATTGGAAGGCCCCCGGTGGCCCTTAATCGCTTTTACGGCATCGTCACACAGGCACGTCGCGAACTCGCTTTCCCGGTCAACTGATTGGGTTTCGCCCCCTTCTCCCGCCCTCCCTCCCTCCCCCCTTGCCGTTGCAGGTTACGGGATGCTTGGATCGATTGCAGTTCTGGGTTCCAAGACCCTGCGCCCACAAGCTCCGATCATCACCGAAGAGTCAGGTGCGCAAACACGTTTGCGGCTCGCCAGTGCATGTATGTAGACAGAGCGCGCCCCGCTGGCCCCCGCCTGATAGATGTGGCTGAGGCAGGGGCTCCGCTTCGGCTTTTCGCGTCGGCTAACCTTGACCTTCTTTCTCCGCCTACACCCACGCATGTGTTTGATGATCGCATACACGACACGTCCTGAACTCGACCAAACGGTAGGGCTTCAGGTAAGTTTGCCGCGTGATTGGAAGGCCCCCGGTGGCCCTTAATCGCTTTTACGGCATCGTCACACACGCACGTCGCGAACTCGCTTTCCCGGTCAACTGATTGGGTTTCGCCCCCTTCTCCCGCCCTCCCTCCCTCCCCCCTTGCCGTTGCAGGTTACGGGATGCTTGGATCGATTGCAGTTCTGGGTTCCAAGACCCTGCGCCCACAAGCTCCGATCATCACCGAAGAGTCAGGTGCGCAAACACGTTTGCGGCTCGCCAGTGCACGTATGTAGACAGAGCGCGCCCTGCTGGCCCCCGCCTGATGTGGCTGAGGCAGGGGCTCCGCTTCGGCTTTTCGCGTCGGCTAACCTTGACCTTCTTTCTCCGCCTTCGCCCACGCATGTGTCTGATGATCGCATACACGACACGTCCTGAACTCCACCAAACGGTAGGGCTTCAGGTAAGTTTGCCGCGTGATTGGAAGGCCCCCGGTGGCCCTTAATCGCTTTTACGGCATCGTCACACAGGCACGTCGCGAACTCGCTTTCCCGGTCAACTGATTGGGTTTCGCCCCCTTCTCCCGCCCTCCCTCCCTCCCCCCTTGCCGTTGCAGGTTACGGGATGCTTGGATCGATTGCAGTTCTGGGTTCCAAGACCCTGCGCCCACAAGCTCCGATCATCACCGAAGAGTCAGGTGCGCAAACACGTTTGCGGCTCGCCAGTGCATGTATGTAGACAGAGCGCGCCCTGCTGGCCCCCGCCTGATGTGGCTGAGGCAGGGGCTCCGCTTCGGCTTTTCGCGTCGGCTAACCTTGACCTTCTTTCTCCGCCTACACCCACGCATGTGTTTGATGATCGCATACACGACACGTCCTGAACTCCACCAAACGGTAGGGCTTCAGGTAAGTTTGCCGCGTGATTGGAAGGCCCCCGGTGGCCCTTAGACGCGTATACGGCATCGTCACACACGCACGTCGCGAACTCGCTTTCCCGGTCAACTGATTGGGTTTCGCCCCCTTCTCCCGCCCTCCCTCCCTCCCCCCTTGCCGTTGCAGGTTACGGGATGCTTGGATCGATTGCAGTTCTGGGTTCCAAGACCCTGCGCCCACAAGCTCCGATCATCACCGAAGAGTCAGGTGCGCAAACACGTTTGCGGCTCGCCAGTGCATGTATGTAGACAGAGCGCGCCCTGCTGGCCCCCGCCTGATGTGGCTGAGGCAGGGGCTCCGCTTCGGCTTTTCGCGTCGGCTAACCTTGACCTTCTTTCTCCGCCTACACCCACGCATGTGTTTGATGATCGCATACACGACACGTCCTGAACTCCACCAAACGGTAGGGCTTCAGGTAAGTTTGCCGCGTGATTGGAAGGCCCCCGGTGGCCCTTAATCGCTTTTACGGCATCGTCACACACGCACGTCGCGAACTCGCTTTCCCGGTCAACTGATTGGGTTTCGCCCCCTTCTCCCGCCCTCCCTCCCTCCCCCCTTGCCGTTGCAGGTTACGGGATGCTTGGATCGATTGCAGTTCTGGGTTCCAAGACCCTGCGCCCACAAGCTCCGATCATCACCGAAGAGTCAGGTGCGCAAACACGTTTGCGGCTCGCCAGTGCACGTATGTAGACAGAGCGCGCCCTGCTGGCCCCCGCCTGATGTGGCTGAGGCAGGGGCTCCGCTTCGGCTTTTCGCGTCGGCTAACCTTGACCTTCTTTCTCCGCCTTCGCCCACGCATGTGTCTGATGATCGCATACACGACACGTCCTGAACTCCACCAAACGGTAGGGCTTCAGGTAAGTTTGCCGCATGATTGGAAGGCCCCCGGTGGCCCTTAATCGCTTATACGGCATCGTCACACACGCACGTCGCGAACTCGCTTTCCCGGTCAACTGATTGGGTTTCGCCCCCTTCTCCCGCCCTCCCTCCCTCCCCCCTTGCCGTTGCAGGTTACGGGATGCTTGGATCGATTGCAGTTCTGGGTTCCAAGACCCTGCGCCCACAAGCTCCGATCATCACCGAAGAGTCAGGTGCGCAAACACGTTTGCGGCTCGCCAGTGCATGTATGTAGACAGAGCGCGCCCCGCTGGCCCCCGCCTGATGTGGCTGAGGCAGGGGCTCCGCTTCGGCTTTTCGCGTCGGCTAACCTTGACCTTCTTTCTCCGCCTTCGCCCACGCATGTGTCTGATGATCGCATACACGACACGTCCTGAACTCCACCAAACGGTAGGGCTTCAGGTAAGTTTGCCGCGTGATTGGAAGGCCCCCGGTGGCCCTTAATCGCTTTTACGGCATCGTCACACAGGCACGTCGCGAACTCGCTTTCCCGGTCAACTGATTGGGTTTCGCCCCCTTCTCCCGCCCTCCCTCCCTCCCCCCTTGCCGTTGCAGGTTACGGGATGCTTGGATCGATTGCAGTTCTGGGTTCCAAGACCCTGCGCCCACAAGCTCCGATCATCACCGAAGAGTCAGGTGCGCAAACACGTTTGCGGCTCGCCAGTGCATGTATGTAGACAGAGCGCGCCCCGCTGGCCCCCGCCTGATAGATGTGGCTGAGGCAGGGGCTCCGCTTCGGCTTTTCGCGTCGGCTAACCTTGACCTTCTTTCTCCGCCTACACCCACGCATGTGTTTGATGATCGCATACACGACACGTCCTGAACTCGACCAAACGGTAGGGCTTCAGGTAAGTTTGCCGCGTGATTGGAAGGCCCCCGGTGGCCCTTAATCGCTTTTACGGCATCGTCACACACGCACGTCGCGAACTCGCTTTCCCGGTCAACTGATTGGGTTTCGCCCCCTTCTCCCGCCCTCCCTCCCTCCCCCCTTGCCGTTGCAGGTTACGGGATGCTTGGATCGATTGCAGTTCTGGGTTCCAAGACCCTGCGCCCACAAGCTCCGATCATCACCGAAGAGTCAGGTGCGCAAACACGTTTGCGGCTCGCCAGTGCACGTATGTAGACAGAGCGCGCCCTGCTGGCCCCCGCCTGATGTGGCTGAGGCAGGGGCTCCGCTTCGGCTTTTCGCGTCGGCTAACCTTGACCTTCTTTCTCCGCCTTCGCCCACGCATGTGTCTGATGATCGCATACACGACACGTCCTGAACTCCACCAAACGGTAGGGCTTCAGGTAAGTTTGCCGCGTGATTGGAAGGCCCCCGGTGGCCCTTAATCGCTTTTACGGCATCGTCACACACGCACGTCGCGAACTCGCTTTCCCGGTCAACTGATTGGGTTTCGCCCCCTTCTCCCGCCCTCCCTCCCTCCCCCCTTGCCGTTGCAGGTTACGGGATGCTTGGATCGATTGCAGTTCTGGGTTCCAAGACCCTGCGCCCACAAGCTCCGATCATCACCGAAGAGTCAGGTGCGCAAACACGTTTGCGGCTCGCCAGTGCATGTATGTAGACAGAGCGCGCCCCGCTGGCCCCCGCCTGATAGATGTGGCTGAGGCAGGGGCTCCGCTTCGGCTTTTCGCGTCGGCTAACCTTGACCTTCTTTCTCCGCCTTCGCCCACGCATGTGTCTGATGATCGCATACACGACACGTCCTGAACTCCACCAAACGGTAGGGCTTCAGGTAAGTTTGCCGCGTGATTGGAAGGCCCCCGGTGGCCCTTAATCGCTTTTACGGCATCGTCACACAGGCACGTCGCGAACTCGCTTTCCCGGTCAACTGATTGGGTTTCGCCCCCTTCTCCCGCCCTCCCTCCCTCCCCCCTTGCCGTTGCAGGTTACGGGATGCTTGGATCGATTGCAGTTCTGGGTTCCAAGACCCTGCGCCCACAAGCTCCGATCATCACCGAAGAGTCAGGTGCGCAAACACGTTTGCGGCTCGCCAGTGCATGTATGTAGACAGAGCGCGCCCCGCTGGCCCCCGCCTGATAGATGTGGCTGAGGCAGGGGCTCCGCTTCGGCTTTTCGCGTCGGCTAACCTTGACCTTCTTTCTCCGCCTACACCCACGCATGTGTTTGATGATCGCATACACGACACGTCCTGAACTCGACCAAACGGTAGGGCTTCAGGTAAGTTTGCCGCGTGATTGGAAGGCCCCCGGTGGCCCTTAATCGCTTTTACGGCATCGTCACACACGCACGTCGCGAACTCGCTTTCCCGGTCAACTGATTGGGTTTCGCCCCCTTCTCCCGCCCTCCCTCCCTCCCCCCTTGCCGTTGCAGGTTACGGGATGCTTGGATCGATTGCAGTTCTGGGTTCCAAGACCCTGCGCCCACAAGCTCCGATCATCACCGAAGAGTCAGGTGCGCAAACACGTTTGCGGCTCGCCAGTGCACGTATGTAGACAGAGCGCGCCCTGCTGGCCCCCGCCTGATGTGGCTGAGGCAGGGGCTCCGCTTCGGCTTTTCGCGTCGGCTAACCTTGACCTTCTTTCTCCGCCTTCGCCCACGCATGTGTCTGATGATCGCATACACGACACGTCCTGAACTCCACCAAACGGTAGGGCTTCAGGTAAGTTTGCCGCGTGATTGGAAGGCCCCCGGTGGCCCTTAATCGCTTTTACGGCATCGTCACACACGCACGTCGCGAACTCGCTTTCCCGGTCAACTGATTGGGTTTCGCCCCCTTCTCCCGCCCTCCCTCCCTCCCCCCTTGCCGTTGCAGGTTACGGGATGCTTGGATCGATTGCAGTTCTGGGTTCCAAGACCCTGCGCCCACAAGCTCCGATCATCACCGAAGAGTCAGGTGCGCAAACACGTTTGCGGCTCGCCAGTGCATGTATGTAGACAGAGCGCGCCCCGCTGGCCCCCGCCTGATAGATGTGGCTGAGGCAGGGGCTCCGCTTCGGCTTTTCGCGTCGGCTAACCTTGACCTTCTTTCTCCGCCTTCGCCCACGCATGTGTCTGATGATCGCATACACGACACGTCCTTAACTCCACCAAACGGTAGAGCTTCAGGTACGTTTGCCGCGTGATTGGAAGGCCCCCGGTGGCCCTTAATCGCTTATACGGCATCGTCACACACGCACGTCGCGAACTCGCTTTCCCGGTCAACTGATTGGGTTTCGCCCCCTTCTCCCGCCCTCCCTCCCTCCCCCCTTGCCGTTGCAGGTTACGGGATGCTTGGATCGATTGCAGTTCTGGGTTCCAAGACCCTGCGCCCACAAGCTCCGATCATCACCGAAGAGTCAGGTGCGCAAACACGTTTGCGGCTCGCCAGTGCATGTATGTAGACAGAGCGCGCCCTGCTGGCCCCCGCCTGATGTGGCTGAGGCAGGGGCTCCGCTTCGGCTTTTCGCGTCGGCTAACCTTGACCTTCTTTCTCCGCCTACACCCACGCATGTGTTTGATGATCGCATACACGACACGTCCTGAACTCCACCAAACGGTAGGGCTTCAGGTAAGTTTGCCGCGTGATTGGAAGGCCCCCGGTGGCCCTTAATCGCTTTTACGGCATCGTCACACACGCACGTCGCGAACTCGCTTTCCCGGTCAACTGATTGGGTTTCGCCCCCTTCTCCCGCCCTCCCTCCCTCCCCCCTTGCCGTTGCAGGTTACGGGATGCTTGGATCGATTGCAGTTCTGGGTTCCAAGACCCTGCGCCCACAAGCTCCGATCATCACCGAAGAGTCAGGTGCGCAAACACGTTTGCGGCTCGCCAGTGCATGTATGTAGACAGAGCGCGCCCTGCTGGCCCCCGCCTGATGTGGCTGAGGCAGGGGCTCCGCTTCGGCTTTTCGCGTCGGCTAACCTTGACCTTCTTTCTCCGCCTACACCCACGCATGTGTTTGATGATCGCATACACGACACGTCCTTAACTCCACCAAACGGTAGGGCTTCAGGTAAGTTTGCCGCGTGATTGGAAGGCCCCCGGTGGCCCTTAATCGCTTTTACGGCATCGTCACACACGCACGTCGCGAACTCGCTTTCCCGGTCAACTGATTGGGTTTCGCCCCCTTCTCCCGCCCTCCCTCCCTCCCCCCTTGCCGTTGCAGGTTACGGGATGCTTGGATCGATTGCAGTTCTGGGTTCCAAGACCCTGCGCCCACAAGCTCCGATCATCACCGAAGAGTCAGGTGCGCAAACACGTTTGCGGCTCGCCAGTGCACGTATGTAGACAGAGCGCGCCCTGCTGGCCCCCGCCTGATGTGGCTGAGGCAGGGGCTCCGCTTCGGCTTTTCGCGTCGGCTAACCTTGACCTTCTTTCTCCGCCTTCGCCCACGCATGTGTCTGATGATCGCATACACGACACGTCCTGAACTCCACCAAACGGTAGGGCTTCAGGTAAGTTTGCCGCGTGATTGGAAGGCCCCCGGTGGCCCTTAATCGCTTATACGGCATCGTCACACACGCACGTCGCGAACTCGCTTTCCCGGTCAACTGATTGGGTTTCGCCCCCTTCTCCCGCCCTCCCTCCCTCCCCCCTTGCCGTTGCAGGTTACGGGATGCTTGGATCGATTGCAGTTCTGGGTTCCAAGACCCTGCGCCCACAAGCTCCGATCATCACCGAAGAGTCAGGTGCGCAAACACGTTTGCGGCTCGCCAGTGCATGTATGTAGACAGAGCGCGCCCCGCTGGCCCCCGCCTGATGTGGCTGAGGCAGGGGCTCCGCTTCGGCTTTTCGCGTCGGCTAACCTTGACCTTCTTTCTCCGCCTTCGCCCACGCATGTGTCTGATGATCGCATACACGACACGTCCTGAACTCCACCAAACGGTAGGGCTTCAGGTAAGTTTGCCGCGTGATTGGAAGGCCCCCGGTGGCCCTTAATCGCTTTTACGGCATCGTCACACAGGCACGTCGCGAACTCGCTTTCCCGGTCAACTGATTGGGTTTCGCCCCCTTCTCCCGCCCTCCCTCCCTCCCCCCTTGCCGTTGCAGGTTACGGGATGCTTGGATCGATTGCAGTTCTGGGTTCCAAGACCCTGCGCCCACAAGCTCCGATCATCACCGAAGAGTCAGGTGCGCAAACACGTTTGCGGCTCGCCAGTGCATGTATGTAGACAGAGCGCGCCCCGCTGGCCCCCGCCTGATAGATGTGGCTGAGGCAGGGGCTCCGCTTCGGCTTTTCGCGTCGGCTAACCTTGACCTTCTTTCTCCGCCTACACCCACGCATGTGTTTGATGATCGCATACACGACACGTCCTGAACTCGACCAAACGGTAGGGCTTCAGGTAAGTTTGCCGCGTGATTGGAAGGCCCCCGGTGGCCCTTAATCGCTTTTACGGCATCGTCACACACGCACGTCGCGAACTCGCTTTCCCGGTCAACTGATTGGGTTTCGCCCCCTTCTCCCGCCCTCCCTCCCTCCCCCCTTGCCGTTGCAGGTTACGGGATGCTTGGATCGATTGCAGTTCTGGGTTCCAAGACCCTGCGCCCACAAGCTCCGATCATCACCGAAGAGTCAGGTGCGCAAACACGTTTGCGGCTCGCCAGTGCACGTATGTAGACAGAGCGCGCCCTGCTGGCCCCCGCCTGATGTGGCTGAGGCAGGGGCTCCGCTTCGGCTTTTCGCGTCGGCTAACCTTGACCTTCTTTCTCCGCCTTCGCCCACGCATGTGTCTGATGATCGCATACACGACACGTCCTGAACTCCACCAAACGGTAGGGCTTCAGGTAAGTTTGCCGCGTGATTGGAAGGCCCCCGGTGGCCCTTAATCGCTTTTACGGCATCGTCACACACGCACGTCGCGAACTCGCTTTCCCGGTCAACTGATTGGGTTTCGCCCCCTTCTCCCGCCCTCCCTCCCTCCCCCCTTGCCGTTGCAGGTTACGGGATGCTTGGATCGATTGCAGTTCTGGGTTCCAAGACCCTGCGCCCACAAGCTCCGATCATCACCGAAGAGTCAGGTGCGCAAACACGTTTGCGGCTCGCCAGTGCATGTATGTAGACAGAGCGCGCCCCGCTGGCCCCCGCCTGATAGATGTGGCTGAGGCAGGGGCTCCGCTTCGGCTTTTCGCGTCGGCTAACCTTGACCTTCTTTCTCCGCCTTCGCCCACGCATGTGTCTGATGATCGCATACACGACACGTCCTTAACTCCACCAAACGGTAGGGCTTCAGGTAAGTTTGCCGCGTGATTGGAAGGCCCCCGGTGGCCCTTAATCGCTTATACGGCATCGTCACACACGCACGTCGCGAACTCGCTTTCCCGGTCAACTGATTGGGTTTCGCCCCCTTCTCCCGCCCTCCCTCCCTCCCCCCTTGCCGTTGCAGGTTACGGGATGCTTGGATCGATTGCAGTTCTGGGTTCCAAGACCCTGCGCCCACAAGCTCCGATCATCACCGAAGAGTCAGGTGCGCAAACACGTTTGCGGCTCGCCAGTGCATGTATGTAGACAGAGCGCGCCCTGCTGGCCCCCGCCTGATGTGGCTGAGGCAGGGGCTCCGCTTCGGCTTTTCGCGTCGGCTAACCTTGACCTTCTTTCTCCGCCTACACCCACGCATGTGTTTGATGATCGCATACACGACACGTCCTGAACTCCACCAAACGGTAGGGCTTCAGGTAAGTTTGCCGCGTGATTGGAAGGCCCCCGGTGGCCCTTAATCGCTTTTACGGCATCGTCACACAGGCACGTCGCGAACTCGCTTTCCCGGTCAACTGATTGGGTTTCGCCCCCTTCTCCCGCCCTCCCTCCCTCCCCCCTTGCCGTTGCAGGTTACGGGATGCTTGGATCGATTGCAGTTCTGGGTTCCAAGACCCTGCGCCCACAAGCTCCGATCATCACCGAAGAGTCAGGTGCGCAAACACGTTTGCGGCTCGCCAGTGCATGTATGTAGACAGAGCGCGCCCCGTTGGCCCCCGCCTGATGTGGCTGAGGCAGGGGCTCCGCTTCGGCTTTTCGCGTCGGCTAACCTTGACCTTCTTTCTCCGCCTTCGCCCACGCATGTGTCTGATGATCGCATACACGACACGTCCTGAACTCCACCAAACGGTAGGGCTTCAGGTAAGTTTGCCGCGTGATTGGAAGGCCCCCGGTGGCCCTTAATCGCTTTTACGGCATCGTCACACACGCACGTCGCGAACTCGCTTTCCCGGTCAACTGATTGGGTTTCGCCCCCTTCTCCCGCCCTCCCTCCCTCCCCCCTTGCCGTTGCAGGTTACGGGATGCTTGGATCGATTGCAGTTCTGGGTTCCAAGACCCTGCGCCCACAAGCTCCGATCATCACCGAAGAGTCAGGTGCGCAAACACGTTTGCGGCTCGCCAGTGCATGTATGTAGACAGAGCGCGCCCTGCTGGCCCCCGCCTGATGTGGCTGAGGCAGGGGCTCCGCTTCGGCTTTTCGCGTCGGCTAACCTTGACCTTCTTTCTCCGCCTACACCCACGCATGTGTTTGATGATCGCATACACGACACGTCCTGAACTCGACCAAACGGTAGGGCTTCAGGTAAGTTTGCCGCGTGATTGGAAGGCCCCCGGTGGCCCTTAATCGCTTTTACGGCATCGTCACACACGCACGTCGCGAACTCGCTTTCCCGGTCAACTGATTGGGTTTCGCCCCCTTCTCCCGCCCTCCCTCCCTCCCCCCTTGCCGTTGCAGGTTACGGGATGCTTGGATCGATTGCAGTTCTGGGTTCCAAGACCCTGCGCCCACAAGCTCCGATCATCACCGAAGAGTCAGGTGCGCAAACACGTTTGCGGCTCGCCAGTGCATGTATGTAGACAGAGCGCGCCCTGCTGGCCCCCGCCTGATGTGGCTGAGGCAGGGGCTCCGCTTCGGCTTTTCGCGTCGGCTAACCTTGACCTTCTTTCTCCGCCTACACCCACGCATGTGTTTGATGATCGCATACACGACACGTCCTGAACTCCACCAAACGGTAGGGCTTCAGGTAAGTTTGCCGCGTGATTGGAAGGCCCCCGGTGGCCCTTAATCGCTTTTACGGCATCGTCACACACGCACGTCGCGAACTCGCTTTCCCGGTCAACTGATTGGGTTTCGCCCCCTTCTCCCGCCCTCCCTCCCTCCCCCCTTGCCGTTGCAGGTTACGGGATGCTTGGATCGATTGCAGTTCTGGGTTCCAAGACCCTGCGCCCACAAGCTCCGATCATCACCGAAGAGTCAGGTGCGCAAACACGTTTGCGGCTCGCCAGTGCATGTATGTAGACAGAGCGCGCCCCGTTGGCCCCCGCCTGATGTGGCTGAGGCAGGGGCTCCGCTTCGGCTTTTCGCGTCGGCTAACCTTGACCTTCTTTCTCCGCCTACACCCACGCATGTGTTTGATGATCGCATACACGACACGTCCTGAACTCGACCAAACGGTAGGGCTTCAGGTAAGTTTGCCGCGTGATTGGAAGGCCCCCGGTGGCCCTTAATCGCTTTTACGGCATCGTCACACACGCACGTCGCGAACTCGCTTTCCCGGTCAACTGATTGGGTTTCGCCCCCTTCTCCCGCCCTCCCTCCCTCCCCCCTTGCCGTTGCAGGTTACGGGATGCTTGGATCGATTGCAGTTCTGGGTTCCAAGACCCTGCGCCCACAAGCTCCGATCATCACCGAAGAGTCAGGTGCGCAAACACGTTTGCGGCTCGCCAGTGCACGTATGTAGACAGAGCGCGCCCTGCTGGCCCCCGCCTGATGTGGCTGAGGCAGGGGCTCCGCTTCGGCTTTTCGCGTCGGCTAACCTTGACCTTCTTTCTCCGCCTTCGCCCACGCATGTGTCTGATGATCGCATACACGACACGTCCTGAACTCCACCAAACGGTAGGGCTTCAGGTAAGTTTGCCGCATGATTGGAAGGCCCCCGGTGGCCCTTAATCGCTTATACGGCATCGTCACACACGCACGTCGCGAACTCGCTTTCCCGGTCAACTGATTGGGTTTCGCCCCCTTCTCCCGCCCTCCCTCCCTCCCCCCTTGCCGTTGCAGGTTACGGGATGCTTGGATCGATTGCAGTTCTGGGTTCCAAGACCCTGCGCCCACAAGCTCCGATCATCACCGAAGAGTCAGGTGCGCAAACACGTTTGCGGCTCGCCAGTGCATGTATGTAGACAGAGCGCGCCCTGCTGGCCCCCGCCTGATGTGGCTGAGGCAGGGGCTCCGCTTCGGCTTTTCGCGTCGGCTAACCTTGACCTTCTTTCTCCGCCTACACCCACGCATGTGTTTGATGATCGCATACACGACACGTCCTGAACTCCACCAAACGGTAGGGCTTCAGGTAAGTTTGCCGCGTGATTGGAAGGCCCCCGGTGGCCCTTAATCGCTTTTACGGCATCGTCACACACGCACGTCGCGAACTCGCTTTCCCGGTCAACTGATTGGGTTTCGCCCCCTTCTCCCGCCCTCCCTCCCTCCCCCCTTGCCGTTGCAGGTTACGGGATGCTTGGATCGATTGCAGTTCTGGGTTCCAAGACCCTGCGCCCACAAGCTCCGATCATCACCGAAGAGTCAGGTGCGCAAACACGTTTGCGGCTCGCCAGTGCATGTATGTAGACAGAGCGCGCCCTGCTGGCCCCCGCCTGATGTGGCTGAGGCAGGGGCTCCGCTTCGGCTTTTCGCGTCGGCTAACCTTGACCTTCTTTCTCCGCCTACACCCACGCATGTGTTTGATGATCGCATACACGACACGTCCTGAACTCCACCAAACGGTAGGGCTTCAGGTAAGTTTGCCGCGTGATTGGAAGGCCCCCGGTGGCCCTTAATCGCTTTTACGGCATCGTCACACACGCACGTCGCGAACTCGCTTTCCCGGTCAACTGATTGGGTTTCGCCCCCTTCTCCCGCCCTCCCTCCCTCCCCCCTTGCCGTTGCAGGTTACGGGA
This sequence comes from Pleodorina starrii, assembly GCA_030267565.1. Classification (NCBI taxonomy): domain Eukaryota; kingdom Viridiplantae; phylum Chlorophyta; class Chlorophyceae; order Chlamydomonadales; family Volvocaceae; genus Pleodorina; species Pleodorina starrii. Next base: position 742,513 of record BRXU01000032.1, read on the forward strand.
TGCTTGGATCGATTGCAGTTCTGGGTTCCAAGACCCTGCGCCCACAAGCTCCGATCATCACCGAAGAGTCAGGTGCGCAAACACGTTTGCGGCTCGCCAGTGCACGTATGTAGACAGAGCGCGCCCTGCTGGCCCCCGCCTGATGTGGCTGAGGCAGGGGCTCCGCTTCGGCTTTTCGCGTCGGCTAACCTTGACCTTCTTTCTCCGCCTTCGCCCACGCATGTGTCTGATGATCGCATACACGACACGTCCTGAACTCCACCAAACGGTAGGGCTTCAGGTAAGTTTGCCGCGTGATTGGAAGGCCCCCGGTGGCCCTTAATCGCTTATACGGCATCGTCACACACGCACGTCGCGAACTCGCTTTCCCGGTCAACTGATTGGGTTTCGCCCCCTTCTCCCGCCCTCCCTCCCTCCCCCCTTGCCGTTGCAGGTTACGGGATGCTTGGATCGATTGCAGTTCTGGGTTCCAAGACCCTGCGCCCACAAGCTCCGATCATCACCGAAGAGTCAGGTGCGCAAACACGTTTGCGGCTCGCCAGTGCATGTATGTAGACAGAGCGCGCCCCGCTGGCCCCCGCCTGATGTGGCTGAGGCAGGGGCTCCGCTTCGGCTTTTCGCGTCGGCTAACCTTGACCTTCTTTCTCCGCCTTCGCCCACGCATGTGTCTGATGATCGCATACACGACACGTCCTGAACTCCACCAAACGGTAGGGCTTCAGGTAAGTTTGCCGCGTGATTGGAAGGCCCCCGGTGGCCCTTAATCGCTTTTACGGCATCGTCACACACGCACGTCGCGAACTCGCTTTCCCGGTCAACTGATTGGGTTTCGCCCCCTTCTCCCGCCCTCCCTCCCTCCCCCCTTGCCGTTGCAGGTTACGGGATGCTTGGATCGATTGCAGTTCTGGGTTCCAAGACCCTGCGCCCACAAGCTCCGATCATCACCGAAGAGTCAGGTGCGCAAACACGTTTGCGGCTCGCCAGTGCATGTATGTAGACAGAGCGCGCCCCGTTGGCCCCCGCCTGATGTGGCTGAGGCAGGGGCTCCGCTTCGGCTTTTCGCGTCGGCTAACCTTGACCTTCTTTCTCCGCCTACACCCACGCATGTGTTTGATGATCGCATACACGACACGTCCTGAACTCGACCAAACGGTAGGGCTTCAGGTAAGTTTGCCGCGTGATTGGAAGGCCCCCGGTGGCCCTTAATCGCTTTTACGGCATCGTCACACACGCACGTCGCGAACTCGCTTTCCCGGTCAACTGATTGGGTTTCGCCCCCTTCTCCCGCCCTCCCTCCCTCCCCCCTTGCCGTTGCAGGTTACGGGATGCTTGGATCGATTGCAGTTCTGGGTTCCAAGACCCTGCGCCCACAAGCTCCGATCATCACCGAAGAGTCAGGTGCGCAAACACGTTTGCGGCTCGCCAGTGCATGTATGTAGACAGAGCGCGCCCTGCTGGCCCCCGCCTGATGTGGCTGAGGCAGGGGCTCCGCTTCGGCTTTTCGCGTCGGCTAACCTTGACCTTCTTTCTCCGCCTTCGCCCACGCATGTGTCTGATGATCGCATACACGACACGTCCTGAACTCCACCAAACGGTAGGGCTTCAGGTAAGTTTGCCGCGTGATTGGAAGGCCCCCGGTGGCCCTTAATCGCTTTTACGGCATCGTCACACACGCACGTCGCGAACTCGCTTTCCCGGTCAACTGATTGGGTTTCGCCCCCTTCTCCCGCCCTCCCTCCCTCCCCCCTTGCCGTTGCAGGTTACGGGATGCTTGGATCGATTGCAGTTCTGGGTTCCAAGACCCTGCGCCCACAAGCTCCGATCATCACCGAAGAGTCAGGTGCGCAAACACGTTTGCGGCTCGCCAGTGCATGTATGTAGACAGAGCGCGCCCCGCTGGCCCCCGCCTGATAGATGTGGCTGAGGCAGGGGCTCCGCTTCGGCTTTTCGCGTCGGCTAACCTTGACCTTCTTTCTCCGCCTACACCCACGCATGTGTTTGATGATCGCATACACGACACGTCCTGAACTCGACCAAACGGTAGGGCTTCAGGTAAGTTTGCCGCGTGATTGGAAGGCCCCCGGTGGCCCTTAATCGCTTTTACGGCATCGTCACACACGCACGTCGCGAACTCGCTTTCCCGGTCAACTGATTGGGTTTCGCCCCCTTCTCCCGCCCTCCCTCCCTCCCCCCTTGCCGTTGCAGGTTACGGGATGCTTGGATCGATTGCAGTTCTGGGTTCCAAGACCCTGCGCCCACAAGCTCCGATCATCACCGAAGAGTCAGGTGCGCAAACACGTTTGCGGCTCGCCAGTGCATGTATGTAGACAGAGCGCGCCCTGCTGGCCCCCGCCTGATGTGGCTGAGGCAGGGGCTCCGCTTCGGCTTTTCGCGTCGGCTAACCTTGACCTTCTTTCTCCGCCTTCGCCCACGCATGTGTCTGATGATCGCATACACGACACGTCCTGAACTCCACCAAACGGTAGGGCTTCAGGTAAGTTTGCCGCGTGATTGGAAGGCCCCCGGTGGCCCTTAATCGCTTTTACGGCATCGTCACACACGCACGTCGCGAACTCGCTTTCCCGGTCAACTGATTGGGTTTCGCCCCCTTCTCCCGCCCTCCCTCCCTCCCCCCTTGCCGTTGCAGGTTACGGGATGCTTGGATCGATTGCAGTTCTGGGTTCCAAGACCCTGCGCCCACAAGCTCCGATCATCACCGAAGAGTCAGGTGCGCAAACACGTTTGCGGCTCGCCAGTGCATGTATGTAGACAGAGCGCGCCCCGCTGGCCCCCGCCTGATAGATGTGGCTGAGGCAGGGGCTCCGCTTCGGCTTTTCGCGTCGGCTAACCTTGACCTTCTTTCTCCGCCTTCGCCCACGCATGTGTCTGATGATCGCATACACGACACGTCCTGACCTCCACCAAACGGTAGAGCTTCAGGTACGTTTGCCGCGTGATTGGAAGGCCCCCGGTGGCCCTTAATCGCTTATACGGCATCGTCACACACGCACGTCGCGAACTCGCTTTCCCGGTCAACTGATTGGGTTTCGCCCCCTTCTCCCGCCCTCCCTCCCTCCCCCCTTGCCGTTGCAGGTTACGGGATGCTTGGATCGATTGCAGTTCTGGGTTCCAAGACCCTGCGCCCACAAGCTCCGATCATCACCGAAGAGTCAGGTGCGCAAACACGTTTGCGGCTCGCCAGTGCATGTATGTAGACAGAGCGCGCCCTGCTGGCCCCCGCCTGATGTGGCTGAGGCAGGGGCTCCGCTTCGGCTTTTCGCGTCGGCTAACCTTGACCTTCTTTCTCCGCCTTCGCCCACGCATGTGTCTGATGATCGCATACACGACACGTCCTGAACTCCACCAAACGGTAGGGCTTCAGGTAAGTTTGCCGCGTGATTGGAAGGCCCCCGGTGGCCCTTAATCGCTTTTACGGCATCGTCACACACGCACGTCGCGAACTCGCTTTCCCGGTCAACTGATTGGGTTTCGCCCCCTTCTCCCGCCCTCCCTCCCTCCCCCCTTGCCGTTGCAGGTTACGGGATGCTTGGATCGATTGCAGTTCTGGGTTCCAAGACCCTGCGCCCACAAGCTCCGATCATCACCGAAGAGTCAGGTGCGCAAACACGTTTGCGGCTCGCCAGTGCATGTATGTAGACAGAGCGCGCCCCGCTGGCCCCCGCCTGATAGATGTGGCTGAGGCAGGGGCTCCGCTTCGGCTTTTCGCGTCGGCTAACCTTGACCTTCTTTCTCCGCCTTCGCCCACGCATGTGTCTGATGATCGCATACACGACACGTCCTTAACTCCACCAAACGGTAGAGCTTCAGGTAAGTTTGCCGCGTGATTGGAAGGCCCCCGGTGGCCCTTAATCGCTTATACGGCATCGTCACACACGCACGTCGCGAACTCGCTTTCCCGGTCAACTGATTGGGTTTCGCCCCCTTCTCCCGCCCTCCCTCCCTCCCCCCTTGCCGTTGCAGGTTACGGGATGCTTGGATCGATTGCAGTTCTGGGTTCCAAGACCCTGCGCCCACAAGCTCCGATCATCACCGAAGAGTCAGGTGCGCAAACACGTTTGCGGCTCGCCAGTGCATGTATGTAGACAGAGCGCGCCCCGCTGGCCCCCGCCTGATAGATGTGGCTGAGGCAGGGGCTCCGCTTCGGCTTTTCGCGTCGGCTAACCTTGACCTTCTTTCTCCGCCTTCGCCCACGCATGTGTCTGATGATCGCATACACGACACGTCCTTAACTCCACCAAACGGTAGGGCTTCAGGTAAGTTTGCCGCGTGATTGTAAGGCCCCCGGTGGCCCTTAGATCGCTTATACGGCATCGTCACACACGCACGTCGCGAACTCGCTTTCCCGGTCAACTGATTGGGTTTCGCCCCCTCTCCCGCCTTCCTCCCTCCCCCCTTGCCGTTGCAGGTTACGGGATGCTTGGATCGATTGCAGTTCTGGGTTCCAAGACCCTGCGCCCACAAGCTCCGATCATCACCGAAGAGTCAGGTGCGCAAACACGTTTGCGGCTCGCCAGTGCATGTATGTAGACAGAGCGCGCCCCGCTGGCCCCCGCCTGATAGATGTGGCTGAGGCAGGGGCTCCGCTTCGGCTTTTCGCGTCGGCTAACCTTGACCTTCTTTCTCCGCCTTCGCCCACGCATGTGTCTGATGTGTCTGATGATCGCATACACGACACGTCCTTAACTCCACCAAACGGTAGGGCTTCAGGTAAGTTTGCCGCGTGATTGTAAGGCCCCCGGTGGCCCTTAGACGCGTATACGGCATCGTCACACACGCACGTCGCGAACTCGCTTTCCCGGTCAACTGATTGGGTTTCGCCCTCCGCTCCCGCCCTCTTCCCTTCCCCCCTTGCCGTTGCAGGCTACGGCATGCTTGGATCGATTGCAGTTCTGGGTTCCAAGACCCTGCGCCCACAAGCTCCGATCATCACCGAAGAGTCAGGTGCGCAAACACGTTTGCGGCTCGCCAGTGCATGTATGTAGACAGAGCGCGCCCCGCTGGCCCCCGCCTGATAGATGTGGCTGAGGCAGGGGCTCCGCTTCGGCTTTTCGCGTCGGCTAACCTTGACCTTCTTTCTCCGCCTTCGCCCACGCATTTATCTGATGATCACATACATGACACGTCCTTAACTCCACCAAACGGTAGGGCTTCAGGTACGTTTGCCGCGTGATTGTAAGGCCCCCGGTGGCCCTTAGACGCGTATACGGCATCGTCACACACGCACGTCGCGAACTCGCTTTCCCGGTCAACTGATTGGGTTTCGCCCTCCGCTCCCGCCCTCTTCCCTTCCCCCCTTGCCGTTGCAGGTTACGGGATGCTTGGATCGATTGCAGTTCTGGGTTCCAAGACCCTGCGCCCACAAGCTCCGATCATCACCGAAGAGTCAGGTGCGCAAACACGTTTGCGGCTCGCCAGTGCACGTATGTAGACAGAGCGCGCCCTGCTGGCCCCCGCCTGCTGTGGCTGAGGCAGGGGCTCCGCTTCGGCTTTTCGCGTCGGCTAGCCTTGACCTTCTTTCTCCGCCTTCACCCACGCATTTATCTGATGATCACATACATGACACGTCCTTAACTCCACCAAACGGTAGGGCTTCAGGTACGTTTGCCGCGTGATTGGAAGGCCCCCGGTGGCCCTTAGACGCGTATACGGCATGGTCACACACGCACGTCGCGAACTCGCTTTCCCGGTCAACTGATTGGGTTTCGCCCTCCGCTCCCGCCCTCTTCCCTTCCCCCCTTGCCGTTGCAGGTTACGGGATGCTTGGATCGATTGCAGTTCTGGGTTCCAAGACCCTGCGCCCACAAGCTCCGATCATCACCGAAGAGTCAGGTGCGCAAACACGTTTGCGGCTCGCCAGTGCACGTATGTAGACAGAGCGCGCCCTGCTGGCCCCCGCCTGCTGTGGCTGAGGCAGGGGCTCCGCTTCGGCTTTTCGCGTCGGCTAGCCTTGACCTTCTTTCTCCGCCTTCGCCCACGCATTTATCTGATGATCACATACATGACACGTCCTTAACTCCACCAAACGGTAGGGCTTCAGGTACGTTTGCCGCGTGATTGGAAGGCCCCCGGTGGCCCTTAGACGCGTATACGGCATGGTCACACACGCACGTCGCGAACTCGCTTTCCCGGTCAACTGATTGGGTTTCGCCCTCCGCTCCCGCCCTCTTCCCTTCCCCCCTTGCCGTTGCAGGTTACGGGATGCTTGGATCGATTGCAGTTCTGGGTTCCAAGACCCTGCGCCCACAAGCTCCGATCATCACCGAAGAGTCAGGTGCGCAAACACGTTTGCGGCTCGCCAGTGCACGTATGTAGACAGAGCGCGCCCTGCTGGCCCCCGCCTGCTGTGGCTGAGGCAGGGGCTCCGCTTCGGCTTTTCGCGTCGGCTAGCCTTGACCTTCTTTCTCCGCCTTCACCCACGCATTTATCTGATAATCACATACATGACACGTCCTTCTTCAGGTAAGTTTGCCGCGTGATTGGAAGGCCCCCGGTGGCCCTTAATCGCTTATACGGCATCGTCACACACGCACGTCGCGAACTCGCTTTCCCGGTCAACTGATTGGGTTTCGCCCCCTTCTCCCGCCCTCCCTCCCTCCCCCCTTGCCGTTGCAGGTTACGGGATGCTTGGATCGATTGCAGTTCTGGGTTCCAAGACCCTGCGCCCACAAGCTCCGATCATCACCGAAGAGTCAGGTGCGCAAACACGTTTGCGGCTCGCCAGTGCACGTATGTAGACAGAGCGCGCCCTGCTGGCCCCCGCCTGCTGTGGCTGAGGCAGGGGCTCCGCTTCGGCTTTTCGCGTCGGCTAGCCTTGACCTTCTTTCTCCGCCTTCGCCCACGCATTTATCTGATGATCACATACATGACACGTCCTTAACTCCACCAAACGGTAGGGCTTCAGGTACGTTTGCCGCGTGATTGGAAGGCCCCCGGTGGCCCTTAGACGCGTATACGGCATGGTCACACACGCACGTCGCGAACTCGCTTTCCCGGTCAACTGATTGGGTTTCGCCCTCCTCTCCCGCCTTCCTCCCTCCCCCCTTGCCGTTGCAGGTTACGGGATGCTTGGATCGATTGCAGTTCTGGGTTCCAAGACCCTGCGCCCACAAGCTCCGATCATCACCGAAGAGTCAGGTGCGCAAACACGTTTGCGGCTCGCCAGTGCACGTATGTAGACAGAGCGCGCCCTGCTGGCCCCCGCCTGCTGTGGCTGAGGCAGGGGCTCCGCTTCGGCTTTTCGCGTCGGCTAGCCTTGACCTTCTTTCTCCGCCTTCACCCACGCATTTATCTGATAATCACATACATGACACGTCCTTAACTCCACCAAACGGTAGGGCTTCAGGTACGTTTGCCGCGTGATTGGAAGGCCCCCGGTGGCCCTTAGACGCGTATACGGCATCGTCACACACGCATGTCGCGAACTCGCTTTCCCGGTCAACTGATTGGGTTTCGCCCTCCGCTCCCGCCCTCTTCCCTTCCCCCCTTGCCGTTGCAGGTTACGGGATGCTTGGATCGATTGCAGTTCTGGGTTCCAAGACCCTGCGCCCACAAGCTCCGATCATCACCGAAGAGTCAGGTGCGCAAACACGTTTGCGGCTCGCCAGTGCACGTATGTAGACAGAGCGCGCCCTGCTGGCCCCCGCCTGCTGTGGCTGAGGCAGGGGCTCCGCTTCGGCTTTTCGCGTCGGCTAGCCTTGACCTTCTTTCTCCGCCTTCACCCACGCATTTATCTGATAATCACATACATGACACGTCCTTAACTCCACCAAACGGTAGGGCTTCAGGTACGTTTGCCGCGTGATTGGAAGGCCCCCGGTGGCCCTTAGACGCGTATACGGCATCGTCACACACGCATGTCGCGAACTCGCTTTCCCGGTCAACTGATTGGGTTTCGCCCTCCGCTCCCGCCCTCTTCCCTTCCCCCCTTGCCGTTGCAGGTTACGGGATGCTTGGATCGATTGCAGTTCTGGGTTCCAAGACCCTGCGCCCACAAGCTCCGATCATCACCGAAGAGTCAGGTGCGCAAACACGTTTGCGGCTCGCCAGTGCACGTATGTAGACAGAGCGCGCCCTGCTGGCCCCCGCCTGCTGTGGCTGAGGCAGGGGCTCCGCTTCGGCTTTTCGCGTCGGCTAGCCTTGACCTTCTTTCTCCGCCTTCACCCACGCATTTATCTGATAATCACATACATGACACGTCCTTAACTCCACCAAACGGTAGGGCTTCAGGTACGTTTGCCGCGTGATTGGAAGGCCCCCGGTGGCCCTTAGACGCGTATACGGCATCGTCACACACGCATGTCGCGAACTCGCTTTCCCGGTCAACTGATTGGGTTTCGCCCTCCGCTCCCGCCCTCTTCCCTTCCCCCCTTGCCGTTGCAGGTTACGGGATGCTTGGATCGATTGCAGTTCTGGGTTCCAAGACCCTGCGCCCACAAGCTCCGATCATCACCGAAGAGTAGGTGCGCAAACACGTTTGCGGCTCGCCAGTGCACGTATGTAGACAGAGCGGGCCCTGCTGGCCCCCGCCTGCTGTGGCTGAGGCAGGGGCTCCGCTTCGGCTTTTCGCGTCGGCTAGCCTTGACCTTCTTCAGGTAAGTTTGCCGCGTGATTGGAAGGCCCCCGGTGGCCCTTAATCGCTTATACGGCATCGTCACACACGCACGTCGCGAACTCGCTTTCCCGGTCAACTGATTGGGTTTCGCCCCCTTCTCCCGCCCTCCCTCCCTCCCCCCTTGCCGTTGCAGGTTACGGGATGCTTGGATCGATTGCAGTTCTGGGTTCCAAGACCCTGCGCCCACAAGCTCCGATCATCACCGAAGAGTCAGGTGCGCAAACACGTTTGCGGCTCGCCAGTGCACGTATGTAGACAGAGCGCGCCCTGCTGGCCCCCGCCTGCTGTGGCTGAGGCAGGGGCTCCGCTTCGGCTTTTCGCGTCGGCTAGCCTTGACCTTCTTTCTCCGCCTTCGCCCACGCATTTATCTGATGATCACATACATGACACGTCCTTAACTCCACCAAACGGTAGGGCTTCAGGTACGTTTGCCGCGTGATTGGAAGGCCCCCGGTGGCCCTTAGACGCGTATACGGCATCGTCACACACGCACGTCGCGAACTCGCTTTCCCGGTTTTCCCGGATTGGGTTTCGCCCTCCGCTCCCGCCCTCTTCCCTTCCCCCCTTGCCGTTGCAGGCTACGGCATGCTTGGATCGATTGCAGTTCTGGGTTCCAAGACCCTGCGCCCACAAGCTCCGATCATCACCGAAGAGTCAGGTGCGCAAACACGTTTGCGGCTCGCCAGTGCATGTATGTAGACAGGACGCGCCCCGCTGGCCCCCGCCTGCTGTGGCTGAGGCAGGCTTCTTTCCCCGAGGCTTCTGCCCAGCCAAGCCCAGCACCACCGCCCCTTGTGCCTCCCATCCCGGCGCTGCCATCACCTGAGCCGCGCAGACGAGTGCCTCCGCCACATAAGCCGCCCAGCCCGGAGCAGCCGTCGCCTGTGCCGCCCAGCCCAGCCCGACCGTCGCCTGCGCCGCCCAACCCAGCCTAGCAACACCGTCACCCGAGCCGCCCAGCCCGGAGCTGCCGTCGCCTGAGCCGCACAGCCCGGAGCCGCCGTCGTCATTGCACCCCAGCCCAGCCCAGCACCACCGTCACCTGTGATGCCCAGCCAAGCGCTGCTTTCACCTGAGCCGCCCAGCCTGGCGCCTTCCTGTCCCGAGTGGCCTAGCCCGGCGCCGCCATCACCTGAGCCGCCCAGTCCCCAGCCGCCGTCGCTGAGCCACCAAGCCCAGCTCCTGCTTCCGCAGAGCAGCCTAGCCCGTCGCTGCCATCCGCTTAGCCACCCAGCCCAGAGCCGCCCAGCCTAGAGCCACCGTCGCCTGTGCCGCCCAACCCGTCGCTGCCATCACCTGAGCCGCCCAACCCGGCCCCACCGTCGCCTGAGACGCCCAGCCCAGCCCAGCACCACCGCCCATTATGCCCCCCATCCCGGCGCTGCCATCACCTGAACCGCACAGCCGAGTGCCTCCGTCACCTGAGCCGCCCAGCCCAGCCCAGCCCAACCGTCGCCGGTGCCGCCTAGCCCAGCGCTGCCATCCACTTAGCCGCCCAGCCCAGCGCCTTCTTTCCCCGAATCGCCCAGCCCAGCACCTCCGTCGCTTATGTCGCCCAGCCCGGCGCTGCAATCACCTGAGCCGCCCATCCCATCCCAGCACCACCGTCACCGCAGCCCGGCGTACCCTGGCAGAGGACAGTCTACGGGGCGGCGCCTTGTATTTTGGAGCCGTCTGCAGGCGTGCTCGTGCCCTGGTAGCGGACAGTCTCCAGGGCGGCGCCATGTGTTTAGGAGGCGTCTGCAGGCGTGCTCGCTCGTGCCCTGGCAAAGGACAGTCTCCAGGGATGCGGCTTGTGTTTTGGAGGCGTCTGCGGGCGTGCTCGTGCCCTGGCAGTGGACAATCTCCGGGGCGGCGCCTTGTTTCTTTGAGGGCTCTGCAGGCGTGCTCGTGCCCTGGCAGTGGACAGGCGTGCTCGTGCCCTGGCCGTCTCCAGGGCGGCGCCTTGTGTTTGGAAAGCGTCTGCAGGCGTGCTCGTGCCGTGGCAGTGGGCAGCAGTCGCCAGGGTGGCGCCTTGTGTTTGAGAGATGTGCGTAGGCGAGCTCGTGATCTGGCTGCTGCAGGTCTTGGGCGCGGCGCCTTGAGCGAGCGAGAGAGAGGAAGGAAGCGACGTGTGGCGAGTGCGTGACAGCGAGCGGTGGCGAGAAGTGAGGACCGAGGGCCACGCATCGCTTCCTGCCTCTTTAGCACTCGCTCCCCCTCGATCCTCGCTTCTCACCACCGCTCACTCTCACACACTCTTCTCTCACCGCTTACTGCATCACTCTCTCTCTCCCCTTCGGTCCTCGCTTCTCATCACCGATCGCTGTCACAAACACGCCAACCACCGCTTCCCGCCTGCCTCTCTCTCCGTCACTCTCCCTCAGTCCTCCTGCTGATATTCTGCAGACCATGATGGCTGCCAGTGTTACGGCTGGGCGTGGGAAATTTGCGAGTCATGACACCGACCGCTGGGATGGCAGTCAGGATACACAGACAGTCACCGGTGTGTGTGTACTTAGGGTGCAAAAGCACGGATGACCTTCATTTCCGGATTGAACTAATACGGTCGATCTAAATGCACAGTCACGGTGCGAAGCTTTGTGCTAGTGTCATTTACCAATTTCTGCCCCACAAAACCGTGTGTGTCGTGTTCGAAAATGGAACGTCGGGCAGGGGAGGGTTCAGCCTCGATGCCGCGGTTCCATGATTCCCGAAAGTATTTACCAACTAAAATGCTTCAAAGGAAGCGGGGAAAGGCCTTCTCAGCAGCGCGTGGCACCAACGGAGATGTGGTGGAGATGTCCTTTCTGCGAACAGGCAAGGATGTCATATGTTTCCTAACTTTTTTGTTATAGTTTTACACCTGTGGCTTTGGGCTCGGGTGAGACGGTCCTCACTTTGGAGCTCCTCACTTTGTCGCAGTTCACAGTGTCGGTATCGGGGCTGCTTTATACGATACAGGAGTGCCTCAGACACATGTTTCATTGTTTAATAAGCTTGCCGTTGAAGGAAGGGTGTTCCATCGGTTAGAGTGACGGCGTGCAAGGTCTCCCAATCCAGGAAATACGCGGAATGGGAGTGGATGGAGTAATTTCCGACCGTTAGGGTAGGGGTCTCGGACGGGGTCTCATGGGGTTGTCCGCTTGTCCCACCCCTTCAGATACCGTACCAGCTCCTATATCGCGACGCGTGGGCCGAGCATCTTGATGGAAACTGTGGACACGTAGAACTTGGTTTATGCCCATAAATACCGACTTATCGATGCCATGATTATCGAGATGGCAAATACTCATCGGGCTTCTAGATGGCCGTCCGCCAGGTACTTCCATGCGGATTCCCCCCGGAAACAACGCTGCTGATTACTTTGTCAAGGAAGAAATGACACCTACGATTCGCGTGCATCCCGTCCCTATGCAAGACGCGCCTGCGGCTGGTCGCGGCCGCTGCTGATGCTGTTGCGCCGATCGCTGTCACACCTGCTGCTTCCGGGCGTTCAGGGATGTGACAGCGAAAGGAGAACACCTATAATGATAGTGGCAACCACGTATAGCGTTTGGGAAGCCGCTCATACCGGCGACACTTTGGGGCTTTCATCGACGGACAGCTCTTGTTCGGATACGTGCGCTTGGTCGCTTTACCTGTTCCCGCCTGTATTGTCACCCTCGCGTGTAAACGTCCGGTTCACGCACCGTATCCTGCGTCGTTTTCGTTGCCCTGCAAACAGCCTTCGCACGCGTGTGAACCTGCGCAGCGTATGTATGCTCCAGTTTCGGCTTCCTAGGTCCTGCGCCTCGCGCATGCATAACCGTCGCTTTGTATCCAAGCGCCATTCGGATTGAATTTGTTCTTATGATCGCGGTGTCGGTTCAGAGGTGTCCGCGTATTGCGTCAACCGTTCGTGTGACTGTCACAGCTCGCCATCTGGTCTTTATGGCGTGTTGCATTCCCTCGCTATCATTCGTTGATACTACTTCGCGCTGCCTTTGCATTGTCCGCGTTCGTCTTTGCAATGCCCTCTTCCCGGTTTCGGCCTTCCCGGTTTCGCGCTCCCGTGCTTTGCCTCGCACACATGGATTATTTTGTTTATGCCATTTGCATATGTTTATACGCAACGTTTGCGTCCTCCGGGCGCTTGGTTGTCCTTCCTGCGCATTACGCATGCGTCACCGCCTTTCCTATTGTGGTCCGTTCTGGCAAACGATGGGCGACTTCAATTGAAAAGCGTGTCGCCTTTAGCATGCGCTTGTACGGGCCCTCGCAGGCACACACCGCAGTGCGCCCTGCACTGGCGTCCTCATGGCGCTTTCCATTATATGACCCCGTTTCGCCTCGCCGCCCCTCGCTTGCGACTCCAATACTTCCGCCCTTCCTCTACTCAGTATTTTACCCGGCTTCAGGCATGCAACGGCGCCGCTGACAATGCGACAGTACCGCCCCGTTACCGCCAACATGTGTACTGCTGGCTAACATATTGAGCCCACAACTCCTCTGGTGCTTAACCCTTCATTGGTCTGAGGACCAATTCCGGGTACAGACCAATTCCGGGTACGCCTGGTGTATGGATCTTTTCCCGCATCCCTGGAACGACCGGGAACGTTCATGCTACTGAGACTTTCTCTGATTAAACCTGGCAATGCAATATTCTGTGAACCGCTAGATATAGCACGGATCAGGTGCAGTGTCCTTCTGAACAATTATGTAAGCAACGATCTGGTTACATGCACTTTTGTACAGCAGCCTGTCCAAATGGATAAATACATCGGGGAAGGCACTTCTTACGCACCAACTCAGTAGTAACGGAGCCCGCACCAGCTTCTACATCCAATTACGACATTGTCGGCACCCGTGCTTGGCGCTATGTCGTCGGGTTTTTCCACTGCCCCCCTCTTCGGGGCCCTGCTATTGTTCTTGGCGCTGTCGGCGCCTGCGGATGTCAGAGGAGCGCCGTGCAACCCTAATGCGACAAATTGCCTTCCGTCTTGCAAGTATAGCTGCAGGACCGAGAAGTGTCTCTACAACTGTAAGCGCAGTACCGTAGTCGTTTGCTACAAAATGGTCGCGCTTTGCTATAGTGCCCCAAAAGAAAGCACTGTTTCGATTGGCGCTGATAAGTAGGATCGCCATCTGGCCGAGCCGGCCGAATTGACACCATTCTGGCCCACGAACCGGCGTTACAGGCCATTACGACACGTCGCTGGAGGTCCTGAGGTCGTCCATTACGCCGCCAGGAGGTGCCAACATCGATGCGTTTACTGCCGCGGTCTCGAAGGTGTGGAATCTGCTGGACGACAATGTCGTCGTACGCATTGAGCCTCTTGGTGAGGTACCCTAAGTACCCTACGTAACTACCCTGATGGCACGGCCCTCTTCGATAAGTTTGCGAAAGCTGCTTGGGCTGCTGTTCAACTTCTGAGAAACGATACGCACGCAACGACGACTCCGAAATCGTACTCGGAAGCATAACGGCCCAGTTACATATTAGAAGCTGCGATTGGACCAACTGGATAGGGTTCCGTCAAGGCCCAGTGTACAGCTCCACAAGCAGCAGCAGCTTGCTGGGTCCCTGCTTGATTCTGCGTGCAGGCGCACTACTGTCTTCGGCAATGATTGCCGTGCGCGGCACCTGTCTGTACATATCGCGGTCTTCATCGACGCGATGCGATGCCGGTGCTCACTCGGTCGCTCGGCCCCTCCCTGCTGCTTGACTCTGCTTGGCTCTGCTTGCTTCCGCTGCCCACTGTTGATATGCAGGTGTTTACCGGGGCAAGGCGGAGGTCGCGGACTATGTCGCCACCTTCGTGCACCCGCTGGGCCTCAGCAGCCGCGCCCGCATCGACGACGTCCAAATCACGCACTTCGCCAACACCGGTGCGGCAACTCCGGCTCGCTTACCTCGCTATCGTACATCCGTCTAGCAGCAGAGGCAGCACGCAGAGGCAGCTGTGGGTGTGCGGTCCGGTCTCTTCTCTACTTGTGCTGCCACCACCGCCACCATCATACATACACGGTAGCGGCGCTTCCACCGCCTTCGGACAATGAGATTCCAGCGCTACCACCTCCTACAATTAAAACCGCCTCAATGCGTGCCTGTGGCGCTGCAACCCAAAGCTACCTGCCCACGGTTTTTACCTGCCTGGCCCCATTCCCGGACCAAATCCCCCCTCGGCGCCCGCCGTCCGACTGACCTACCGGTGACCGCCCGCGTGCCAGCCTGCACACCCAACCGGCGTCCCCTTTCCCCCTGCCCCCCGGCCCGATCCGCAGGCAACGTGACTGGGCTGACGTTCAACCTCCTGTACTCTCGCGTCGACGACCCCACCCAGACCAACAACCTCACAGGGATCATGTTCAACTATTTTGACAATGCCACCCAGAGGCTCGTCAGGGGTGAGCGGGCAGGAGGTTGGGTGCGAGCGTGCAGGCGGAATGCACATGCGTGTGTATGCACTGCTAAGCCCTGTGCACCTAGCTAGCTGGGTAGCTGGGTAGGTAGGCTGGTGGGTAGGTAGGTAGGTAGGTAGGTAGGTAGGTAGGTAGGGTGCAAGTCCATGCACGGCACCGATGTGTGTCACCGCTGCGTCAGTATCGAAGAGTCGGGATAGATACCCTAGCAACATCCCGACTTTAAGGGTTTACACCTGTTTATAACCAAATCGTTCGCGTTGGGCCAGGGCGCGCAAACGGCCGACAGGGCCTCTGGGCACAGCACAGTGTAACAAGGAAGAATGTACCTTGCCTAGCTGGGCTACCGGCAACAAAGACGCGGTCGCGTCCCTTGCGCTCACGTGCTCCGTGGCTGTATACGGGCCCGCCCAGCCGCCCGCCCCCGACATGCACTACGACAGTTCCGTTACCTCCCCCGCTGTTCTCCCCCCCCCCCCGCCCGCCTCGGTCCCGCCCCCGTCCCACCTACTACGTCTGTCTGCAGGCGACTGGAGCTTTTTGCGCTTCCCGCAGTTTCAGGAGGACTTGTTCAAGCCCGAGCCGCGGGTCTCTGATAAGCAATCGGCCACCATCATCAAGGCCGTCTGCGGCATTAATGAACAGGTTAGTTCGTCCGTTCGTGAGTGTGGGCGAGCGGAGGAGCGGGTTGGTGGGCGGATGGATGTGGATCGCGGATGGATGTGGATGGGGGTGGATCGCGGCGTGCGTGTGTTTGAACGGGTGAGGGTGTGTGTGGAGTGCACGGGTGAGGGTGGGGAATGAAGCACATGTATGTATGGCAAAGCCTCCCAAAGGCACGACCAGCGAGACGGGCGGTGTGTGAGTTGTCTGTGCCTGCCCTCGTCCGTCAGGTCCGCGCTGCAGCGGCCCTTGCTGGGCCGTTTCCTGGCTGAGGCCTCCTCTGGGCTCGTCTTGCACGGGGTGTGTGTGTCTATGTGTCTACCTATGTGTGTGTGTCGTTACAGTATCTGACCGGGCCCTGACGTTGGCCAGGGGCTGCTAACCCAGCCCCGACGGAAAGACCGCTTAAGCACTCTCCCCCGTGCGGTGGGAGAAGGGCGTGAGGGGCCGCTACCCCCTCCTGCTCGACGCAGAGCTGGCTGCGTCGTACACGCACCTCATGTACGGGTGTACGGCGCAGCGGCTCCCCAAAGGCTTTAGCGCACATACAGCCTGCCTTATACTGCAGCTGGATCCTTCGTCCGCACAAACAGCAGTCGCGCCGGCGCACTACACGGCGCCCGCGCTGTCCTGTCCGCCCTGAAGTCCTTGCAGCGCCGGGGCGACCGGCCGGCCTGCTACCGGCTGGCGGTGCTCATTAGGCGCGAAAACAAATACTGAAAAACTGCGGCGAGCTTGGATGGCCCGGCTCGTGGGCGGTCAGCACCAAAGGAGAACCCAAGACAGCGCGCGCCCTACCCCTACTATCTACTTTATGGTAACCCTCTAAAACCCCTGCTACTACTCCTACCACATGATTCATGTGCACCAGCCGAGAAGCCGATCGAGAAACCCCATATACGGGTGTACGGCGCAGCGGCTCCCCAAAGGCTTGAGCTCACAGTTAGCCTGCCTTCTGCGGCAGCTGTGTGTGTGGGAGAGAGAGGGTGAGAGGGTGAGAGATTGCGTGTATGTATGGGTCGTGGTACGCACGTATACTACCAATCAAACAAACCACGCCATTCGACGAGTCACTCAGAATTGGACACGGATGCCCGCCCCGCCCCGCCCCGGCCCGCCCCGCCCCGCCCCGCCCCGCCCAAGGGCATGCTGCGGGTGCCATAGATGCACAATAGACTGTATGTGTCCGCCTGCTTGCCTGCCCGCCCGTCGTCTACCCGCCTGTCCACCAGTGTTTGTATCTTGATTTTTTGCTTTCGTTCCTGTGGACGAAAGGGGCCCGTTTTGGCCCGCTTTGCTCGTTGGCTGGCGGACCAACGGCGGCCCCTCCATCTAGGCCTGACGAGGCCGTCATTCGTTCGGCCGGCCGGACGAACCGGAAGAACGCCTGAAACTGGCCAGAAAATCGCCCGTTCCACCGTCAAAGTTTGGAAAACAGCCAAATAATGTAAACTGTATACAGTGTTTCGAGTGCCTGGGTACAAACTGGGTGCAAACTTCAGGCCACAGGCCCCGGCCCGCCTTGGCGCGGGCATGCATGGGCCCTGAGCCAGCAGAGGAATCATTCGTCCGGCCAGACGAACGGGTTACATCATGATCCCGGTCCAATTCTTTCGTTTGGCTGCGGACGAACGCCGGCCTTCGGCCGTTGATTTGTTCGTCCGGGCCTTCGGCCGTTCATCCAATGAATCCGGCGACGACGGAGATACGAACACTGCTATCTAGACCTGCTTGTTCCCGCTTTGATGCACGTATGCACGTATGTACGCTGCTGCCGCCTCCCGCTCCGTCCTCAGGTGTGTCGGCCAGCGGGCGTCTCGGGGTACGACAACGTGACGGACTGCATGACCTTCATGGCATCTATCCCCCGCATCGCGCTGTACGGCATCCAGGTGTGCTCACAACCTGCCGACTACATACGTACGTGCTTTCTTGATTGGTTGAGCAGTTGTTATGAACAGTGTCAAGCAATACCTTGACATTTCATTCCCTGGAGCCCTGGTGACGAACACATTTAACATACGAGGACGCGTGCGCCCCTTGCTTTACATGCTATGTTGGCTACATGTTGCTCTTTAGGAGCCCTATTACATACATCGATCGTTCTGCGGGTCCTGAATTGTGCTGCAGCTGCCATCTCGCTGTTGCACCAGCCAAGAGCCAACTGCTGCGCGCGTCCCTCTGCTCGCTTCTGCCACTGCAGGGCAACAACCAGTACTGCCGGTTCCTGCACATGGCCTATGCAACCGTGGATCCAAAGGTGCACTGCCCGCACATGGGCAGGACCGGCGGCGGAGTGTGCGTGGATCAGGTCGGTCGGTGCGACTGGCTGGCGTGTATGTGTGTGGGTGTGGGTGTGTGGGTGGGGCGGGGGGGGAGTCAACCAAGCAATGACGACCAAGGTAACGGGACGCTGTAGATTGAGGACGGCGGGGTGCGGAGGAAGCGGTGGACGGATAAAGAGTGGACATTCGATGACTACTGGCTAGGTACCCCGCCCCCGCCCCTACCGGCCTTCCCTATGCCGCTCTGCACAGTCCGCTGCAGCCCTGTCATTCTTGCGAAGCACCGCCCGCCACCGCCGCCGCTGCGACTCCCTATCAGTCATACACCATGAGGTTGCCCCCTCTCCGCACACACCTGGGTGCCATATGTTCACGCATTCGTTCATGTGCCATACGCACGTATGTACGTAGGTAGGTAGGTGCGTGCGTGCGTACATGTGCCCTCGCTCGCTCCCAAGCAACCCCACGGCGCCCACCGTGCGGCCGCTTTTGCTGCCCTCGTTCGTTTGCTGCGTGTGCTGTGCAGGTCTACCGCGATTACTACAAGGTGTTCCCGCGGGGTGCGTTCATCGGCAGGCCGTGAAGGGAGGAACGGCAGCAGCGCTCTCGAGGAGGAGCCGTACAAACAGTACACCGCCGTCGGAAGCAGGGTCGGAAGTTACCAATGGCAAGCGATCGTGGCTTTTTATTTTTTATGGGTTCTCGGTTTGCTTCTCTATGCCTATCGAGCTAGTTATTAACTGGATTGTCAGCTCCCCTGGTTCCAAAATGTTGTTAGTATTGATTTCGTCTCGACGTTAAAAGAGTTCGTTCGGCACTGCTGGCTCCGGCTCTCGGCATAAATTTGTTGGTGAGCTGTGCCAACGGTTGTCGACTGCCAGGCTATTCTGCTAATGCTGGTGAATATTGAAGGCCGGAGGCATTTTGTTGAGGTCGGCGGTTGGGTGCCCCAGAAGGTGGTTGGGCACGCAGTTTAGAGGCCCAGTGGCAGCGGCTGGCCCGGGGGGGAAACTGGGGAGGCGGGCGGGTACGCCGAAGGCGGGCAGACCGTCGAACGGGGCCTGGTAGATTGGAGCAGGCAGGGGCGGAGTACCGTACTGCCACGATTCTTTTGCGAATAATTAATTAACTGTTTGGGACCTCGTAAAGTGTCAAAAAAAACTCGATAGGGTCCCTCGCAAATGTTTCAAGTTTCAAAGAAAACTCACACAGCATCTCGCAAAATCTTCTCGCAAATACAAATTATTCCAATCGGTCGTTTCGCAGCTCTTGCCAAGCACAGGCGGGAAGCCGCAGCGCACGTTGAGCTAGGCGATGGCAGTGGGCCCGCACAGCCGTGGCCCGCGAGCTGATTGTCAACTGAAGTAATGATCAATGCAAGAATGCAATGTCTTTTCGTTGACAACGCTGACGATACGATGCAATTTCGCAAACTTTTATATTCAGCTTACGAGCTCGCAAATTTCAAAAGTTTAGAAATAAACTCCGACCGGCGCCTCGCAAACTAATTGCGTTTTCATATCCAAATTTAAAAACATTTCTGACCTCGCAAAATAACCGCGTCGCAAAACAATCGTGGCAGTACGGTAGTAGGTTAAGGGCAGAGAGCACCGAGGGGTTGCGCCGAGCGAAGGCATAGCAAGAGGCCGGGAATCAGATAGATAGGGCCATTTTGTGGCAGCTTCCGTACGGAAATACGTACGGCACTGGCCCTGCTGTTTACCGATTTGGTGTTTGTTAGGATCCGATGATGGTTTTCATGCCGGTTGCTAGCCGTACAGACTAGGACAACATTGCTACACGGCTGAGCGTATAAACGATTTGACGTTGGCCTAAAGACGGGTACATAACGCGAAACCGGAATGGCTTTACGTTGCATTTCTGGGCGGGGCCCCAGCGCGAAGCGCCCAGGAGGGCCCCGCCCGGTAGGACTGCCCATGTCCGTGCGTGTGCGTGTGTGAGTGTGTGGAATATGTGTAACGGATCAACGGTATGTCTCGCCCGGCGGAAACGCGATATGGGTAACATATTACATTCTATATTGCAAGGTATCTTTCCTGTAGCCAACAAAAATGGGCACAAAAATTAGTACAAACTGCATTGACCGAGGTCGAGGTCACATCAACGCCTCTCGGCCTACATTTAAGTAAAGAAGTTAGGAATTAGTTCAACAGATGTTTGACTGAGTCCATGGTCTGATGCCGCACT
Source organism: Pleodorina starrii (assembly GCA_030267565.1). NCBI lineage: Eukaryota > Viridiplantae > Chlorophyta > Chlorophyceae > Chlamydomonadales > Volvocaceae > Pleodorina > Pleodorina starrii. The sequence continues at coordinate 762,685 of BRXU01000032.1, forward strand.
CGCGCCAACGCATCCAGAACTCCTATTCATTCCAACTGTTACATACCGTGTTGTTCATATAGAAATGATTACATGACGGCGCCCGGCGGCCCTGCTGTGCAGCTCGCCGGGCCACCGTCACCGCCGCTGAGCGGTCCTGGCGCTAGCTCACGCCCGCCGACCCCGCTGCGCAGCTCTCTGCACGTCCGCAGCCGCCCCGCCGCCCCGACCCCCCGCCCCCGATCTGATCCAAGTTATGGCCGGGAGGGCTAAAACCCGGAGGCAATGCAGGTGGCAGAATGCTGCAGTAGCAGTGGGCCAGTAGCGCCGAGCCGACCAGATGAGTCGGGGTTAGTTCAGAGTTTGGTGCGTGTGCTTTTCTCTTTAGGCTGGTCCCAGAGCGGGGGAGGTTTTGCCTTGACTCCGATTCTCTTTTGCCTCCCCCTTCGACGGCATGGGTACCGATGCGTTTCAGGGAATCGGAATTGGCACACGTAGTCGAAGACTTTCATCTGACAGCGTGGGATCCCTTTCCAATGAGGCGATTTCGCCGGTGAATTGGTTTGTGGCCTGGTCTAGATGTTCTATTGAACATTAGACCCACAGAGTCGTGCGATCGCACTATGCAGCTGTTATCCAGCAGCTCCTCTGTAATTCAGTAATTGGCGCGGCGCTTACGGCGCGGGGCGTCCCCAGGCAGCAGCGCCACGATGCAACAGCAGCAGCAGCAGCAGCAGCAGCAGCAGTAGCTGCTGCAGCGGCAGAAGCAGCAGCAGCCACGGAGCAGCAGCAACAGCGGCGTCGGCGGCGGCAACTGCGATGGTGGCGACCGTGCAAGCGGGGGACATGCCGTGTGGGCTCCTTCCCGCGAAGAAGTCGGCAGTCGGCCGTTTCGTTGAGGCGAACTCACCCGACTTGGGCTTCGCTGCACTTCGCTGCCCTTCATGTGTCCAACGTGTCACACGTACGGCAACCAAGTTTGCCGCGAAGGGAGCTACTTGCGATCGAGGAAGGGCATACGGCAGGGAAGCAGACGGTTTTTGTTGTATGCCCCAAAGGTCCAGCTGCATGTACTCGGCGGCCTATAAGCTGGACGCCCTTATCCCAGCACGTCCGAAGCCCATCTGCATCAGCAAGCCATGCCGTACCACATTACCTACCCGCGCTCAGCCCCGACTCACCCGAAATCTCCAGTGATGCAATGTCGGCCTGTCGGCAAAGCAGCAGCAGCAGCGGCAGCAGCAGCAGCTGCGGCAGCGGCAGCAGACGGCCCGGCCTGCCCGTGCGCCCGTGTTGTCTGCAGCGCTCACACCCCTATCTGCCTCCGGCCCCATCAAACCGTTATCTGCGGCTATCTGGGCCCTGGAAGCACCACATGCATGGCTGCACGCCACGACCCCATCAAAGAAGGCAGAGCCTCGCTGCCGCTCACTCCATCCGGCGCAAGCTAACTCCTAGCAACGCAACCCGATCTTGAGACAGCTCGGTGGTAATCATTGCAATTGTCATTAAGGGGTAGACTCCATCCATCGCAAACTGACCATCACCCCGCGGATCTCAAATCTGCCCAACACACACGCGACCGCGCCTGCTCCTCCTCGATCCCCCACGCCGCCTCAATCCTGCCCTGCCACGCCACGCCACGCCCCCTCACGCATCCGCTAAGCCATCGTCGTTACTCGGCGGGTTTCATCTTGGTCAGCAGCGCCTGGTCCCAGGGAACCTGATCGAATCCGCGGAGACACAGCTCTTGACAGTACGGCCCTCCGCCGTACACCGGCTTCGTCGCCACGCGCCGCACTGCGGCTTCAAACCACTGCGGGAGGCTGCCGCCGCGAAGCGCCCGAAGCACCTGTGTGATGAACTCCCGCCGAGCCGCCTCCGCCGTCGCTGCCAGCTGTGCCGGATGGGGGTGAGGGTTGGGATGCAGAAGGCGAGCGACGCAAAGCGATCGAGGCAATGACCAGCCGATCCGAGTATCCGACACACCTCGAACCCTCACAGAACTACACCTCCCAAACCTGGCTGACCTGCTGCCCTACCTGCCAGCCCCGCATGTCATAACGGGTACCGTTTACGCTGCGGGCGCTCGGAGAGGTTGCACGTTGTGCGCTGTGTGTTGTGCGCTGTGGCCTGTGGCGAGGCGAGGGTCGCCGTGGAACCCGAACATACCCCCTTTGCCCTCTGCCTAGGCCCCAGCCCCTCCGCTGCCCGCCCTCTCCCCCGTGCCCCACTCGGTGCCGTACATACGTACATACCGGTGCCTACCTGAGGTCCGCGCGGTCCACCCATCACCCGCAGCGCGTCCAGGCCCCCCGTGCTGGCGCACATGAGCGCAAAGTCCAATTCCTGCAGACGGATACGGATACCGACAAGAGGGAGGGAGGGAGGGACAGCGGAAACGAATGGCCCGAGGGCCCGAGGACACGTCAGACCGGTGGGTACCGTACCGGTGGTGTGCCTCCGAAATCTCAGGCACATGAATCCGAAGCAAGCGATCGGCAGGCCTGTCGGTCGGTCGGTCACGAGGGCTCTCGTGGGCTCTCGTGAAAGCAATGGCGCACCCGCCGGGTGGTGTGCCCCCAGTCAACGCCTTGTTCCCCACCCTGCAAGTGACAGTGCAAGGTATGCAACCCCGAACCAAAGATCCAAGCGCCCGTACGCAGGCCGCGCGCCAACGCTCGAGCCGAGGCGCCCGCCTCCATCACGCCTGCCTGCCTCGTAAGTGGCACCTCCAAATGAAAACGCACGCACCCCCCCACCACGCACCCCCCCCCCCACACCCACACGCAAACGCACCTTCTTTTGGCCGCCATACGCCTGCACTGCCGCCATCATCCGCTCCGATTGCAGCCCCTGAAGCAGCCCCTGCAATATTCAACACGCACGCAAGCGCACATGCTCGCCGGAGTGAGTGGAGTGGAGTGGAGAAGGAAGCCGCTGCATGGTTGCTGCTGCGTGTTGGGGTTGCCGCATGCGGCGTTGTGCCGAGGTACCGCTCCGACTCCGCCGCTAGGTGTGCCAGCACAGCACAGCACAGCACAGCGGGGAAAGCGACTGCGCCGGCAAGCGAGTGTTGGTGAGTGTGCGATGCCGACGCCACTGGGCCCAGTGGCCACCAGAACCAGAACCCGAGAAAAGCACTCCGTACGGAACTGTCGTGAAGTAAGGGTGCACGGGCAAGCACTTGCGCACGACGAAGGAGATGGAGCCACAACCGACCCCGCCCCGCCCCGCCCCCCGGGTGGCCACCCCGTGTGCAGCCCAGCAACGGGCCGTCTCGCCAACCCCGCCCCCCCCCCCGAATCAAGTACCTGCCACGCGCCATAAACCAGCTGCCCCATCTTGCATCGCCGCGCGTCGCCACCGCCGTCCGCTGTGCCATCGCGGCCCCCCGGTGGGAAGGTGATGCCAAACAGCTCATCCAAGCCCGCCGGCGGGAAGACATCCGCCTCCAGCGCGGCTACGAAGGTCGCAACCACCGCGCCCGCGTTCTCGGGTGTCAGGGGAACCGACGGCGAGCGCGACCTCACGAGCTCGGTGAGTTGGGGCATCTTCAACTTGACCACCTGCAGGTTAGCTGGCCGCACCCGGACGCCCTGAGGGAAGGGGAAGGGGAGGGGGAGGGGGAGGATGAAACACCGGAAGGGGCGAGGGAGGGGCGAGGAAGGGGCCGATCGAGGTGCTCACCAGCAGGCAAGCGAGGAGGTGCGCGGGCAAGACGCTTGGAGGAACATGTCGTCATCAGTGCATGTATGCATGGCTTTACTGCAGCGTCTTGGGTAAGGCAAGGCAGCGAAGTGCAGGGGTATGTTTGTGCGTGAGGAAGCGAGAGAGAGCGTGCGGATTAGAGGGGAAGTGCGTGCAGCAATCGATCCAGGGTAGGGCGGTCGCGCTGGGCGCTCGACACGCGCTCCAATCAAGGCCCCTCCCAACCATCCCTGCACTCCTGAACCCCTGCCTGTAACGCCCCTGTGTCGCGGAGCGGCCTATCCCGACCACCACCTGTCTGTCCATCGGGGCCCGAACCCCGAAGTCCGTCCTCACCGCACCGCACCTGCGGGTGCGCGGCCACTGCGGACCGGGGCGACAGCAGCTGGACCGGGTACCTCGGGGGTCCTGACTCGGGTGGCTCGGAGGCGAGCGGCCCCGTCACCTCGCCCTCCGCCCCGTTGAGCTGCGGAGCGCCACTGAGGCCCTGGAGCCGCACCCGGGAGCCCACCGGAATGGGAATGTGAGGCGCTTCGTCGGCCATGGGCGTGTGTGGGGGAGGAGAGGGAGGACGAGTGTCGTGTAGGCGGTTCAGGAGTCGGTACCTGCAGCGGCAGGCATGGGGTGGGGAGGCAAGGGCGGAGGATGTGGGTTGACATTGCTGAAAGAAAGGGGCGATTTCGCAAACCTTTATATACGGCACACGAGCTCACAAATTTCGTATAACTACCGTCGGTACGGTATTAGCGGGCGTGGGAGCGTGGGTCAGGAGGGGGAACCGGAAGACAAGTGTGACACGGATGGCTTCATGTACGGTAGCTCCAAATGTCCCTAACTTCGGCCAGATGTCAATTTGTTCAATAAAAGGCACTATCGACGGCCGTGACGCTCCCAAAATGGCTCTAATTACTTTTCCATATGTATTGGATGATGTGACCGCGATAGAAGCGGCCCAGGAGCGGCGCTGGTTTGCGACTGGGATAACGCTGTTTCGGCAATGGTGCCCAAATTCGGCCAGTTCAAAAAAGTCAGGAAAAGCATCGCCCAATCGCATGTTTAACGACATACATGCATTCATATAGTATTGTTATGAAGTAAAGCCAAGGTCTAGACATGTCCGGTTGGGGGCGCCGCCAAGGTCGTCGCTGCCTCTTGACCCGTGGGCCCGAGGCGTCCGTGTGGCGCGCGATCGCTTGACACCAGGAACGCCGCCAACAGTGGCCAGAAGGATTGGAACAGCAACTAATATAATAAGGCAACTCAGCAGGGCTAGCTATAGGTAGTTGAATGGATGGATGGGTGAACGGATGGTGCGATGGTGGGATGGTTTGGGTTGGCTGCTGGGAGGGACTGCAGTCCGAGGAAGGACTTTTGGTCGTGGGGTATCACGCTGGGGGTGCCCTGTCGAGCGTTGGGCAAAGGAACAAGCCCGCCTTTAAGATGGGGCCCGAGGATCCCTTGCGCGCACTTTATGTATCACAGACGGGGTGGACCCGCCCCACAGTGGACCATGCCACGCGCAGCAGGTGATGCGGTTCCGCCGGCACGTCGCCAGGCGACCTTGCGCCTTGCGTCCGTCCATCTTCCGCACACCATGAAATGCACCGACACAACCTCACCGTGAGTTGCCTTGGGCCTCCTTGATAAGTAAAACACGTCCACGACTGGGTCGTGAAGTAGGGCCTACCCCAAGAACCCGAGACTAAATGAATATCTACGGTATGTGACGCCTGAGGGCTGCGACTCGGGCGACAAACGTGAGCACCGCTTCCAACTTCCTGCTTCCACGCCTTCGTACGAAAATATAGCAGGTCACAATTATAGGCTCATTGTCGTGCGTGCTGTTGACGTTGTCCGGCAGAATGGGTCACGGTTGCCTCCTGGCCTATTGTTTCTAAAAGGACCCTGCACAACACACCCAATAACCCACTTTGTATGTGATACATAGGTCTACAATCGGCGCATGCAGACCCGCCGGGCACGTACGGACGTACGGACGCGGACGAAAGCATCTGCTCTGGAAATAACATACCGGCTTCCATCATTTTAAACTTCTCTCATCATGCCTACGCTTCTTAATGATCAGCTTATACAGGTCACAATGCCAAAAGACGGCCTGTCCAGATCACGCCGCTTCACCGTTGCCGCCCTTGCTTTCTCCGAGAAGCTAACCTGTCAGCCCCTGATATTTCTGTTCCCTCAACGGCCAAAATGCCTGCGCCCTGTCGCATTGCCTAAACCTACCTCGCTTCCAAAGGCCTCCGCTTCGCCCATACACGGAAAGCCCTAAAAATACATTCCGATTCCCTGACCATTTACAGCGTTTTGGCGATGATGAACACCGCCAGGGCCTTGCTGACATTGTGCTGACCTCAGGTGGGTACCAGGAGTCTTCGCGCACAGACTGTCCAGCCAGGGTCGGTTTGGTATTTTTATAATCCGTGCTCACGCGAATGAGCCTAAGTGCTTTCTGATTTTGTATGAGTGAGATGTGTGACTTGTATGGGTGCCCTATAACGGGCACGCCTACCGGGCAGACACCATTTGACCTTTGGACTGAGGGATCAGATATCGGTACAGTCGTGACCGTAAACAATTTAGTGATCGACGGGCGGTTCGCTGCACAGTCACGGTTACGAGACAAAAAATGTACTGACGACTCCGAAACCATACTCTTCAGATTTTGACGGCAAGGCTATTTTTTCAGATTCCGATGCTTTGGGACCAGAGTATGTGCCGAAAGAATCTGTTGCTTGTCGACATAACATATGAAAGCCATGCGTGTCGCAAGACGCGCAGGGTCAAAACGCCAACTGCGGTATGGAAGGATAACAGTTTACGCTGTGAGACAACCTTATATGCTATGCGGCACAAATTTGTCACACGTGCCGGAACAATCGCATAACCGTTAGCAATTTCCTCGATTCAAGCTCGACAAGACTTCCCAACTTGACATGTCCGCGCCGATGTGCCCTTCAAGTTGCTACGACGTTCCCAAAGGTTCCAAATGCATTATGGGTATTTCGGAGCTAGATCTCGATGGCTGTCAACCGCAGCGGGCCGTCTTACAGTCGCTTAAGCGCATGAATGTGGGATTCGTGCTGCAGCGATTGGCGGCTTGGTCCAAACACCGGCCCACCGGCCCGCCGGTCCCTTGCCCCGCCCGCGCTCCCCCGCCAGCGACCCGTATCGATGCCGGATTTTTCAATTCGCGCACTTCAGGTTTGCCTGGCTCCTGTTAATCTGCATCCTCGTGTCTGCAGCTGTCAGTTGGACCCGTGAGCCTGACACCACGTGTCGGTCGGGTTTTGGGCTTTCTGCTGGACGGATGGGGGCCGCACCCATGCGGACGACCAAATGGCTACTAAGCTATTTTGCACTATTGGAAATTTGGAATAACACTATTTCCTCGATGACAGTTGACGCTGATGCTATCATCTTGTCCGAGGAAGGGGATGGCGGCGTTGGCGGCACTGTGGGCATGTAATGCCCTAATCGGCGGGCTGAAGGAAAGCAGAGCAGGATCAAATCGTTCAATAGGGCCTGCTTACCATGACAGTAGATAGGGGCCTTCCGCACGCGTTCCGACCTCGGGAAGGGCATGAATAGGCATGCACGTACCGGTACGATGATGCCGTGCGGCTTCATGACCGTAAGATGATGCCGTGTATGGTAATGCGTCGGCGACGCCCGGGGCGAAACGAGAGCACACCCTTTCTTGTCCGTCTTGCTCCGTCACAACAACACATGGCTGCCCTGCGTCCCGCACGCGGTCCTCTATATGAACGGACAACAAAATACCCCACTTGCCCTCAACAGTGCAAAGCCAAAAACCCTCCCTCCCTCCCACCGCCTCCCTAACCAAGCCACCAACCCGCCCCTCTTCTGATGACCCGCCGTCTGTGCACTCACTCATCCGCCCGCTGTGGTAGCTTCTTCCAATACACCAGCACGCTGACCCATTCCCTGCTGCTGCTACTCGCCAGCAGCGACACCAGCAGCGACGACGACCCCCAGTTGGTGCCTGCCTACCTGGTTGCGAATGCGGAGTTGCGGACAAGCAGCGGGAGGGCAGGGCAGGTGCACGGTTGGCAACTTACCGAGGCGGCGGAAGGGAGCAGCGCGGTCCTTTGGCGCGCGTGTATGCGTGGGTGGGTGATAGCCATGCCCACGCAGCTGCTGTTGCTGCTGCGTGGCACATAATAGGCATACGGTACAGGAAGACCGCCAGCAATCAGCCGCCGGCCAGGGCCATGGAAACCACAGTTACGTTGCGAGTCTGCCCGCTGCCGCGAAGTAGTCAATTGCTAAGAACTGACGGACGAATACTAGTAGTATCCGCACGCGCGTTGCTCTTAGTTGCTGTGCTCCGGTAAATCAATGACAAAAACAACTGGCGGGCGGAGCAGCTGCTGGAATCCGTTACCCGTACCTAGCGCCGCCGTAGGTGCAAGAGGCCAGTCCCATTTCCATACCCAACTGTCGTGCACCACAAACCTTACAATACGCGGCTTAGGCAAAAGACAAGAGATTATTGGCTAAATCCTACAGCCTTTGATCCAAACGGGGAGTCCTGAAGCCCTTTCTCCAAATGAGTAAAGAGTAAGAGCGAGAAGCGTACAGCAGTTGCCAGTGTCCTTGGGGAGCGAAGGTGATGTGGTTCTAAATCACATCTTCCGCTCTTTCGCCTACCCGACCACTCTCGTCCTCGTCCCCCCGCGCCCCCCCTGTACCGCATGTCGTGATGAAGGATGCAACCGCGTAGCGGCACATAGTGCTCATGGCTGAACATGGCTCAAGGGCGGTTTACCCCTAACTAGAAGCCCCAGATAACAGATGCGCTGGTGGCATCTCCTGACCGGCGTCGGCAGCTCGACACACATTTAGATGAAGCCAAAGCGCCGAGCCGAGCGCGTAAAGGCATAGTTGGCGCTTGGCGGCCACATCGCCATCTGACGGGTTTGGGTAGTCGGCACACATGCCCCTCACCAGACCACTCACCAGGCTACTCACCAAGCCAGCCCTCACCAGGCCAGCTAATCGTCCGCCCACGGCGGGGCTAGTCGTCTGCCGCCGGGCACGTATCAATGTGATGAGTCGAGCACCGTCCTCGGTCGGGACACAGCACGTAACGACAGCAATGCCCGCGCCCGCACAAATGATGGCGCATGCGCCGCCTGCACCTTTCCTCCCACACTCCAGAGCCAACACTGCGACACGCATCCCCCCCACCACCACACACACCAACGCACTGCACACGCACCGTTTATATGCACGCACACGTAAAAACAAAATGGAGGAAGCGCTTGTATGTGCAGTGGTCGGGCGTCAATCCGCGTCTGTCGGTCACGATCGGCGGCGCGCAGCTCACGCGTGTGCAGTGCCATGCAATGGCTTCGCAGCCACACACACGCGCCGGCTCTGGCCGCTCCCCACAGCCAAGAGGTGACGACCACAGCGCAGCGCAGCACAGCACAGGTATATGTACAGGGGGCTGCTGCACAACCCCCGCATGATGCCACCCCCGCCCCCCCCCTTAGGGACGCCAAGCGCACGTCAAGTCTCCCCGGCTAGATCGCTAACGTCGAGGCGCCTGCTGCCGGTACCCAACCGCATGCGCCAGCCGCCCGCGCACCAAACAAACCTGACTGACGGGGAACACATACGTCGGTCCGGTCCGCACGCGCCGCCCTCCTCACTCGCCTATCTGTACCCCTCCACCCCAACCTGGCGGGGCGACTGCCCTTCAAGCGCGCTGATCTGACCCACCACCGTGAGCGCTACGCACGCATGCACGCATTCACACGTTCCTGGCTGCTAGATATCCCTCTCCGCAAACCCCGCCGCTGCCATCTCTCCATTCCTTCCATCTGGCGCCGTCTATCAATCACAGCACTGCCATTGGGCCTCCGTCTCCTTGCCCCGTTGCCCGCCCCGCTTCGCTCGCTCCCAGCTGCTGCCCTATCCACCTGCTCCCTATCTGCACTTATATACCCTACCTAGGTGGAGGCTATTCACCCATCTGAACGAATCAAGCTGCTGCCCGCACCTGCTGCCGCCCGTATGCACACGTCCGGCTAGCCCTAGCCCTGTCTGGCCCCAGGTCCCAGGTCCCAGCAGCCCCTGCCCGCCTAGGCGCCCTCTTGGTGCATGTTCTCCTCGCACACGATGAGCTGGTGCACCAGCTGCAGGTACGGCAGCTTCGGAGCGCCCAGGATGTCCAGGAACTTGGCGGACACGGCCGCCTCGTCGTCCTCAATGGTCAGGGACTCCAACATCCGGTACACCCTGGAAGCAGCAGCAGCAGCAGGGGAGCAGGGGAGCGGAAGGGGGGAGAGGAGGGCTGTGGGTTGACGGGGTCCGATCAGGTGTGGTAAAAAATGATACCGCAGCGGAGACGGTCAGGTGGGGATCAGGTAGTGCTGGACGTTTTGGGGGCGTGGACAGTGGGGCGTGGGTAGTGGGGGTGTGCACCGGAGGTGGGCAAGTGGAGGGAGGAAGGGGCTACCTTCCACATTTGCGCGAAGACGCAGCGGAGCGGACGAGGGGTGAATGGGCTGCAAGCAGGGCCGGCAAGATGATGATCAGGGAGACGGGCGGCTGCAGCGTGGCGCTGTGTGCTGACGGGGTGGCCGTCTCTCTTGGCCGGCCCACGGCTCCCAAACCGCCAACGTGAAACGTCGGACCCGACGCCGCCCTCACCAGGCGGCCGCACCCGGCCCCGTCTGAGATCCCTATTTCCCTCTCGGCCCTGTGAACCCGGTCAGCGCTGTGTCACGTCACGCACTTGAGGAAGGCGTCCGTCCCGAGATTGGTCTCCAGGAACACGCGCAGCGCCTCAACCTGGGGCCGAGGGGCGGGGAGGGAAGCACGGCGGGATGGGGGGGGGGGTGTGGGCGTTCGGGAGGATGGACGGGTTGCGCCTCAGATGACCTCAGCGATCCGCGCACGCCCAGCAAAGACACAAACGCACCCACCTTGAGAGCCAGGCTGTCTCCCTCCCGCACCCCCGGCAGCTGAACCACCTCCCCCTCGAGCATGAACTGGCCGGACAGGGCCTGCGTGCGCGAGGGCGGGGCGGGGCGGGGCGGGGCGGGGGTGCGTGAGTGGCCGGGTGCGTCGTCGGTGGACAGCAGCAGGCGGTTGGGGGGCAGCGGCAGCGGCAGCAGCGCAGGAAGGGCAATTTCCTGCCCTTCCTGCGCTGCTGCCGCTGCCCCAGGAAAAGGACGCGGGCCCGGCAGCAGCACGATCTGCGGTTCGCATGGTGGCACGGCGCGTGGCCGCACGGACGCGGTCACGGCTGGAGATGTCGTCGGGAGAATGTTGCTCCGCATCTACGATGGGTCCCAAGCGATGGGTTTACCTTGGTATCGTGTACATACAGTAGTAATCAATGATCCTGGGCGACTAATTTCTGACGCCGTCGCAGCGGGGCACGTTCCGAACTCCATAAGCGCATTCCAGGCATTCAGAGCTAGTCGGATTCAGTCAACGTTTCCTTCCGCCTGCCCTTCCCGCGGAGGGCTGCCTCCACCTTCCCCTCCCCTCCCTGCTACGCTACCCAAGGAACCCCCTCCCCGCGCCACAGAGCCTACCCCCCACGGCACGGCAATAGCATCCCCCCCGGGCCCCCCTTGCGTCATCCACGCACCGCGTTGTGTTTCTCGTCGTTGTAAATGTCGTCCTCCTCGTCGTCTCCGCCCGCGCCGCCCTCCCCGCCGCCACCAGCGCCAGCGCCGTCCTGCGAGTCGCGAGTTGGCGGCAGCAGTCGGGTGAGGCCGCCAATCACCACCACCACCACCACCACCACCACCACCACCATCACCACTCGCTCGTTCCCCTCACTGCATCGCGCGACTTGCGCAGCGCCTTGCACACCATCCAGCAACAACAAATAGGCCGGGAAAGCCGCCTCTGCACCCCCCCTTCCACCCCTTCAATAGAGCTACGCCCTTCCCTTTCCCCGACCAACGACGCATTGCACTCTTCTTACCTCCACCCCAACAACCCCCACCCCACCTGCATCAGCACGTCCTGCATGTCCTTGACCATGGCCGCAAAGTCCATGTCGTCATCGTCGTCATCGCCAGACCCCCCACCGCTGCCGCCACCGCCGCTACCGCCGCTGCCGCCGCCTCCCCGAGCCGCTGCCCCCACTGCGGGCGGGGCCGCGGCGGGCGGCGTGGGCGCCCGGCCGGCCCCGTTGGCGGGCGACGGCGCGCGCTGACCTGCTGGGCGGCCAATGACACCAGTCCATTGGCGCGGTTGGGGAGATGCGTTCAGATCGGGCGACGGGAAGGCATTACGTTGTGCTGGAGGCGGAGAGAGGAGAGTCCGGGGGCCGGCAGGCGATACATTGGGTGATGGTCGGGGGGTGCGGGGGCGGGAGCGGCGGGAAGGGAGGCGATGGCGCGCAAGAGGCCCAGTCCAGGGGCCTCGCCGCCTCCCAACCCGACATCACTTTACCTTAACCGGGAGCGGCAGCGGGGGCAGTGGCGGATGCGGGCCTGCGCGACGAGGCTCCTGACGCTGCCCTCCCCCCACCGGCCTGGCGGCTGCAATCTGAACCAACTTCGCATTGCACTTGTAAAATGTCCTCCCCCTCGGCAGTAAAGCGGACAGAAGCAAGTGCGCATTGAACATTCTAGGTAGGAGCGAGCAGCGCGCATCGCGGCATCATGCCAGCCGTCCCCCCAAACCACCTTCCCGGGGCAGCCTTTCAAACGTCAAGGCCACTGCCGCTGCTGCTCACCTGGCCCGTTCGCCGGCGAGCCGCTCCCGTGGTGCGCGGGCGGCTCTCCCCGCACCTCCGCCATGATCTGCCGCTTGTTGCGCTCACGGGCCTCACGGACCTCCTGCGTGCGTGCGTGCGTGCGTGCAGAGCGGGGGGGGATTTGAAGAGTGAAGGGAGGGGCATCGAGGCCGGAAGGAGCGGGGCCGGCAATGCACCGCAGCGGTGCTTTTGGCGGGCCTGCCGGGAGAACGGCAGGGAAGAACGGCAAAAGAGCCCGAAAAAAGCCGGGCAAATTACCGAAGCAGCTGGTCCCGCCGCCGGAGCGCACGGCACCAAGCGCGGATACATCGTTCTGACCTGCCGTCGCTACATGTGTCCGCCGTGCCCTTCCCTTCCCCCGCTCCCGTCTGCGGTTATCTGACGGATAATCTTGTCCTGGCTACACCGTAAATGGATCTCGTGGCTACCTTGGAGCTGATTGCTGCAAGCAGCACCGGTTATCAATGTGATACGCAGCTCACTCAAAATGAAACCCGCACCTGTGCGCCCCCGCCCCGCCCCCTTCGCCCGCCCGCCCACCCGCCCGCACATTCTGCCGCACCTGCCAGTGCTGTTTCTGGAAGTCCAGGATCTCCAGCTCCCGCTTGCGCCGCTCCTCCTCCAGCCGGGCCATCTTGGCGGCCCACGGGTCGGTGGGGCGAGGCACGGGCGGAGCCACGAGACGTCCGCCTGCGGGGGTGGAGGTGCGCCCCACCCAGTTGCGCTGAGAAATGTTATGTATGTGGAATGTGGAGTGTGGAGAGAGGGCTGGTGCCGGGAGAACGGACCCGGGGCAGGCAATTCGCAGAGGCGCCCTCGTCGACAAAGCCCCCCGCCCCCCCCCTAGGCTGCAGGCGCTGTCACACCGGGGAACACCGCGCACGGAAGAGCTCACAAGCTCGAAAGGAAGGGGATGCTCGCGGACGGTGCGTTCTGCCCTACTTGGCATTCTTCTGCTTGTGAGCGCGCGTGACGGCCTTTCGGCCCCGCGCATTCTGCGTGCTCAGGATAGTCAGGCAAAAGACGGGAAACGCGGGCGCCCCAAGGCCGTCACCAGGCGCAGCCCTGCTGCTTCACCACGGGCCACGTGGCCCTGCGGCTGCACTCGCAGACGGTCGCCCGCTCTGCGCGCTCGGCCAACCCCACTGTCCCATGGCCCGATCCACGATGTCAACGATGGCGCCGGCGGACGCACTGTACGCCAGCCGATCCGCACCGCCCTCCCTTTCGCGCCCGCACATCATCACCCGCACACCCCGACCAACCCGACCCCGCGCACCCTGCCCCAGCGGTGACGCCGCTCGCCCCGCCGGTCCCCCGGGCGCTGCCCCGGCCGCCTGCCGCGCCGGCGGAGTGCCGCCCCGCTCCGCGCTGTCCGCCGCGGCCCGGTTACGCTCCGCCGCCGCCCGCATCTCCAGATAGGCGGCGCGCCTGGCGAGCGCGGCGAGATAGGAGAGAGAGTGAGAGAGAGCGAAAGAGAGAGAGTCAAATTGGAGCACTGGCAACCACACAAAAGCACGAGGGAGGGAAGAGACAGTGGTGCAGTTGGTGGCAGGCGTGGTAGTGGCAAACCGGGGCGATGAACGAAGACATGGGGGGCATACGCGGTTTCAGCCTGTGTTCGCGCGCCTGCCTGCACGTCCGGAGCCACTCTGGAAGGGCTTTCCACGCGAAGGCTGCTCAGCCCCGACCCTCCCTCCCTCCCTCCCTCCCTCCCTCCCTCCCTCCCTCCCTCCCTCCCTCCCTCCCTCCCTCCCTCCCTCCCTCCCTCCCTCCCTCCCTCCCTCCCTCCCTCCCTCCCTCCCTCCCTCCCTCCCTCCCTCCCTCCCTCCCTCCCTCCCTCCCTCCCTCCCTCCCTCCCTCCCTCCCTCCCTCCCTCCCTCCCTCCCTCCCTCCCTCCCTCCCTCCCTCCCTCCCTCCCTCCCTCCCTCCCTCCCTCCCTCCCTCCCTCCCTCCCTCCCTCCCTCCCTCCCTCCCTCCCTCCCTCCCTCCCTCCCTCCCTCCCTCCCTCCCTCCCTCCCTCCCTCCCTCCCTCCCTCCCTCCCTCCCTCCCTCCCTCCCTCCCTCCCTCCCTCCCTCCCTCCCTCCCTCCCTCCCTCCCTCCCTCCCTCCCTCCCTCCCTCCCTCCCTCCCTCCCTCCCTCCCTCCCTCCCTCCCTCCCTCCCTCCCTCCCTCCCTCCCTCCCTCCCTCCCTCCCTCCCTCCCTCCCTCCCTCCCTCCCTCCCTCCCTCCCTCCCTCCCTCCCTCCCTCCCTCCCTCCCTCCCTCCCTCCCTCCCTCCCTCCCTCCCTCCCTCCCTCCCTCCCTCCCTCCCTCCCTCCCTCCCTCCCTCCCTCCCTCCCTCCCTCCCTCCCTCCCTCCCTCCCTCCCTCCCTCCCTCCCTCCCTCCCTCCCTCCCTCCCTCCCTCCCTCCCTCCCTCCCTCCCTCCCTCCCTCCCTCCCTCCCTCCCTCCCTCCCTCCCTCCCTCCCTCCCTCCCTCCCTCCCTCCCTCCCTCCCTCCCTCCTCCCTCCCTCCCTCCCTCCCTCCCTCCCTCCCTCCCTCCCTCCCTCCCTCCCTCCCTCCCTCCCTCCCTCCCTCCCTCCCTCCCTCCCTCCCTCCCTCCCTCCCTCCCTCCCTCCCTCCCTCCCTCCCTCCCTCCCTCCCTCCCTCCCTCCCTCCCTCCCTCCCTCCCTCCCTCCCTCCCTCCCTCCCTCCCTCCCTCCCTCCCTCCCTCCCTCCCTCCCTCCCTCCCTCCCACCCTCCCACCCTCCCAGAGAGCCCGGCGGAGCCAGGACCCCATTCCCCATTCCGGTTACCCACCTTGCGTCCGGGGAGATGTCCTGCCCCGCCGCAGCTCCGCCCCCGCCACCGCCACCCGCCTTGGAGGGCGACGGCCGGCCTGCCGCCGCCTGCTGCCGCCCCTGGTCGCCCTCCTCCGTGTCCCGGGGCACCCCCAGGAACTCGGCCAGGCCGCCGTGGCGCTCGGCCTGTACGGGCAAGTACGGAAGGGAACGGAAGCGATGACACACCGCATGAGGGGAGAGAGGACGGAGCACATGAGAAGGAGCTGGAGCCCAGTGGGCCGAATTGCAGCGCACTGCTGCCTGCGGTGCGCCCCGTTGAATGAATGAACCCTAAACCCCCGCAGCAGCTCATTTGCTTTGCAAACTCGTTATCTTCCCTCCTTCCTGCTGCCGCATCTCTGCACCCTGCTTCTTGCGGTCCAGTCCATGGTCCCAGCCCACTCCGAACGCCATGTGGACTGACGCACAGGGGTGCAGAACGGCCCCCAAACGGCCCCCAAAACGGAAACCTCCCGCGTCCTGCAAGCCCTGTGGCCCCCCACCCCTCCCGCGGCTCACCTCCTGCGCCGCCCGCCGGTTGCGCTCCGCCGCCGCCCGCCGCTCCTCAAACACCGCCCGCCGCTGCTCGGCCGACAAGTAGTCGTCGGCGCCACTCCGGCGGCCAGCTGCAGCTCCTCCCCCGCCCCCGGCCCCGGCACCCGCTGGCCCCGGCTCGTCCGCCGCCGCCGCGGCGCCGCCTATCCCCCGAGCAGGCCCGTCGTCGACCCGCGGGGGCGACCACTGCCGCCTCGGATGACGCCCCGCTAGCACCTGGACCTGGGAATGAAAGGGGCAAGAAGAAGGAGCAGGCGACGCTCGCGAACGGACCCAGCAATAGCGCGTCAAACATGCCCGTAACATTGCCAACAGAAGGGATTGCGTCGCCCCGCTGTACACGCAACCGCGCAGCAACCCACACGGGCGCCCAGACGGCACGACCCAGGCAACAACAGGATGACCCAGCCCAGGCAGGAAGTTGGCCGCCCGGGCCGAAGCGCAAAAGTGCGCGCAAAAGTCCCATTCTCATTCCCCCGCCCACCGCTTCGCACACTCGTCCCGCCCCACCGAAACCCAACCCCAGCGCGCGTGTGTGCGGCGTGTGCGGGCGGCCGACCGCTGTCCAAACTCCCCTTCCTTCCTTACCTCCGGCTGTGCCGCCCGCCCCATCTGCGGCTCCGCCGCCGCCCGATTGCGAGCCGCCTCCGCCTGCGGAAAGCGGGGGAGCAGGGACAAGGAGGCGTAGGAGGAGAAGGAGACTGCTGCATTACACCACCTCGCCACTCGCCACTCGTGGCAGGGAGGGAGGGTAGCAGTACCGTGCGGCCCCCACAGCAGGCAGATTCGCATGTCAAGACAGGCCAAGTCAGATCAGGGCAGCCACAGCGCGGGCATTTGGCCGCCGCTGGCCGGGCCGGGCCGGGCATCACATTACGTGGCTGGCGGGCAGCTACATATCATGCGGGGGAAGACCCAGGGTTGCGCCGCGCATCGCGAACAACAAGCCGGGTCGTGTCCGTTGCCCACAGTCAGTCACAGGCTGTCCCGTCCCGTGGGTCACGAAACGGTACATACGCAGGTGCTCGGAAAGCGCAGGTCTCCTTTGCGAGAAGCGCGACGCGGCGGACCGTACCTGTCTGTCTTGGAACTCCTTGCGCTGCGCCGCTATCCGGGCGCGCATGTCGTCCCGTTCCTTCTCCTGTCGCCAAAAAGGGAGGGAGGGAGGGAGGGAGGGGGAGGGGGGAGGGTCAGGCGGAGGCAGCTTGACGTTCTGGCGGAACGAGGCGGAGGAGGGCCGGAGTGGCCATCATGCATCCCTCCGGGGAAAACGCCCGGGCGCTGCAGAGTGAGAGGCCCATACCTTCGCGGCCTTCTCAGCGTCCTTCTTACGCGCCTCCTCCTCCGCCTTCTTGCGCTTGGCCTGCAGTCAGCAACGGGGCGACGCGATGGTGGATGCGCTGACGGGTTGCGCTGACGGGAGGACAGGACGCGAGGTCCACCCCGCCCCCCACCCCACCCCGGGAGACTCGGAACCTGCTCATCCAGCATCCACTCCGCACCCACGTCGCCGCATCCTCCGCAGCCCTCCGCCCGCCACCGCCCCCCCCCCCGACACACCTCCATTTCCCGCTGCCTCCGCGCCTCCTCGTCCTTGAGCCGCGCCCGCGCCTCCTCTGCCGCCTTGGCCCGCCGCTCCTCCTCCGCCCTGGCCGCCTCGCGCTTCTTTCGGTCCACCTCCAGCCGGGCCTTGTCCTGAGCAGATAGAGCAGATAGAGCAGCAGAGCAGAACAAACACACGCACACACACGGGGCCACGGACGGATGCACGGGGCCACGGACGGATGCACGGGGCCACGGACGGATGCACGGGGCCACGGACGGATGCACGGGGCCACGGACGGATGCACGGGGCCACGGACGGATGCACGGGGCCACGGACGGATGCACGGGGCCACGGACGGATGCACGGGGCCACGGACGGATGCACGGGGCCACGGACGGATGCACGGGGCCACGGACGGATGCACGGGGCCACGGACGGATGCACGGGGCCACGGACGGATGCACGGGGCCACGGACGGATGCACGGGGCCACGGACGGATGCACGGGGCCACGGACGGATGCACGGGGCCACGGACGGATGCACGGGGCCACGGACGGATGCACGGGGCCACGGACGGATGCACGGGGCCACGGACGGATGCACGGGGCCACGGACGGATGCACGGGGCCACGGACGGATGCACGGGGCCACGGACGGATGCACGGGGCCACGGACGGATGCACAACAGCGCCTCCGTGATTTACGGGCAGGGCAGGAGCGAGAAACGATGGCAGGGCCGCACTCGGCACAGGCGTCTGGGCGAGGCCGCGGCTATCCCGGGTGTCAAGGTGCTGGGCACGAGCGGGGGGGGCATTCGAGCTGCCACGCAGGCCGGTCCGCCCCACCCCACCCCACCCCACTCGGCCCCACCCCACCCCACCCCACTCGGCCCCCTTCCCCCCCTCGCTCACCCCCTCCAGCTTCCTCCGCTGCTCCTCCAGTCTCAGCCGCTCAATCTCCCGCTGGGCCCCCAGAGCCGCCAGCTCCCGCGCCTTGGCTCGCTCCAGCTCCCGCTTCGCATTGGCCTCCGCGTCCGCGGCGCGCTTGGCCTGCACGGGGTACGGGGCGAGATAGGGGCAGGGGGAAGAGGGGGAGAATAGAGCGGTCGGAACAGGCAAGCCAGCAGGCTAACAAGCGCGAAAGGGGGAAAGAAAGTGAACCAGATCCCGCGGGAGAAGGGTCCCAAGCCGAGTAGCGGTAAAGGTTGCGTAAGCATGTAGCGATCTAGACGCGCGGTCACGGCCCGCCAGAGCGGGGGGGGGGATCGAGTGGGGATCGGTGAATGGTGAGTGCTTTGGTTGTTGGGTGCTGGCGCGGAGTGCGACTTCGTTTGCCCGCGCGTGCAAGGCATGATGACAAGTGAAGGGCGGGGGCGGAGTGCGAAGGGGCGAAGGGCGGCAGTGCGCCGAAGGACCGGACGGAAAGCCGTGTTCCCAAACAGGGAGAGACGAGATTCGACAGTTGAGCCAACGCCAGGTGCACGAACCCAGGGACACGAGCCGGAAGCTGGAACGAGACGGTCAGCCGTGGACCAACGCTGCAAAAACGACGATACATGCGTGGAGCCGACAAGGCGTACAAACATAGTTCAAAACCGCTGGCACAAATACGGCATCTGAAAAAGGGCAAGGCGGGGGACCCGGAACGGTACGGATTCTAGCCGAGAAACTCCTTCAGGGCGTGCCGCTGAACAGTGTGTATAAGCAACAATCAATCAATCCTAGGCCGAAGCCATTCAGCGCTTTGAGCGGACGGGCGGACGGGCACCAACCGAGGCGGGTGACAGCGGCGGCAGTCGATCGTGTCCCGGGGGAGCGGGCGCGGGTGGCGGTGTGGAGGGAGGGCGATGGATACCCGTCGCGCGGCGCTGCTGCGGCGAGGGGCCGAGCCAAGGTCGCGGCGTCTGTGGCTGCAGCTGCGGCGGTAGGAACGGTTGCGGCTGCTGTGATGGGTCCCTCCGCTGCATGGGCAGGGGGGCCGGGGCCGGGGGGCGGGCAGGCAGGCAGGCAGAGGGGGGAAGGGATGCAGCCGCGGGTGGAGGAAGCGCGCGTCTGCCGGCCCCGCCCTGGCCACCTCCTTCCCCTACCCACCCCCCCGCGCCCCCCCTGGCCCTCCCCCCCCAGCTGTTGCACTGCGTCGCGTCACGGCCCGACACGTCGCGGCTTCCGAAGAGCCGCTTTCATCTGATCCCTGCTGCAACGCATCTCCCCTGTCCACATATATGTGCACTGGCGCCAAAAGCCTGGCGGCATTAGCATGTATAGCAAGCCTTCCCCTCTCCCAACACATATTGGCCTGGGCACCTGCCGGAGCTTTGCCCCATGCTCTACTCTCCCAAGGAATCCCCTCCCCTATGCTCTTCGGGTAAGGGTCACGGCGCGCACAGTACGTAACGCAACCTCCAGGGATATGCCACCGGTGCACACGTTGCCCGACAGAGCGGGCCACCGCAACATTGAGGACCTCAACTACCAGCCCTTCGAGCGCAGCGCCTAATCGAGCGTAGCCGTCACACCCAAGAGGTGGGATCTAGCACCGTCTTGCCCGCTCACCCCACGGCGCTGAAGCCAAATGACAACGCAGGCAAACCCGGTGCACACGTTCAGGGCACAGGTGCAGCTTCATGGCACCTGACGGAGGGATCCATGATACCCTGCCCCCCTGCCCCCCTACCCGCATCCTACCCCGCAGAAGCGCAAAGCTAAGAAATGCGGCACGGCCACAGGGTAGTATGGCATCTGCAACACGCGCCCCGCCGTGCAGGCCGCTCGCCTCCACCACACACCAACTAATCGCGCAAGACAAGACAGGTCAGGTGGCCCCCAGTCCCCGAGAGGGGATAAGAACTCGCGGGGAGGCAGGGAAGCATGGCTGAGAGCGCGCGCGGGACCCGGCGCAGACACGCGGGGGGGGGGGGTCTGGCCCCGGCCCCGGCCCGTGCACAGCAGCAGCCGCGCCGCCCGAGCCACTACGAGGTGGCGTTCGACGCGCGCTCCGCAAAGAGAGAGAGGCAGAGGGAGAGAGAGAGAGGGGGGGATACACTACTAGCACTCGTGGGCAGGCAGGCGTGTGTGTGTCGGTTGAGATATTGTAAATATCGCCATGACAGCCCGCCCGAGGGGATCTCGTTGAGCATGGTAGCGAAAGAACGCAGGGCGATAGTTACGGAAACGTCCGCAGCGAGCGCGGGTTGGCCGGGAAGCCTCAGGGCAGCATGGCCGGCACAAGTGGCCCGGTGCGCACGGTGCTGCGGCCATCACCCAGCTCCCTGCTGAGCGGGTGGGTGGGTGGCTGGGGGAAAGGGGGCGCGTTTCCACAACAACCCATACGTGGTTCCCTCGGACCCGGGAGCCGCGACACACGACACCACCTGAGCGCAACCCAAACCACCACACACCTCCCTCCCTGCCAAAGTCTCCATCACCCCTGCTCCAGCGCGTGTAATCAAACGGAGACAGGCCCGCCCCTCTCCTGCTTCCTCCTCCTCCCTACCCCCTCCCCCACCAATCGCCGCCCCCCCCCCTTCCTACCGCGAGCGCCATCATGGCCTCCTCCCGCTGCTTGGCCGCCTCAGCCGCCTTGGCGCGAGCCGCCGCCGCTGCGTCCTGCGCCTGCTTCAACGCCGCCGCCCCCGCGCCACCGAGCACCGGCGCCGCAACAGCCGGCCGGCCCGGCGGAGCCGCCGCGGCCGCCAGCCCTCTCCCCGCGCCGGGACCTGCGGCGGCTGCCGCGGCGGCCCCGCCTCGCGGCGGCATCAGGTTGGGGCTGGCGGCGCTCTGCCGTGCGGGTGCGGCCGCTGACCCCACCCGGGCGGCGCCCGGCGGCCCCGCGGCGGATGGCCGCGCCCCTGCCCCTGCAGCAGCCGGCGGCTGTGGAGGCGCTGCGGGCGCGGCCTTGGACGGGGCTACAGATGGGAAGGCGAGGGTGGGTGGAAGGCCGGACAGCGAGTCAGCTGCAACATGCCGCCAACACAACATCCAGGGACGTGCCGATGACGGGCCAACTGCCAAATACCCTACCCGGGCGGGCGGGGGTCAGCATCCCATTTCGGGCAGGAGAGGAGAGGAGCCGACGGGGTGTGAGTTTGCAGAAGCGTAGACAAGAGAAACGCAACGGGACGGGGCGGGGGCGGGGGTGGGGGTGCGGGTGGGGGTGGCGTGCATCCAGGGTGTGGGCCGGAGAGCGGCAGCAACCTGTTGCTGTCCGGGTCCCTGACTCCGACAGCTCCGCAGTGCGCTGACCTTTCCGTCCCTCCTTCCTCCTCACCGTTGAATCAACCCCCCCTAACCCCCCGCATCACAACGTCCGAAGTGTCCCCTGGTTATATAAAGGAGCATATCACTCTCTGACCCCCCGCACCACTCACCCGGCCCGGCTGGGCCGCCAGCAGGGCCCCCGGCGGGGGCGGCGGCTGCGGCCGCTGGCCCCGGCCCCACCACCAGCTGTCCCGGTCTGGGGCGGCCGTGGATGATGGTGTGGCTGAACTCGTGAGCCTGAGCGCAGGACGGGGCGGGAGGCGGGAGGCCGTACGGGGCAGGAAAGGGCACAGGCTTGGGAATGCATGCCGTCCGTCCGCCGCCCCACATATCCCGCCCAGACACGGGCTCTCTCGCCCTCGCTCTCGCACGCATATGCACGTGCACGCACACACGCACGCACACGCGCGGATCCCGAGCGAGCATGCCGGCATGCCCGCGCGCACCTGCAGCGTTGCCGACAGGAACTTTTGTATCCTGGCCTTCATGATGGGTGTGGCGAGTATGTCGTTGATGGAGGGGCGCTTCTGCCAGTCCAGGGTCAGCATGCGGTCACACAGCTCGCGCAGCTCGCGGGAGCGGGTGGCGGGCATGGGCGTGTAGCTGCCCTTGATGATCTGTGCAGAGGGAGAGGGGGGGGAGGGCAGGCCAGGGGGGATGAGCGGGTGGAGCAGGCAATAAAGACCCGGGTATCCAGGGGGGGCTGCCCGAGGTAAACGTCAGCGGCTCCGATGCCGCATGGCGCCACGTGCTGTCTCGTCCCGTTCCCTGCCCCGTACATTTGCCGTACCTTGGAGATGAGCGCCCGCATGTTGGGCCCCTCGAATGCGTGCTTCAGAGTCGCCAGCTCGTACAGCACACAGCCCAGAGACCAAATGTCGGACTGCGGGTTGAGGGAGGGGGCCGAGATGACGAGATGACGAGATGACGCCGAAGCGGTGGAACGGAGGCGACGTCTTAGGGTTGTATGAAGAAGCAACCGCAGCGGTGTGGCGGTGTGTCCGGTAGGAATGCTGGGTAGCAGGATGATGAACCAACACACCGCAGCGGCTTCCCCGCCCCCCTAACGCCGATGGCGGCACAAACCGCCCAGTTGCGCCCCCGCACCATCCCCATCCCCACCCGGCACCATCCCCATCCGGCACCCTCCCTTTCGGTGTGCACCTCATTCCCGCGCCCTCTCGCTCTCCGCCTTCGGGCCACCGCCCACATGCGCGCACCTGGAGCCGCAGCCCAGCAGCCGACGCACACACACCGGTGTTGCCAGACTCCACCCCACCGCCCCCGCCCCGCCCCCCCAGCCCCGCACGCGCCTTTTGGTTGTACTTTTTGTTCTGGCATATCTCCGGCGACAGGTAGTAGGGTGTGCCCACTGCGGTGGTGGCCAGCTGGAAGGTCGAGTTGAGCACCTTGGACACCCCGAAGTCGCCCAGCTTGAGCAGCCCGCCCGTGGACATGAACACGTTCTGGGTCTTGATGTCTCTGGATGGGGGGAGAGGGGGGAGGGGGAGGGGGGGGGGGGAAGGGGGGGAGGGAGGCAATGGAGGAAGGTGGGAGAGAGAGAGAAAGGGAAACGGCGAACTGGGGTCAGAAAGGGGAACCTCAACACACAACACGTGAGGTGGCGGCTGGGTACATGGATTCATCGGTTGATGATGAGTCGAATGCCCCTTTTGCGCCCCCCTCCCTCGCGCACCCACCACGGATGGACTGCGTCCCCTTCCGCGACACGGCTCGTAACACCGGCCCCTGCCAGTGAGCCGGTGATTCCGGCGGGCCCCAGTGCTTGCTTGAAACAAGGCTCGCATGGCCAACCAATCAGCTGCTGCTCCTTTATGTAAGGACTTACTCCGGCCGCCGCGGCGTCCTTTATCTCCCCTCAATTCGAACTGCTCTCTTACCCTTTCCCCTCCCCGCTCTCCCAACGTATCTCCCAACCGAGTCGCCCGAGAGGCCCCCCGACGGCCCCGAGATGCCCCCCTCCCCCACAGGTGCCCCCCACCTGTGCAGGATCTTCCTGTCGTGCACGTGTTTGAGCCCCAGGCACATCTGCACCAGCCAGTCCAGGATGGTGTCCTCACTCAGCTGCTGACCCCGCCGCTTCTGGAGCAGACCGTACAGGTCACCTGGACCAGCAGGTGCAGAAACACGAGGAGGTGGAGGGGTGGGGGGGGTTATCCACGTATAGACCGGAGCCCATAAACGGTAAGGTATCAGAAACACCCATCCCGTCTGCAAAAGAACAGCGAGGTAAACTTGCAAAGGGGGGGAGGGGTAGTAAAGATGAAACCGCTGCGAGGGTGGGGCCCGCAGGGCAGGAGCCGGGATACAGACTGTGACTTCGGGAGCCGGGAGCCGGTGGGAGGTGGGTGGGTGGGTGTTGCGGCCATGGGCAGGTCAAGGCCACGGTGGGCCAGCCCAGGGCGCTACCGTCAACCACTCGAAGCGTAGATGGGTTCGTGGGCTTCAGTACTGCAGTCGCCTGGTGCCCACTGACGCCTTTCCGTCCCTAAACAAGCTCCAGGCGGCTGCCCTCGTGGGACCTCCCACATCCCTTTCGGCGTCGGATGGGCGGCGCTGTCGCCTCAGCCACCGGACATCCCAACCGTCCAGCCCAAGCCGCGATGCCAACTGACCGCCTGAAGCTGAGATTGGTACTGCCACGCAGTCGCTGTCCCGCGCGGATGCTTAAGCTTTTCGCTGCGCCCAGGGCCCAGGGCCCACCCGCTGATCGCCGAGAGGGCCCCTCTTGTGTCGCAGGCTGCCAGCCGCCGCTGGGTCCGCTGGTCTGGCACCGGTGCAGCTTGCCGAGCTGTCCCTGCATCCACCCCGTCCTGCACCCTAGGAACCCTCCGCACCGGCCCTACCCCCCAGATACAACAGTCGCGCTCCCCATCGCCAACGGCCAATTTCCAGCTCTGGCCGCAACCCAAATAGCAGGATACTTCCTGTAACCATATCCATGGGAAAACTGCTGGTGCGGCCACGGCAACGGGCTAGGCAGGTAGCCATGGATCTGGCTGGCACCCGGGCCAAACCCCCACAACCCCCTAGCCCCGCCGCGGCATGTGCTGCCTCTGGCACCGATCAAGAGCTTTGCACCCACCTTCTGAGCACCAGTCCATCACAATGCATAGCTTGTTCAGGTGCGTGAAGCATTCGAGGCAGCGGACGATGTTAGGATGGTTCAGCGCCATCAGCAGCTGCAGCAGGGCCGTCGTGCAGTTTCCGGGGTAGGGAGGTACAGCATGATAAATGGTATTCCCCCGGATGTGTGCATGCACAAAAGCGTTGGGAAAACCACGACTCTGCGGCCGCGGCCACTGGCCCGCCTTTTAGAGTGCGTGCTGCAGCAGATCTGATTGAAGCTCCCGATAATGTACAGTAAGCTTCAACCCCTTATGGATCATTCGCCGCCGAGAGCAGCTGAATATAGAGTAGCCCAAGCTCCTCCCTAGCTGCCGAGCATGTGCGCACCTTGGCCTCCTGTTCCGCCCCCTCGCGCTCCGATTTCGGCATGCGAGACACATCGATCTCCTTGATGACATAGTTCTTATTGTCCAATTTGTTTGTTACCAAAATGGCAGAACCAAAGCTGCCTTTCCCAAGCACCTTTCCACGCACGTATTTGTCCATGATTGTATTCTCCCTTGTACGTTCAGTCAACAATGCATTTCACCGCCAGTAGAGGTAGGCGGTTGCATAAAAATAGAAACTAAGGTAGCCGTCAAGAGAACTACGAATGAACAGCTTCCAACAAATCCATCTTGGCATGCATCTGCGGATATGCCGATATCAGGTAAAACAGCCGCAGGGCTAAGAATAAGTTGTCCCTGTAATACTGCCGTACGTTTTCGGATCGAAGTTGCGCGAGGTGTGTTAACACGGTAATTGGTGTTATTGTGTTTGCATACAGCACCGTGAGGCACCTTCAGCTGGTCACCGTTGATGCGTTAGGCCTCAACCGATCAGGCGCGTCACGCTAACGAACGGATAGAGTCTTGCGTGTTCGGCCCGACTCGGCCCGCATCTTCTCGGAATACTGCCTTAAGAGCCATCATGATGTCTGTTAGGCAACAGCCGGCCTCGGCAGGCCACACTCGTCGACCTGCTTGCACGAGTTCAGCGCCGGCGGTCGCGATACGGAGCTTGGCGCTGACCCAGGTGCGTGAAAGACCCGACGGCGCACTGCAAGCTTTTCGAAGTACATCGCGCATCAAATTGCTTGCAATGCAAGTGATCCGCGCGGCACCCTCGCCAGCCGCAAGCCGAGGATAAGCGCCCTGCTGCTTCGAGCCGCGCGCAATTTAGTGTCCAAACACCAACAGCATGTTAAGATAATTTATCTAGGTCGTTCGCTTTCACCCCAACTTTAAGAAACCCAAGTTAACCCTTTCCGCCACCTGACGCGACGGCTCCCGACAGGCGCCTGCGCAGCTCGCCCCCGCGCGCTCCTCCGCGGCTTCCGCGCCCGCGCCATCGACACCGTTCGGCCCCTCCTGCACGCCGTTGGCCATCCTCGCCCCCGTCCCCCGCCGCTCCGCCCGCGCACTTCACGTGTGCGCGGCTGCCGCCAAGGAGAAGCCCATCGAGGTGGGCAAGCTGCTGGCGACAAACACTGGGCATGGCAAGGCCAGCGCAGAGGCGCTGTCCAGCACGATTGACCCACCTGGCTTGGCCCGTTGCCCGCAGCCCAGCGATGATATAAGAAAGACACATGTCGGCGCGTTTCGCCATTGGCAGATTTTGGTCTTTGGCCAGATTGGTTGATGAGCGGACCCGGGTCGTTTGACCGTTGACTGTTCCGCAATGGGCCCCCTGGGCATGTTTGGGCCGGGGCCGGATGGCCGTGTGTGATCCGTTGAAGCTGTCTGTGCGCCTCATCGCTGAAGTCCTCCGCCTCGCAGTCCTGTGCGCGGCTGGTGCCCCCCTCGGCCCGGCGGGCGGCATGTGTGGCGAGTTGTTATGGGTGCTTCCAGCCCACTGACAGCGGCACTGACCGTGAGGTTTTGGCATCGGAAGCAGATTGAATTGGGGGTCCGGATCTGCATCTGGATCTGGATCCAAATCCGGCTGGGTGCCGTACTCGCGGGACAAGGCCCAAAACTCAGCCCCGTACCGGACCGAACCTCTGCGAGCCAACTTCCCGACCCGCCCACAATCCGCGATCTGGCGACCGACCTGCGGGGCCCTGATCCCGTCAGCCCGCACCCGCCCACCCCCTCACCAACCCCCTTCCCCGTCCCCTTGCTGATGGCTGTCCGTACCCCGCCCCTGATCCTTGGCTACGTCGTCATGCCTGCACGGTTGCCTCTCGCTGTCTTCACTCCTCACCGCCTGCCCACCTGTGAATGCGGACTGTCCCACGTTTCCCCTTTCTTTCCCCCGGGGGGCCGCTCCCCCGTCGCCCGGTCCCTCCCGGTCCCTCTCCTTTCCCCGCCCGCCCCCGGCCCCGCCCCCAGTTCGATGTAGAGGTGGCGGTGGAGGAGGTGTCGCTGTGTCGCCGCAAGGCCGCCATCTCGGTGCCGGTGCGGGCGGTCAAGGACGTATACGCGCGGGGGGTCAAGCGGCTGGAGGTGCGCGGGGGGGCGGGGTGGGTGGGGAGGAAAGGGGAGGGGGAGGGGTAAGGAAAAGGATACCGCAGCGAAGGGAGAGCAGGAGCGAGGGTAGAGAAGAAGCGTCCGGATAAGCAATCTGGTGGGAGGGAGGGGAGGGGAGGGCGGGCTGTGGAATGGCGGGTGGGGTAAAGATGGTGCGTGCGGTGGAGGCTTGTTGCAGTGCCCTGTCATGGATTCATGATTGCTTGATCGTCGTTCCTACCAGCCGTGTTTGCGGGTTGGGGGTTGCGGGTTGCGAGGGGCCGGTGCTTGGTCAGTTGCGGCTGGGCTGTGCTGAGTGGGGTGACCGGGCCTCAGCGGGCGGACCGGGCTCCGAATCATCATCATCACCGTATTGTCGGTCGTCGTCGTCGTCGTCACATCGCGGTTCGTCGCGGCCCGCTCCGTTACCAAGCCGCGCGGCCCTGTGGGGCCCTCACCTCGCCAGGGCTGACCTCGGTGAAGCGTTGACAAACCGACAGCAACCGACGGCAACATAGCCGCCACCCCAACCATCGATCCCAATTAACTCGCCACTCGCCGTCCTGGCGCTGGCCCCGGCCCCTTCCGCAGCGCGACGTGATCGGCAGTCTGCGCGGCTGGCAGGCGGGCAAGAAGCTGCCCCTGGCCATAGTCATCAACAAGGTGAGCCGGGGGGCGGGAGGTGGTAGGGGTGGGGGGTGGTGGCGGTGGGGTTGGTATCTTCGGATCTTGGCGCCTTATTCTGGTGTGTGTGTGAGAGGTGGGTGTTTTAGCCTTACTGGCCGTTGGCTGATTGCGGGGTGGGGACGAAAAAGGGTATCACTTCCTGCGGGAAAGGGGACCGGGAAGAACCGAGTGGGAAGGGCAGGGCCACGGCAGGCTGGGGACCTCGTGGCCTTCGCCGGACAGAAGTGAGGGTGGGAAGGCGGGGGGGGGGTAAAAAAATGATACCGCAGCGGAGACGGAGACGGGGGGGGGCGGCCGAGTGGGCTGAGGTCACGGGCAAAGCTGAGGTCATGGCTGTGCCTCGGGGCCGTGAGGGGGTTGAGGGGGGGGCCACAGGTGCTCTCCCACCGCCCCCCCCCCCCGTCACACACACACATGCCCGATCAGCCCTCGACGGTAAAACTACATCTCCGGAGCCGCATTTTCGCATCTGTCTTTTTGCTCTCTTACATCGCTGGGTGGGTGAGTTGGGCACCTGCCGGACTAGCTTTGCCGCCATGCTCCACCCCCTCCCAAGGAATTCCCTCCCCATTGCTCTCTTGCTGTGTGGCCCCAGGCGCTTAAATAACACATACACATGGCCGGACGACCGATCTCCGTCCTCGTCCCCCTCCCCTCCCTCTCAACAGCCCCCTCCCACACTTCCCCGCGGCCCCTTACGCCCGTCCCTCTTCCCCCCTCCCTCCCCAGTTCCAATGTCGCTTAGTGGCCCCTACCAAGTTCTCCCCCTCCCCCTCCCCCCCTCCCCTGCTGCAGGTTGGCGGTCAGGAGAAGTTCAAGACGTACTGTTTGGAGGAGCTGCTGCTGGAGGCACTACCCAGGGTGGGGGGGTGAAGGGGGGTAGCGGGGAGGGGAGGGGGGGGAGGGGGGAGGGGAGGGGGGGGGGCGGGGAGGGGAGGGGGGAAGCGGGGAGGGGAGGGGAGGGGGAAGGGAGCGACATAGGGGCGGGCGCTCATCGCTGCCCATATGGGTCTGCTGTGTGTGTGTGTGTATGTACGTCAAACAGCCCCGTGTGTCAACCGGTCCCGTTCATGGTGGCCAATGCCGCCCGGTCGCGGCGCTGCATGAAGGCAACGCCCCCTCGCCCCCCTCCCCCGAGGAACGGGCCCGGTTTCCAGGTTTCCCAGTTCTATGGACCGCCACACACTCCAACCCTCCCGAATCGCACCCCACCGCGCTCTTCACCCATTCATCTGGATAACCCCCTTCCCCCCACCCCCCACACCTCCCCGCCGCCGCCCAAACCTCCTGGCCGGCTTGTCGTACAGGGTGTGGATGCCGCTCGCCAGGGCAAGCCGGTGGACCCAGCCAGTGTGGAGGTGAGCCAACCACCTTAACGAACAAAACAAAACCAACCTACCTACCTACCTACCTACCTGGATTTAGGGGTTGGGCCCAAGTCAAGGTCCAGGGATGGGGCCCCCATAGGGAATACGGGTAGGGGGGAGGGGAGCAGAGCGATGAGCGGCCTGAGCCCGGCCGAGCGACCCCACCACCTCAAAACCCCACCCGGGAGGGCGGGGCTGGGGAGGGGGGAGGTGGAGGGAGGGGGAGGGAGGTGAGGGTACCTGGAGCCCCGGGGTGCGGTCCGCGGACGGGGCTTCGGTGGGTTTCGGTGTGGCCGTTGTGTCGCTGAGTCATCACACCCGACTGCCCCCCTCCACAGTCAGCGAATCTCCCTTACCTTTCTCCAGCCACCCACCCTTCCATTTCACCCGCAACCACCCCCCTCCCCTCCCCTCCCCTCCCCTCCCCTCCCCTCCCCTCCCCTCCCCTCCCCCTCCCCTCCCCTCCCCTCCCCTCCCCTCCCCTCCCCTCCCCTTCCCTTTCCCCCCCCTCCCCTCCCCCCCCCTCCCCCCCTCTCAGGTCCCCTCCTCCGAGTTCCCCGCCATGTTGCAGCGCTACGACCCCTCCACTGCCTTCACCTTCAACGTGCACTTCGATGTGGCGCCCCCCGTCGTGTGGGCCACCCCCCTGGAGCAGCTCGCGGTGACCATCAGGTGGGTGGGAGCCAACCCAGCCGGGGGGCAGGCAGGGAGGTGGGGGCGCAGGGCGAACAAGGGGAGGAGGGAGGCAGGGGGCGGAGCGGCGGGGCGGGTCGCCGTGCCACTGTGGCGGATGGCGGCGCCGTGTGTATACGGGCCGGCTTGCGTGGCGCCCCCGGGGAGGAGGCGGGTAGGCAGGAAGAAGGTTGAGACCCCCGCAGCGAAGATGGGGGGAGGTAGGGAGGTAGGGAGGTGTTTGCTGCTTCGTCCGACTGACTCCCGGGGAGGGGCCCCCCCTCCCCGCACCAACACGGACGATGCAGCAAACAGCAAAACGGACCGGACGCCGCGCACTGGGACACTGGGGGAGCTGCCAGCCAGCCAGCGTGCAAGCAGGCACACAGCCATCAAGCAGCAGCAGCAGCAGCACATCGGCCCACGGATATATGGATGGGTGGATGCATAGATGGATCAGTTGATGCCGCACCTCGGAACGGACCCACGGGTCGATCATGGCACTGGCCACATACCCTGGAATAGGCAGATAGGTTTTGCAGAAGCCGAGCGGGAGCGCAAGGCCTCAACAGACTTCTATGCTGCAGCCTGCGGTCAAGGCACAGGCTTCGAAGATCTTGAAACACATTTCGAGTGAACTTCAGAGGGTGCGAAGCGATTAACCCCCCAACCTCCCCCCAAACCCCACCCCCCCGAAAGGGACACTGGCGACTTCTCCACCGACGCCGCCGCCGCTGACGACCTGATCCGCCAGTACCGCAAGCAGCACGGGTTCAGTCGGGTGGCTGCGGGCCGGGGGCTGCAGATGGGGGATACGCTGGTCATGGACATGGAGGTGAGAGGGGGGGAGGGGGGGGGTGGGGGGTTGCAGTGCCCGGTGAATGGGGACAGCGTGTGGGAGTGGGAGGGCCGCTCGTCAGGGTCGCCTCATCATCCGGAGGCCACCCATCACGCCTACTCCACGTCCTGCCGCGGCCTCCGCTGTGACCGCCTGGGGGCCGCCCTCCCCTTCCCCCCCGCCCTCTAGGCCTATACGTGGATAACCCCTCCAGGGAGGGAGGGAGGGAGGGAGGGAGGCTGTTGGGGCTGCCGTGCGTCCCCTCGATTTGCAGCATGTGCCCCCCCCGGACAGCCCCAACCACTGCTCGAAACGCAACCGTTAACCAACTCCACCACCGCCACCCCCCTCCCTGCCTCCCTCCCTCAGATCCGCTCCGAAGCCTCGGGCCAGGTCCTTCCCGGCCTCACCCACAGCCGCATCTCCTTCGATACGGAGCAGGACGTGCTGGGGATCACTGCGGGTGGGTGGCTGGCTGGGGGAAGGGGGGAGGGGGGGGCTGTGAAGTGAATGGGAGCGCAGGACTACCGGGGGGTAGTAGAGTTTTGGCGGGGGAGGGAGGGCGGGTGGGGCTCGGAGGTCGGGGGGTAGCAGGGGAGGGAAGGCAGGGGAGGGCAGGTGAAGGAAGTGGGAGGGAGGGCGTTTCTGTCGGGTCGGGCGGGTGGGGGTCAGGGAGGGGGCCTTGGGTGGGGACGAGGGACTGCCGGTGGGAAGTCGGGAGAGGTACCAGTTGGGTGGGGGCCTCTGCAGCCGAGTGGGGTTCCTTGAGCAAATGTGTGGGGGGGGCGGACGGATGGGCCCTCGGGTGTGGGGTTCTGCGGTGGTGAATCAGTCCAGGTAACTGTCCGCTGCGAGCGGGTGTTGGTGCTGAGTTGTTGAATGTCATCCGGTACATTCGACCTTTCGACCTGGGGTGGTGGGCGATCCTCCGCCCTCCTCGGCCCTCCCCCACCCCGACACAGCCGCACTGCCGCTGCCTCCAATCCCCCCCATGCCCCCGCCCCCGCCTTGTCCTCTCATCGTTTCGAGTGTGCGCACGACCGTGTCGTTTCCAGTCACACCTGCAGCCCAGCCTCGTCCAGCCTTTGCGCATGGGCGGTGATCTCCTTCACCTCCCCCCCTCCATACCCAACATGCACGCATGTTGCCTAAAACCCTAGACCCACAATCCCTCCTCCATCCCTCCATCCCTCCCTCCCTTCCCCGCCCCCCCCCCTCCCCCTCCCCCCCTTGCAGGCATGTTGGGTATGAAGGTGGGTGAGAGCCGCACCTTCCCCATGAACATGCCTGATGACTACGAGGTCGAGTTCTGGCAGGTGAGGGGAAGGCGGGGGGAGAGGGGCCGGGGGCGGGGGGAAGGGTGATGAAAAGGACACCGCAGCGGAGGGACCAGGCGAGGGCGGGCGGGCGTGGGGCGGGTGGAGGGGAGATGCTGATTTGGGCGGTTAGGGGCTGGGCGGATGTTGGCTAAATTTGGCGATGTGGCCTGACGGGAGGAAGGGTTTGTGGCGTTGTGTGTGTGGAGTGGGGTGGAGGGGGTGGTGTTGTGCAGTCCCTGCGATCCCCCCGGGGGTCCCGGGGGGGGGGGGGTCCGGGGGCCTGCGACCCAATCGTCGCAGCGGACTGAGCTCCCGGGCATCCCCGTGTCGTACAAACACTGCATCATCCGGCTCGCCACCCTTCGCCCACCACCATCCAATCAACCTCCACCAGGCTTGCCCCCCTTCCCTCCCTTCTCTCCCTTCCTTCTGACAAGCAACCCGAAGCCCCGATTTCCCGTTCCCACCTCGTCTCTCCCCCGCCGTCCTGCATTCCTATTTACATCTCCGTCCCTCCTCTCCCGCCCCCCTATCACTCCCTGAACCCCCCCCTACACACGCACACACACGCAGAACATGCCGGTCAAAGTGAACATCAAGGTCCACGAAATCTTTGAGTGGACGCTGCCCGAGGTGGGGGTGGGGGTGGGGCCGCGATCAGCCGACTGGGGAGGGGCGTGTTTGGGCTTGAGGGGCGTTTTCGCAGCCGTTTTCGTTTTCGATCCCAATCAAAGGACAGGTGGGTCGCGGGGCTAAAAGGAGGGGGGGTTCCACAGCTGGCGCTTCCAGGTACTGGTACATGTGCCGGTACCGGTACTGGCCCCCCGGGGGCTGGTGCTGTTGTCGGGACGGGGCAATGGACGAGGGAGGGGGGAGGCTGGGGGCCTGGGGGGCTGAGAGCGGGGGAGGGCTTCACTTCACCGGGGAGGGGAGGGGAGGGCTTCCTTGTTTGGCGCATCTCTCTGCGATCCGCCGCCGATCTCCGTTGAATGAAGTGGGTCAGGCAAACTGACTGACTGAATGGAAGGAAGGAACGAAGGAAGGAGGTGGGGCGGGGATCCGTTTCGCCCCCGGCTCGCCCCCGGAGCCGGATAGCGCCCCCTCCCTCCCAGCTCCCACCCACCCACCCACCCCTGGAGGCAATCCCAGTCTACCCCCAACCCCAACCCCCCGCCCTCCCGCCCCCTTCCCGCCCCCCGAGGACCCTCCTCCCACATCAAACAACACCCCACACCCCACACCCCACACCCCTGCTCCCACTCCTTGCAGCACCCAACCCCCTCCCTGCCCCTTACTTCCCCCTCCTCCCCCCCTCCCTCCCTGGATCAGTTTGACGACGAGTACGTGTCCACCCACCACGGCGGCAAGTGGCGCTCCGCTGCCGAGATGCGCGAGGCCCTCATCGCCTCCACCGCCATGCAGCGCATTCAGCAGCTGGATAAGGCCCTGGAGGACGAGGTGGTCAAGGTGGGGGGGAGAGGTCGGGGGGGCCATGAAGAGGTGGGGGGTCGGTTGTATCTAACGCCCTTGCTGCTTGCAAAATTACATTGTTTTTCTTTTGCAAACGGGAGGGATTCTTCTGATACGTTACCGTTTACGGGCTCCGGCCTACACGTGGATAAGCCCCCTTCCCTTGCAACCTTACCAAACAAAGCCGATCCCCAAGACCGATCCCTTCCCGCCCGCACACGTACACTCCCTGCCCCCCCCACACAGGTGGTTGCTGGTGCTCTGGACATGCCCGAGGTGCCCCGGCGTATGGTGGAGCAGCTCGGGGAGAGGCAGTTCCAGGCGGCACTGCTGCAGATGATTGAGGACGTGAGCAGCGGGGCGGGACTGGAACCGGGGGGTGGGGGGGGAGGGGGGGAGGGAGGGCGATGAAGGAGATGGCGGGGCGGAGGGACGGAGGCGACCTCCGGGTTGGTAACGAACTGGGAACGGCTGAGGACGAAAGGGAGGAGGGGGAAGGGGCTGGGGGGGTTTGAGATCAGGGGGCGACGAGAGAGAGAGAGAGGTGGAGGGTGTGTGCCGCCCTGGAGGAAGCGGAGGTCCCAACCCCCTCCTGGAGCGGAGCGGAGCACAGTGGGGGTCGGAAAGGGGGCGGGGGAGGAGCCCTCGAACGGGTGTGGAGCGGAGCGAGGTGGCAAGAATGAGGGGGGAGGGAGGAGCCTCCTCGCCCCGCTGTCGGCTCTTGTTGCCAACCCCGACTGTCCTACCTCGCTACCCGATTCCCCGCTGTTCCCACCCAACCCCCGTCTTGCCCTCCCCTCCCGCCCTCACTCCCTAATCCCCCACCCCTCCCTTTTGTGCCCTTCAGCGTATCGGCAGTCGCGAGGACGTTGAGAAGTTGGCGACCGAGGAGATGGCGGCCGAGTATATTGAGCAGCGGAAGAAGGAGCTGGAGGATCAGGTGGGGAGGGCGGCGGGTGTGTGTGCGTGTGTGCGCGTGTGTTTTTCATTTACATACATATCTCGCCCGGCCTGACGCTGGTCAGCGGCTGCCGAGGCCCGGTAGGTTCCCCCCCACCCCCTCCGAAGGGGCCCAGCTCGAACGGGGAGATCGCCGAACCAGCCGCCTAGGAGGAGGGCGAGGGGCGAGGCACTCCTCCGCACGGGACCCCACATGAGGGGTGGGGTTTCCATGCGCTGCACCCGAGGGCTGAGGTAGCCCGTGTGAACAACCCAACCTACCCGGACCCCCCCCCTCCTCCCCGCCCCCCCCCCCCTCCCTCCCCCTCAGGTGAAGTTCAATTTGGCGATTGACGACATCTTCGTCAGTCGGTCACTGGAGCTGGATGAGGGGGCTGTGGAGGCCGAGTACGACCTACGTGTACAGCAAATGCAGGTACGGCACCTGCGGGGGGTTTGTCCGCATGCGCCCATGCATGCGCCTTTGTGTGTAGCAAGTGGGTTTGGGGGAGTGCCTGTGGAGGGGAGGGGAGGGGGCGGGGAAGGGAGGGGAGGGGCGGCTCTTGACCTCTGCGCCCGGAGCCGCTCCATTCCTCTCCCGTCCTCTGCGGTCCCCTGGATGGCGGGTTCCCGCTGGGTGCCGCCCCCGACTCCGACCCCGCCCCCCCCCCGTCCACTCGCTTGGGAGCCTGGGCAACGTGGGCATACAGCGTGCTGCAGTCAGTCAGGCACGCAGACAGGTTGTACACACACACGGGGGTGGGAGGGTATATTCACGGCCGCCAAACACACACGCGTCCACTGCGCCGTCTGACCGGGTGAGTTTCTTCATTCCCCACCCCCCTCCCTCCTCCCCTCCCCCCTTCCCTCCCTCCCCCCCTCCCCCCCCTGGCCTCCCTTCAGGCGGTGGGTCAGCCCTTTGAGCGCGAGGAGTTGTTGGAGGACGTGCGCGAGACCGTCAAGAGCGTCACGGTCATCGAGTGGCTCAAGGACAACATCAAGCGGGAGGTGCTGCCGTACAACAGCGACAAGTCGGGGGCGGGGGCAGAGGCGGGTTCCGGAGCAGCGGGGAGCAAGGCCGGCAGGGGGGAGCCGGTGGCGGCGTGAGGAGGGGGCCGAGCGAGGGGCGCGGGGGGGGGATGGAGGATGGGGGAACATGTGATGGGGGAAGATGATGTGGTGGGATGGAGTGGGGCAGGGGAAGTGTGTACTGTGTGTGTGTGTGTTGAGGGGGGCGATACAATTGCAACCTGGGTGGGTGGGTGGGTGGGTGGGTAAGAAAGATAATACCGCAGCGAAACCTTTGTGGGGTGCGGGGTGCGGGGAGGGCCGGTCGGAGCTCCGGTGGCGGTGCGCTGCTTGGTTGCCCTCATGCCCTGTGGTCCGCCTGCTTGCCTGCGCTTACGGCAGCGGCAGCACCCCTGGGCCTGCAGCAGCAGCGGCGGCGGACGATGAGAAGTCTTAAGTGTTTGGGTGAGTCAGTCAGTCAGTCAGTGGGGAGGCGGTGGGGGGCGACTGCTCAGCTTGGGAAGGGGAGGGGGGGTGTAAGGGTGTCGAGGAGTGACGCCCCCTAGCCCATGAAGGGGGGAGCGCGGCGCCATTTGATTCAATTCGATTCGAATTGATTACCGCTGGGGTGGGGGAGGGATGGGGCCCGGGGGGAGCGGCGAGCAGCCAGGTTGTGTGCAGGGTTCCAGGGTAGGTGCAGGCGGCTGGATGGGTGG
Source organism: Pleodorina starrii (assembly GCA_030267565.1). Lineage (NCBI taxonomy): Eukaryota > Viridiplantae > Chlorophyta > Chlorophyceae > Chlamydomonadales > Volvocaceae > Pleodorina > Pleodorina starrii. Next base: position 798,924 of record BRXU01000032.1, read on the forward strand.
ACGGGCGGCTTGACCTGGAGCATCAAGCAAACCGAGTAACGTACATGAGGTCGGCGGGCGCTCGTGTGGGGAATTACTCGAGCGGCGGAAGTACTCTCGGGGGTACCGTACGTGAGTAGCAGAGGTCGGCCAGGCAGGGGGGTGGCCATGGTGGTTGGCAGTGCGATAGATGTCCAGGAAGCGAAGAATAATTGCCGTACTCAGATGCCGTACACGTGGTGTGGGCACCGTACCTATTTGCTGACACCGCACGGGTAATGTACGGCATTGACATACGACATCACATGGAGACATGGTGAGGCTGCCGGCGGTGGGTGTCCAACAAACAGATGGACCCGTGGCCCAGCAGCACAGCCAGGGGCACATGGTACTGCAGTACGACATGTGACGTCATCATTGTAATCCGCCCGTGTGTGAGTGTGTGTGTGTCACTAGCGGTACTTCCAGGAGCCCCGGTGGGCTGTATGTCCAGCGGCCCCACCCACGGCCCCATCGACCCATGGGTCCACCACAGCATTTCACGTCCACGTCTCAGACCCCGCCGCCTTCTGTCAGGCAGCCCAGGGGTTTTACCGCCACTGCATCAATTCAAAGTGAAGGGCTGCGCAACAGTAACCCGAAGGTGCGGTAATCTACGCCTCACGCCACCACTCCCCTGCAGAGAGGCGAGATGCGGTAACTGGGGCTGCTGAGTCGCGTTGGGTTACATTACAGGCATCGCAGGCGAGCCAGGGGAATGCCGGGGGGGGGGGGCGGAGTGGTGCGGCAGCGGCCGCACCGCACGTCTCCAACCCACCGACCAGCGACCCGACCGACCGACCATTCGACCGACCCACGAGGCAACATTCGCGTCATGGTGCCCGGGGCCACGTCGGCCCGCCGCCACCCGAACATGAATGGAGCTGGCTCGGGGCGCCCCAGACCACAGTCGTACGATATCAACTCTACGTGCGATACAATGAAACATTTGAAATCCAACCCACCACACAAGACAGGCTGCCCCTTGGGTACAGGCTCCGGGGGGGGGGGGAGGAAGGAGGACAGGCTCGGCCCTTCCCATCCGTAATACGTGCCGCAGACGACACCGCAGCGCCGTGCTGCGGCGGCGGTACGGAAAGACCTAACAAGAAGGTTGGTTTATCTGGACAAACAGCCGCATTGCCGGTCAACATGTCAAACCTCGAATGCAAACGCCGCGATAGATGCAGCTAGCCAACCGCCTGCTAACGGTAACCGCATGTTATGACCGGGCAGCCGGGTGATGTGGTCCCGGAGCCCCGAGAAGGGTTCACTCGTCGCTCAGATCGCGCGCCCCCAAGTCGCAGTGCAAAACCGATAAGTGAATATGAAATTGACGAAACCCGAATGGGGAGGGGATCAAGCCATAGCCCAGCATTCGCCCTGCACTCGCTATGGCGACGGCCGCCTGCTGCGGCACGCCGGCGGGCGGCACATCGGCCCCAGCGGGGGGGTGGGGCACTCGAAGGCGCTACCGATTGAGGAACACTGCCACCCAGAGGCAGCACACAGCAGGCAACAGCTCAGAAGCACTCAGGTGGCATAATAGAATTACTAAAAGCCCACGCGCATTATTTCACAGCCACGGTCAAAGCGCACGTCGGGCCCAGCACTCTCAACGGCGACTGGCGGGTATGGCCCCCGGCCCCCTCGCCTCACGTGGCCAGCCCGGGCCCCGTCCTCCGGGCCGGAAGACGTTCGCTTGTTCGCTCCCGCCTCCCCTCGGTTCGCTCCCCGCAGTGTTCAATTGCGTGCGCCGCCGCCATCGCAACAACCCCAGGTTGGTAGGTTGGGAGTAGGCGGGTGCGGGCAGTGGCGCACAGGGCCCACAGGCAGCGCAGCAAAAAAGAATTGGGGTGGTCCGATCCATTGAGCTCCTGAGCCCCGAGTCCAAAACAACACCGGTCACGCCGAATGAGAAAATGAGAATGAGCGATAGATCGGACTCCGGCCGGGCCGCTGGTTGGCCCGATGATGGCCTGTCAGCCACACCCGGTAGTCGGTGTGGGTGCGGTGCATCCCGGGTAGTCCATGCGGCTGTGTGGTTATCGCTCATCCCCCACTCCGCTAATACAGGGGGGTACAACATCCGACCAGGCCGTCCATACATACAGCCATACATACATCCATGCATACATCCATGCATACATTCATACGTATAACCACGTATGTGGTATGCCCACCCACCCACCCGACCACCCATTCATCGCCCGCCCAGGCCGCCAGACGCAACTGCCTGAGCCGGTGTGTTGGAACAACATTTGCTGCTTCGTTGATGGTTCGCTTTCGCCTTCGAATTTCGGGGTATGTGCGTGTGTTGAGTTTCCTTGCGAGCAAATCCGCGCGTGGCATCGACGAGCCCGCGCTCGCTCACGGTGCCTTCCCCCCACGACCCTCCAGCTGGCATACACGAAAATGGCGGCCATTCAGGTTCGGCGGCAATCACTCACTCGAGCACGCCTCCTCCTTTCGTTCCACCGCCATGCTCTTCTACCTCGCCCGCTTCTCCTCTCATCATTTCCAAACTCCTCTTACGTCGGGCTTCGAAGCCGCTCCCCTACATCCTTCCATACGATATCTATTAAACAATACGAACACTCCGACTTGGGGTGCTCCTGCAAATAATCTTCGAATGGAGCTTCATGAATATATGAAGCCAGACCCGACGTACTGCGACGCAGGCTATAACCGCGCCACCTGTTCCCTCTGGCCCTGCGGAGCCCTCTCACTCACTGTCCCGCTCACGCGCTCCCTCACGAGCCGCCGCGCCGGCGCTGCAACCCTACTGAATGCGCGGCGGCGGCGGTGCACCCAGCGAGGGCTGCGGCTGCATCCGCTGGTCCGCAACGCCGGCAGTGACGGTGACGGCAACGTTGGGCGACGCGGCGGCGGTCGGGGCGGTGGCTGCGCGCTTGGGGGCCGCGACCGCCGACCCGACGCAGCTCCCGGGGTTCGTCACACCAACCGGATTGGCGGACGGCGTCGTCGCCGCGGCGGAGGACGGAGGAGCAGCCGGCAGCGCCGCCGCCGCCGCCGCCGCTGCAGCTGCAGCAGTACGCGTGTACAGCGACGGCGGCTGGTGGGGCGCCACTGATAACTTCAAGGTCCCTGCGGCGGCGGCGGCGGCTCCGCCAGCGGCCCCCGGCGACCTGACCTGCTCCATACCGCTGGGCTGGTAGAGCTGCTGCGGCCGCTGGTACAGGTAGAAAGGCGGGTGCCGCAACTCGACCTCCGCTGCGGCCGTCGCCGTCGCCGTCCCTGCCACCGTCGCCGCCCCGCCCACCGCCGGCGCGGGCTGCCGCATCCGTATGGCGGTCTCCGTGGCGCATCGGGAGGGCAGGCGCCGGTGACTGGCGGTGCCGCCGACGGCCGGGGGCATGCTCCCGATGCTGCCCCCCATGCCGACGCCGACACCGACACCGACACCGCGGCGGCTGGAGAGCCATCCGGGCGGCCCCTCACAGGCCTCCAGCAGCGCCTCCAGCTCCGAAACCAGCTGCAGGGAGGTGGGCCGGCAGGCGGGCTGCTCGTGCCAGCAGCGTTGGGCCAGGTCCCTGCAGAGGGAATGGGAGCGGGCGGGGACGGGCGAGCGCCGGGGGGAGTGGGTAACACGGGGTTTGGTTGATTGGGTCTGGTTCAGCGACATGAGAGTTTGGAGAGCAGGGGCCCCTCGCTGCGGCTGTGTTTCAGGGAGCGGGAGTGCAGAGGTGGTGGGGTGGCCGGCAGCGGCAGGGTGGGTGAGCGGCCTGCATCGACTTGCAGTGGCGAGGTGGGCCCCCCGTGGGTCCGGGGCTGTCGAGAGAGTTGTCGGGGGCCCGGGGGGCGTGTGTCACCGGGCCACCGGGAGCGGGGTGTGTGTGTGTGGAGCTGCAGCTTTGGCCGGCAAGGACAAGGACAAAGAGCCGGGGAGCCCCGCCCGGCGCAGCAATCCATCAGCCCCATCAGCACACGGCTTCCTCAAAGGCGGCCCGAAAGCAGTCCCAGTCCCCTCACCCCGTCCCCTCAATTCCCCCTCGAACGCGGTGTCGCCCCCCCCCCAAAGCCCCCACCTGTACTCAGTCGGCACCCAGGCGGGGAAGGTCGGCCTCAGCCCCTCTCGCACCACCCCCCGGATCATTTGCTTAACGTCCAGCCCCCGGTACACAGTCATGCCGCACAGCATCTGGAACATCACCACGCCGAATGCGTACACGTCCACAGCAGGTCCCAGCTGCCGGCAGCCTGAAGGTGGGTCGGCAGGGGGAGATGTGGGTCGGCAGGGGGAGAGGGGGTTGGGCGGGGACGATGTGGGTCGGCAGGGGGAGAGGGGGTTGGGCGGGAATAGGAGGGATTCTTGGTCGGCGCGGTCCGCTCATTACCGCCACCCTGTCTCAGCCTGATCGGACCTCCCCAGACTGCCTCCATTCAAAGCTGTGTAATGACCTACCCGTCAGCGCCTCGGGAGGGAGATGCGTGATGGTCCTGTAGGCGTGAGGAGGGGGGCGGGACGGGGCGGGGGGGGGGTAAGAGATACGAGCCGCGGGGTATGGCAGGTGAGAAGTATCAGGTGAGTATCAGGGCAAGGCGGCATGGGGCGGGATCGCCTGGGAATAACAGCACAGTCAGTCGCCGACGGCTCATGTTCCGCCCCTCCGGCCCACCTACCCGCTCTGGATGCCGTCGTCAATGACCAGCTGTCCTTCGTCGTCGTGTTGCATCATCTTTGCCAGTCCGAAGTCCGACAGCTTGGCGGTGAATCCCCTCGGGTCGCGTGGGGAGCTCTTGAGCAGCACGTTCTGTGGCTTGAGGTCGCAGTGGACCATGTGCAGACCGTGCATGTGGCGGAGGGCGAGGGACACCTCCAGAAGAGTAGAGTACACGGACTGGGGGGGGGGGTATGGAGGGCAGGAGGGGAGGGAGAGGAGAGGGGAGTGGGGAGGGAGAGGAAGGAAAGGGAGGCGGGGAGGGAGCAGTAGGGGGAAGGGGCGGGTGGTGATGGAGATTAGGAGGCATCCACACAGCCCGTGACTCCCATATACACACACAACATCTGACTCCCCGCCCTCTCGCCCGGGCGCACATCCCCCCACCCCCCACCCCACCACACGCACATACCCCCCACCTTCATGTTGAGCAGGGCCACCCCGCCCCGCGCCAACATCTGTGCCGCCTGTTGCTGCTGCTGCACCAGCTGCTGCTGCGCCGCCTGGCTCTGTCCCCCCTGCTGCTGCTGCTGCATCTGGCGGTGCAGGGCCTGCACCTGGGCGAGCGCCTCGCGCTGCAGAAAGGAGCCGTCCTGGATGGCCTCCTTCAGACTGCCCCGGTCGCAGTACTCCTGCAGCCAGGCAGGCAGGCAGGCAGGCAGGCAGGCAGGGGCACATACACACACGGGGCACACACACATACGGGGGGCACACGTGCAGACGACCATGCATGTGAGCACCACAAGCAGCGTACCGACGTCAGGGCGGCAGAGCAGGGGAGCAGGGGAGCAGGGCGGCAGGGCTGCGAGACGGAAAGCCTCAAGTACGCAGTTCGCCTGGCGGCCTCGCAACCGCAGGTTTCGTGCATTCGGTTGGGCTGGGCTGTGCGTCCTCGCAGTCCTGGGCAGTTCGGGTGTGTCCAGACTCCATGTGCTCCGGGCCGCTTCTCCGCTTCCACATTCCGCATCCATCCGCACTTGGTCAAGAGGGGCAGATCGCAGGTGACGGACTGGCGGCTCGGGAAGGACACTGCCCCAAAGCAACTCCCCTGGCTCCCCCGCCCACACACACGCATGCAGCCCTCTGCCCTGCCCCCGCTCAAATGCAGCCCTGCAGGGGCCCTTAGGTCAAGGCTGCAAACCCCCTCCCAGCCAGCCAGCCACCCACCATGACGAGCACGATCGCCTCGTTGCCGCTCGGCTCTGCGCAGTGGCCACCGGGAGACAGAGAGATATGAGAGAGAGAGAGAAAGAGGGGGTTGGGGGACGGTCCCTTCGGTCCGGGTGTCAGCAGCGGTTTGGGGCGGGAAGCGGGACCTAGGCCATGCCGTGCGGGCCGGGACCAGGCGAATTGCACGGCGAGGCGGGCAAGGAAATCAGACGTGGCTGAAGCACACCCATTCAGTTTATGAATACTTCGAAAGCCGCCATCAGCCAACCACGCGGGCGAGGCTTGGGCGCTTTTCCCCGGGTCTGTTGTCTTGTACCCCTGTTATACTCACCCCCCCACCCACCCCACCCCACCCACCCGTGCAGCTGCTGCTAGTGGAGTTGACCCCGGAGGAGGAGGATGAGGTCATGTGGACCAGTTGCAGCACATCCGACTCGTAGCCGTCAGCAGCACCGCCACCTCCTCCTCCTCCTCCTGCTCCTGCTGCTGCGGCTGCTGCTGCTGCGGCTGCTACGTGGTCGGCGCCCAGCGGCGGTCCCGGGGGGAGGCGGGATCGCTGGTGGTGGTGGTGGTGGTGCGCCTTGACGTCCACAAAGTAGGTGATGAGCTGCACAATGTTGGGGTGGCTGCGATCAGGGTGTTGGAGGGGGGGGCGGCCAGGGCGGGGCGGGGCAGGTCAGGTCAGGCGACTGGGCGAGCAAGCAGGGCGAGGAGGGCAGCGGTGGGGGTCGTGGGGGCGGTGAGGGTGATGGAGTCGGTCGTTACAGGGAGCGAAGGGCGGTGGGCGGGTGCGCACACACAGCCATACACAACACGTATGCACCCAGACGCCCCCAGACCCCAGACACCCGCGGTCTGCACCACACCTTTCCGCCCCGCCCCGCCCCGCCCCCCCCCCGCCGCTCACGGACCTCATGGACACACTCGCCACCAGCTCGATGGCGTCATGCAGGTGCTTGGCTCGCAGGGTCACGGGGGCTGCTGCTGCTGCTGCTGCTGCTGCTGCGGACTTGGCCGCTGCTGCCGCGTTGCCCTCCGCCAGATGGGCGATGTTGCCGCTGGGGCTGAGGTCCTCCACCACCTGAGTGGGGTGGGGGGGTGGGGGTGGAGTGGGCGCGTGGAGGGAGGAAGGGAGGGAGGGAGGCAGGGAGGGAGAAGCGGGGGTGGTGGGGGCCGAGCGGGGTGCGGGCTCAAGGGAAGGAGCAAGGGGCCCGACGGTTGTGGTAAGGGTCAAGTCGAACGTCCAGAGAGGGAGATGGGCATGTCGCGCTGTCGGTGGGTGCAGGAACAGGGCGAGGGTGGTCCTAGCACCCCCCCATCCCATTCCGCCCCCCCCCCCCATTACCCAGCTTATCGACCCCCCCTCCATCGGCCACATGCGCACCTTTATTGCCACCTCGGCCCCGTGGTACAGCCCCCGGAACACGGATCCGTACCCGCCCCTGCCCACCCGCTCCAGCAGGCGCAGACTCTCCAGGTCCTGGACCCGGGAGGCGGCCCGACTGCTGGCGGTCAGCTGCTCGGCCTGAGAAGGGGGGGAGGGGGGGGGAGGGGAGGGGAGGGGAGGGGAGAGGAGAGGAGAGGAGAGGAGGGAGCTTAGGGTTTAGGGTTTAGGGAAGAGGAGGGAGCTTAGGGTTTAGGGAAGAGGGCAGAGCAAAACAGGACAGGCGAGAGGCGCAATCGGGCAGGAGCGCATGGCGTGCAGTGCTGTGAACGCAGTTCATACGCGTTGTGTTACGTTATGTATGTTGTTTTGTCACCTGGAAAGAGGACGGAGAATCGTTTTAAAGACGACATTCACAGAAGAGGCCCAAAAGACGACACGGGTGCCGCCAGACACAGCATCTCCCTCCCGCGCTTTTGCACGTCATGTGGGTCATGTGGTCGGAACGTATCTTGACTCGCAACGGGCGTCCTCAGGTCCGTGACGGACAGAAACCCCTCCCAGTTCCAGGAGCCAGGAGCCAACCCTCCCCCCGGCAGGAAACGCACCAGAGACGCACCATTTGCCCTCCACGCATCCCCATCCACACCCACCTGGGCACTCTTGAGCCGGTCGTGCAGTGTGCTGATGAGCGGCGCCAGCCGCAACCCGCCGCGGGGGCTGCCCGCCGCCTCCAGCGAGAACGACGTGCGGCCGGTGTGCGAGTGGGCGAACGACGACCGACTCGGTCCCGAGCTCACACCGCCAGTGGCCGGCGTAGCACCGGTCGCGGCGGCGGCGGTGGAGCTGGAGGTGGCCCTGGCGGTGGTGGGGCCCCCGGGGCCACTCGACACGAACGCCGCGAGACGCTTGCTGGCAGTGGCGGAGCTTCCCGGGGCCCCGTCACCGGCGGCGGCGGTGGCGGCGGCGGCGGTGGTGGCAGCGTCCGTGACGCCCCTCAGTTGCTCCGCTGCGGCGGTCATGGCGGTGATGAAGACCTCCGCAGCAGCGGGGGGCGGCGCCGTCGACGTGGCCGCCGGGCCGCAGCCAGCCGCGGCGCCGCCGGCCCCCCCTGGAGCCGGCGGCGAGTGGGTGGTTTTTCCGTTGGTGGGGTTCTGTTGGCGACTGCTGCCGCTGGCGGCGCTAGTCCGCCTGAAGAACGCCCCGATCTGCGCCACGACACCCAGCGGGTTACCCCCACCCCCACCAACCGCCGCCGCAGCGGCAGCAGCAGCAGCAGCAGTAGCGGCAGCAGCCGCCGCTGGGCCCCCCGCCGAGGATCTCGGCGACCTGCCCTCCACGCAGCTGAGGTTGGGGCTCCCCCCGATGGCGGAGTCTCCGTCGGCACTGCCTGCTGGCCCCACCATCAGCGACCGCGGGCGGCACCTGGGCCCCGCTGCGCCGGCGTCTGCTGCGGCCGCTGCCGACGACGGCGGCGGGGGGGCCGCGGCCATTGTCGCTGCTGCCGCCGCCGCTGGCGGCGGCGGCGACGGCGGCGGCAGCGGCGACATCGCTGTTGGGTTGCTGGTCCTGTGCTGTCTGGCGCAGGCGCTGCTGCTCCCCAGTCCCGGTCCCGGTCCCAGTCCCACTGCTGCGGGCCCCAGCAGGTCGTCGTGCAGGAGGCTCCACTCGTCAGCCATAGGGCCCCCGGGCAGCAGCAGCGCAGCCACCGTGGGAGTCAGCGCCTGCGGGTGGGAGGTCAGGAGGCGGGGGGCGAGGAGGGGACAGAGGAGGAGGGGGAGCAGGGGAGGAGGGGAGGAGGGGGGACCGGGTGGGCGCTTGGGGGGACGAAGCGAAGACCGAAACACACACGCGACGGCACGTCGCTCCTGCCGCCAGTCGGATGGGCGCCTTCCGACACACAAATCACTCGTCGCTCATCGCACAGCGGATGCATCGCTCCATCGCTCCAGTGCGGGTGAAGCCCCCGGGGTGGGGTGGCGTGACTACATTCCCATCCGAGTCCTGCAACCCGATGGTTTCAGAGCCGCAGGCAGCTTCACGCAGCTCCATGACGTCTGATGTCCTCCAAGCCTCCCCTCGCAAACCCCTCTCCTCGTCGACCACCCCTCCCGCTCCCTTCCCCTCCCGCTCCCCTCCCGCTCCCCCCCTCCCTTCCCCCCCCCCTCCCCCCCTCCCACCCTGAGCATCTGCCCCAGCTCCTGCACCACCGTCTGCAGCAGCGCCTGAGGCAGGATGGAGTGGTAGGTGGCGTACAGGGCCAGCAGGGGCTTGCCGCAGTGGCAAGAGGTGGCGAGGGCGAGGGACTGGGCGGGGGCGGAACCACGGGACACGGCAAGGTCGCGGGGGTAAACCTTGCTGTCCTGCACGTAGGCGTTACAGTCGGCGATGCACAGGCCCGACCCGCGGGTCAGAGCCTCTGACAGCAGCGTGTGCTGCAGAGGAAGGCTCTGCCCTCGGCAGCCCGCCGCCCCCGGGCCGCCCCCGGGCAGGCGCTGCAGCAGCTGGTCGCCCAGGCCGCCGTAGCTCTTGCCCAGCGTCCCGCCGCCCCCGCCCCCGCCCCCGCCCAAGCCGGCGGTGCCCAGGCTGTCCCGCTCCGCGGCCGAGTGCTGACCGAGCATGAAGAAGTCTGTGGGGGGAGAAGGGAGAGCGGGGGGAGGGGGGCACAGGTGGGTCAGGATCGGGCGGAAGTGGTTGGGTGAGGGTGAGGCGGCTGATCGCAGAAAGCGCATTTGGATAAAGCGGGCGTGATACAAGTCGGACGGATGGACGGACGACGCGGATCCGATTCCTGAGCAGGTGGCGGCCATTGCGCTTGGCGGCTCGCCAACGGTCCACGGGCGGCAGGGAGATACCGGCGCACTGGTGGTCAGGATCCGGACCTCAACCTGCGCCACCCCGACCCCGACCCCAGGGACCCCAGGGACCCTGGCACCCACCCGATGGCTTGATGCCGCTGTATCCGCTGCCGCCCGCATCCACCAGCACCACATCCCGACTGCGCCGCTGACACACCGAAGTGCCGCCGCCTCCACCGCCACCTTCATGTACGGCAAACATCGCCGCTGCCGTACCATCCTGTTCGGGCGAGGCAAGGCGGAGCATGCACACCATCATATTGACTACTGCTGCTGCTGTTGCTTTTGCATGACTGTCTGGATGTCGGGATGGGGAAGACGGAAGTTCCATGAGGTTGCGCCGCTCAGAAAATCCTGCACGGTACGGTACCTCAACGATGTGGGTTTGCTGCGTTACGGGACGGAGAGCTGCACCAGACAGCACTGCACACATGTTCGCCACGGCGGCCGCGGAACGGTCGGTGGTATTATAATCGAATACGGTAGTAGCACCACACCACACTACATAACACGGCTATCCGCACGCCACGGCCCCCCCCCCACGGCCCCACTCACGTTCCTCAGCAGTGCCACCCGGGGCTGCATCGCCACCCGCACCGCCGCCACCAGCAGGTCCGCCGCCGCGGCGCTGAGGACGTGCAGCAGCTCGTTGATGGTGGAGGCGGTGTGCAGCTCGGCCAGGGTGCGGCGGGCCAGAGGCACCTGGGGCGGACGCAGCAGCGGAGCCAGCAGCGCAGCAACCAGGCCCAGGCCCTCAGACTGCCAGGCGGCGGGGGGAGAGGGGCCTGCGCGGGGCGGGGCGGGGCGCGTTGGGTCAGGTGGGTCAGTGAGTGGGCGGGGAAAAAGAAATCGGCCCGGGGATTCCCGGGGATTCCCGGGCGGGGATTCCGGCGAGTTCCCCCCGGGGGTACGCAGCACACCAGGGTGGGAGAGAGAGAGAGATAAGCGTGTCGTCCGTGGCCGCCTTCCGTGTTGCGGCCGAGGCATATGCCCACATGCAACATCCTAGCGACCCACATGGACCCATCCATCCATCCATCCATCCATCCATCCATCCATCCATCCATCCATCCATCCATCCATCCATCCATCCATCCATCCATCCATCCATCCATCCATCCATCCATCCAGACGCACGCACGCACGCACGCACCTGTTGCCGATAGGATGAAGATGCCCGCGACCGACTTGCCGCCCGGGATGCCGACCGCCACGTAGTGCCGCAGGGAGGAGGCGCCCAGGCAGTCGACGCCGCTCGCGCTGTCCCGCGGTTTGCCCCGCGGGCGACTGCCTGCGGTGCCCTTCCCACCCTTGCTGCTGCAGCTTCCCTCAAACGCAGCTGGCTGCTGTTGTTGCTGCTGCTGTTGCTGCTTGGACACCGTCATGCCCGTATCGACGGAACGGAAGGCGATGGGCACGGAGGCCTGCACCAGCAAGCACGTGTCAGCGAGGTTCATGGAGGCAATGGCAAGAGGGTTGGGAGGGGGCGGGCTGGACAGGAGACCGCTAAAGAGGCGCTACAGAGGAAAACGGCCGCGCGCGACAAGAGCGCAAAAATAAGGGCGCGGCAAGGAATGACCAAGGCAACCCACACTCACCATCCGCGGACAGGCTGTCGTTCTCCCCATCAACGCACATACCGGTATCCACATTTCGCGGCCTCCCAGCAGCCGACCGACCGTCGCAGCCGCAGCCGGATTTCGCGTTAGCCCTCTTCTCCCACGCAACAGCGGGGCCGCTGGGCTGTTGAGTTTGACACAACACCCCGCCGTCCAGGCCCCCGTTCTTCCTCCCCCCTCACGACAGGCACGCAGCCGCTCGCTGGCTGGCTGGCTGGCTCACCGTCTGGTCCTGCAACGCCGCCGCCAGCACGCACACGTCCAGCTCCTGGCGGCGCAGCTGGGAGGAGTCGTCGAAGGAGGGGATGGTTTCGGAGCTGTAGCCAGAGGAGTTGGGCAGCAGCAGCTGGCCCAGCCGCAATCCGAACAGGGGCACACCCGAGCTGGTCAGAGCCGCGACGCCGGCGCCGGCCGACATGAAGATGCTGCGAGGCGGGCAGTCGGGCGGGTGCGGTGAGGTGTGTGTGCGGTGCATGGCAATGGGGAAGGTGGGTGAGGGCAGTGGGAAGCACGCGCGCAAGGTGGGAAGCGCAACGCAACGCGGAGCAAGGATAGGGACGTGAAGGGGAGTCAGGTAGAGGAGACAAAAAGGGGAGGGAACGGAGGGCGAAAAGGAGGAACGGGTGGGAGGAGGGCCGAGTTTTTCGAGTATAAGATGGAAACGAGTGCGGATTGTCGACGGGCTACGGCAGCTTGTGGTATAGTAAGACCCCAACGGTTGGTCGGCAAATCGCCAACGGTCAAGTTACAAGCAGTCGGTGCAGCGCGATGCCGAAGTACGATGTGGGAACACACCTTGCATGGTCGGCAGGCAAGCGCTTTGAAAGCGCCGCAGAAGCGCTCTGAAGGATGTCCCACCAATCTCCATGCGGTACCTCTCCCGTCAGAAGCGGAACCAGTCCAGCCCAATCCTGTGCAAGAGTAGAGTTAGGACTCTTCAGTCTGATGTATAACCTCTGAACAGCGCATGAGGAGCGACTTGAGGCCAGGTACGTGGAAAGCGCTCTTGACCAGGGAAAATGTGGCGTTCACTATGAGGAGCGCGTTTTTCACATCAAGGTGCCAACGTACTGACCAGCTGCTCTGCACTCCCTGAGCTTCCCTCAGCACATCGACCTCCCGTCGCGGACCGAGCCTTGCCAGCACAAGGGCTTGACGGACTTAATCCAGCGCATTCCTTAGATGTTTCAGCTTTGTAGGGTAATCCAAAGCAGCCCGCCAAGCAATGCATAGTTTGCAGGGGGCCGAGTCAGCCGCGTAGCTGCAAGAGGGCAATATAGAAGCTTCTTTTAGAGTTATATCATGCACGTGAAAGAGGATTGTGTGTCATTTTAGTTTGAGACAGTACAAAGCGTGTGCGAATCTGATAACAGTAGGGAGCCGGGACTGAAACGGACCGTACCGCGAAATGCTGCAACCCCCTCTTGCAGGCACATGTACCCTTAAAATGAAAGAACGATAAGATTGATCCCAGCGCATGGCTGGTTATGGGCTGCGGCGCACGCCTGAAAATTCCGGATCTGGGGGAAAATCTAAACGACATCACCAACGAATCCGTTGCCAACAGAGGCTCGTCGTCACCGCCTGCCGTCCCCCCTTGCGCTCCCAGCCTACCGCCTATCTGCTCATATTTGTAATTTGCCTGTTATTTTCCGGCCTGAGGTATGCCTGAAAAACTGTGCACAGTTGCCCCGGCGCGTTGCGAACTGCAAAGGCCTGCACGTGTCGTGTGACTTTCATTCCCAAATGCTTCAAACGTGGGAATGTATGCCGTCGCTTGATCTGTCTATGTTTAAGACTGTCTGAGGGCCGGCACCTTCTGCTCTTGAAGGGACCTCAGGAACTGAGTTGCATGGAGTTGCGTACTGTTGTACAGAACTCGGCAGCTGCACAGTGTTCAAACAAAGATGCTCGTCACATTGCGGTGTAAACAATGCCGAGGGGCTGCTCGGGCAAAACCCTGGCGACCCTTCGTGCTCGAGACGTCCAGCCTGTTTTCAGCACATAAAGCAGCGCAAACTTGTATACCTGTAGTGGCCCCGCTAAATTCGAGCTGTCCCATGCACACCATGTATGCCACTGTCCGTCGCTGCGAAGCAGCTTCGTGAGGCTGACCCCCTGGCGTTGCGTGTTACCCTGCCTGCGGTCTGCGTCGGCAAACCTTTCAAAGCGGGTGGACCCAACCGGGGTGGACTCCCAAGTTCATAACGAGAGCCTTTACTGTGGTAAAGTGCAAACGCCCAAAGAGCAGCGCTATCCCTGCAACCAAACACGCACCGCGTTGCGGCATTGACGAGCTCTGGCGGCGCACTACCTCAAACGCGCACCTCAATTCCTTCCAATCTCGAGCGCCGTCATCCATTGCCGTACCGCCCACTGGAATGCAGCCACGTGCTACTGCCCAGTCTAGCCCGGCCCCGCCTGGCCCAACGGGCGTGCAGCCGGCCACCGCTCGACCGGGTCCCGGGAGGGAAACGTACCAACGTAGGACAACCCGAGTGGGCACGCTGACGGTCCGGGAGGGCCTCGACCGGGCAAGATGCGGTTATGGTTTACAACGAGGGCCACCCGACGGGGCCCAGCCATGAGGGGGCGCAAAGGGCCCAAACTGAAGAGATGACATTCGGGGATGGGGGGGGGGGACAGCCAGGGGAGAGGGGAGGGGAGGGGCGGTTCAGACGCAGATAGACCAGCAACGAGGTTCCCCCCCACGCCACAGTCCCATTGTCCCACTGGCTGCCGGGCCCGAGTCCGCTCAGTGGCCCACAGTGGCCCAGGCCCGGCCAAGGCCCGGCCGACCCGTTCACCCCAACAAACGAACACCAACGGACTGACATAACGGAATACAACGGAAACCAACCAATTCACCGCCAGCAGCGCCGCCCCCGCTTGGTAGCACTCTGTCTCCGTCCCCAGGAACTGGGACGAAGCGGGGACTCGCTCCCCGGGGGGGTTCCAACCCGCTCCTCAACCCCACCTACCAGGGTGTCAGACAGCGCACCCTCCCGCTCAAAACCGCCCCGGTCAGTCACACCACCCTTTATCGCCGCTGCCCCCCTGGCTGCCCAGACTCCATTTCCCCCGAGAGCCCAACAAGCGGCCCGCAGCCAATCGCACCCTTGCGCACCCCTTCGTGTTCACGCCTGCGCTCCTCAATATGCATGAATGTTATATATGTATACCACATGGCCACACGACTTGGCCCCCCCCCAATGACGCCACGTACAGACTCACGAGCGGGCTCCGTTCCGTCCAACCGCAGCCAAAGAGAGCCCAGACGCGGTCGCCACCTCGTCCTCCCCCCCAGCTGCGGCTGCGGCTGCGGCTGCAAATACGGTGGGCAGGCCGCTGGCGGAACCCGCGTTTCCCGAGCGCCGGCCAGCGGCTCAATTGCGCGCGTATGAACCCTCCGCTTCCGATGCGCCCTCGCAGACGTATGAATCCCCCGACCCCGGCCCCGACCCCGACCCCGACCCGGACCCGGCTCGCAGCTCAGCTCCGCATTGCACGAGTGCGCTTAGTCCCCCAGGCCACCGCAACACGATACCCGTTGGCTCTCTACTCTGCTCCCGAGTCCGGAGCCCACTGGAACACCCGTTAACAACATCAACGATGCCGCAGCCGGGATTGCGCAAACGTACTGTGTACTGTCTTTGAGCCCAACCGGCGGTGGATCCGGTCTCTTTCAGTCTGACCTGCAGCCGCCCACATCAGGTCGGAGCCCCACTCCAGCCGCAAAAAATCAATCCGGGGTGCTCCTGTTTCCGGGCCCCTCCCTCTTTCTCTCTCTCGCGCCCTCTCCTTTTCTCTCTCAAATTGTCTCTCTCCGGGGCTCCGGGGCTCCGGGGGCCTACATGGGGCCACCCACCCACCCACCCACCCACCCACAAGTGACTCCCCACTCACCCACTCATGAAGCGACGCCAAAGAGCCGGTCCGCAAGGCCACAGCGCTTCGTAAGCACGTCGTCGCTTACCCAACCTCCCTTTCGAGCCACACAAGACCGGCGGCGCTGCCCGCCGCTACGGCTGCCGTTGCCGCTGGCGCCCTTGGGGGCAGCACCTTCCTGGGTCCCGGAGGAGCAACGCACCGCCGGTCATGTGCAGTGCACGAAGGGCCGGTCAGTTGGCCCGTTGGCTTCTCGACTCGTCCATGCGTCGGGAGCCCACTGTAACACCCGCAACAACTACTACAACTACAACAACCGTCGCGTAAAACATCACCGACACGCCGAATGAATTAGCGCGAAGAAAATTCCGAATGCCGTATGCGGCATACACACAAGCCGCCGGTCGCTTCGCAGCACGGGCGGTACTGAACCGTCTGAACGGGCATCAAGCCACAGCTCCACCCGCCGTACATGCCGTACTCACGTGTTGTATAGGGACCATGATTCACCGCGAGCCGCCTTCCGTCGCCCAACGACGCCCTTCCGTCCCCTCCCCACGCAACCAGCTCGCACGTAAGACACAATGTACCGTACTCACACATACGGATACCGACGGCGGCCACTGCCACTGCCTCGGCCCAATACATACATACAGCTGCCCCCGAGGTGCCCACCGCCCGCCTGGCTGCCCTCCCCCTCCCGGCACGAGCTGGCGCCCCTTCCGGCCACACGACGCGCGTCATTGCGGTGACGCCACCTGCGCGGTGACGAGACTCCGTCGCACGGACCCTACCGTGCACAGGTGGTTAGGGTCGTTGGTAACGGCAGTTTTATCTAACGAGATACAACGGTCAGTGTGGGGAGAGCTGCTCCATGCGCCACATCGGAAACGTAACCCCGGGCACACCTCCGATAATATAATACGGTATCAGTTATGGACCCAAAGCGGCCCCAAAACTCGCACTCGGACACAGACATCACGACTTCACGAGGCAAAGCAAAACCAGTAACCGTTCCCCCCGTTCCCGACACTCCATCTCTCCTCGCCGGCGCTCGGGCGGCCCTACACATCGTGTAGTGCGGTGCAGTGCGGTCCATGACTGGGCCCCGCACATACAACTCCCTAACACTGCCATCGCCCGTCCGACTCCTCCGCCAGATTTAGGGATCGCCGCACGCAGCGGCTGCGCGTCCCCCTCCAAGCACACCTCCGAGCCCACCTCCGAGCCCCCCTCCGAGCCCGCCTCGCCTCTGCGGCGCTGCCCTCACTCCTGCGCTCCCTCCGGTGCTCCCCCCTGAATTCGCGGCGACTGTACCGCAGTACTGTACGACGTACTGCAGGGCCAGGATGCACCGCCGCGGCAGCCGCCGCTGCTCCTCTCTCTGCACAACGCGCCTTCACATGTCATGCGACTTCCTCGGTATGTACGGCACCGTACAGGCCCCTCTCAGATGATCAGCCTTCCCCCGAGCCCGAGTCCTTGCGCGGGGAAAGGGCGCACACCGTTACCCCCTCCGGTGTAGGAGCCCGCCCTCTGAACCCCCTGCAGACCGGGGCCGGGGCCGGGACCGGGGCCGGGGGAGAAGCCGGGGGAAAAGCCGGGGGCCTGGTGGTGGTGCGGCTGCTGCAGTTGCTGCAGTTGCTGTTGCAGCAGCTGCAAGTGCGACTGGGGCTGAGGCTGAGGCTGAGGCCAGGGGCTCGGATGCCCCGCCCCCCCGGCTACATCGCCTCCCGCCGCCGCGCCGGCGTGCGCCATCGGACCGTACAGCTGGTGCGCCGCCGCGGCAGCCGCCTGCTGCTGCTGCTGCATGTGTTGGTGCTGCTGCTGTATTTGTTGCTGTTGTTGTTGCTGCAATTGTTGCAGATGTTGGAGATGCAGCGGATGCATCGGCTGCGGTTGGGGCTGTGGCTGCGGTTGCGGGCTGCCTGGTGAGTCATAGGGGCTGGCGGTGAGGGGTGCGGTGCCGGGTGGGCCGGGTGCGGAGACGTGCGCGGGCCGCCAGGCCGCCGCCGCCGCCGAGGCCGCCGATGCTGCTGCTCGGCCGTACGCGTCGACCATTGCCTCCAGCTCCCCCACGACGGCCCCCGCGGTGGGTCGCTCGCTCGGGGTGGAGTGCCAGCAGCGCTCCGCCAGCCGCCTGGAGGGTTGGTGAGGGGTGGGAGGGGAGAAGGGGTTTGGGATAGGGTGGGGCGGGAAGAGGGAGGGAGGGAGGGGGTTTCAGCAGGGGGCGGCAGGGGAGGCCCAGTGCAAGGGCCACGAAACACCAGACAGCGACACCGACAGCAACAGGCAGGACAACAGGCAAGACAACATCAGCCACGTCCCGTCTTTTGGGAGCCGCGACCGCATACCACCAGCATCACACCACCACCACCACTTCAACATGCGACACCCGGTCCGACAACCATTTAGTCCCTTTCTGCGGGCCCAGAAACGAGTCGAGTTGCATGCTTGCATCGGTGCGGCTCAAGACAACGGAGGCAAATCGGCAACCCGCGCTCCGCTATGTCCTCATCAGAACACAGTAGGGCCGACCGCGCGAACTCCCGCCGCCGAGCCACAACACCCCCCGCACATCCTCCTCCGCACCGCGCCTCGCCTCCCCAACCTACCGCTTCCCTTCCCACTGTCCCCGCCTCCCCCCTCCTCACCCCCTCATAGCTCCCCTTCCTTACTCACCCCCACTTGCCCCCTTACCCTCCTCCCCCCTCCCCCCCCACCCCCCCAGGGCCCCACCTGTACTCTGACGGCACCCAGGCGGGGAAGGACGGCCTCAGTCCCTCCCGCACCACACCCCGGATGATCTGCCGGGTGTTGAGGCCCTGATACAGCCGGGTACCGCACACCATCTGCCACATCAGGATGCCGAATGCGAACATGTCGATACTGGCGGTCAGCTGCCGCTGGCCTGGGGTGGAGGGGGTGGAGGGGGGAGGGGGTCAGCGGGGTATGTCTTTGTGTGTTAGCGAGTGTTGGGGGGTTGGGGGTGGGGTGTTGTCCGAGGCACAGTCCGCTGCGCCCCCCTGGCTGCACCGCACTGCACTGCACCAGAGCTGCACCGCAGTCGGGCCCCGGCAGCCGCCCCCTCAATGTCCACCCTTAGCCCTCACCCGCACCCGCACCCGCACCCGCACCCAAAACCACGAGGGCGCGGGCCCAGAACCTACCACGGCCGTACTGCCTACCCTCCACCCCTCCTCCACTTCCCTCCTTCCCCTCAGGGGTTCAATAAAGCCCAGAGTAAGTAAGCACCACCGAAAACACACCCAACCCCCCCCTCTCTGCCAAACCCCCCTGCCCCCCCCTCACCTGCCAGACTCTCAGGTGCCATGTGGGTTAGTGTGCTGCAGAGGGCGGGAGCAGTGCGAGGGGGGGGCGGATGAGGGTTTTAGGGTTTTTGGGTTTCAGGGGTCCCGACCGACTGGTTTCCGTGCACGCACGTACACACACACGCGCGTCTGTTTTCATGTGCGGCGGCCATGGCGGTGCCCAAACCTCCCCCCCTCCGCCGCCCTTTTGTCCTCTTCCCTCCCCTCCCCTCCCC
Source organism: Pleodorina starrii (assembly GCA_030267565.1). Classification (NCBI taxonomy): domain Eukaryota; kingdom Viridiplantae; phylum Chlorophyta; class Chlorophyceae; order Chlamydomonadales; family Volvocaceae; genus Pleodorina; species Pleodorina starrii. The sequence goes on from BRXU01000032.1 coordinate 818,090, forward strand.
TCCCCTCCCCAGCCCGTGTCGCTCACCCGCTCCCCACCGCCTCGTCAATGACCAGCTGTCCTTCGTCGTCGTGCGCCATCATCTTTGCCAGTCCGAAGTCCGACAGCTTGGCGGTGAATCCCCTCGGGTCACGGGGGGAGCTCTTGAGCAGCACGTTCTGTGGCTTGAGGTCGCAGTGGACCATGTGCAGGCCGTGCATGTGGCGGAGGGCGAGGGACACCTCCAGAAGCGTAGAGTACACGGACTGGGGGGGGGGGAGGGTGCGGGTGGGTAGGGTAGGGAAGGGGAGTGGGGTGGGGGAGGGGAGTGAGAGGGAGGGAGGGAGCGGGGAGTGAGAGGGAAGAAAGGAGGGAGGGGGCAAGCGAGGTGGAAGGGGCGGGCAGGGGGACGGCGGGGAAGGGGAGGTGGGCAAGGGGGCAGGACGGTAAGGAGGCGGGGCAATGAACTGGGCTCCCCGCCTCGTATGCGGGATGGCCTTGTATCGGTGGCAGGTGCCCACATAAGGCCCCCTCGGTACAGCCCCCAGCCCATCATTTCCCTTTCAACCCCCTCTTCGGGCCCCGCTGTGCGTCAGTCAGCCCCCGGGTCCGTTCGCTAACGCCGTCTCCGTCTCCGCTGCGGTATCAATTTCTGCCCCTCAGTCAGCTCCACCTTCCGGCCCCCCCCTTAGCCCCTAGACAGCGGCTGCGGAGGGGCGCACACCATCCTCCTCCCCATCCTTCTCAGCTCGGCCGCCCGTCCCTCCCCTCCCTCCCCTCACCATCTATCCCCCCCCGCTGGACCCGACCCGACCCGACCCGACCCGCAAACACGCACGACCCTTCCCCTCCCCTGCTCCGCTGCGGTATCTACTTTTTACCTCCCCTGCTCACACCTGCCCTTCGTGTCCCTCCCACACGCACACGCACACGCACACGCACACGCACACGCACACCCGCCCCCCCCCCACCTTGAGGTTGAGCTGCAGGTGCCCCCGGCCCTGTCGCTCCTCTGCAGTCCAGCAGCAGCAGCGGCGCCACCACCACCACCAGCAGCAGCAGCAAGGCAAGGCAAGGCAAGGCAAGGCAAGGCAAGGCAAGGCAAGGCAAGGCAAGGCAAGGCAAGGCAAGGCAAGGCAAGGCAAGGCAAGGCAAGGCAAGGCAAGGCAAGGCAAGGCAAGGCAAGGCAAGGCAAGGCAAGGCAAGGCAAGGCAAGGCAAGGCAAGGCAAGGCAAGGCAAGGCAAGGCAAGGCAAGGCAAGGCAAGGCAAGGCAAGGCAAGGCAAGGCAAGGCAAGGCAAGGCAAGGCAAGGCAAGGCAAGGCAAGGCAAGGCAAGGCAAGGCAAGGCAAGGCAAGGCAAGGCAAGGCAAGGCAAGGCAAGGCAAGGCAAGGCAAGGCAAGGCAAGGCAAGGCAAGGCAAGGCAAGGCAAGGCAAGGCAAGGCAAGGCAAGGCAAGGCAAGGCAAGGCAAGGCAAGGCAAGGCAAGGCAAGGCAAGGCAAGGCAAGGCAAGGCAAGGCAAGGCAAGGCAAGGCAAGGCAAGGCAAGGCAAGGCAAGGCAAGGCAAGGCAAGGCAAGGCAAGGCAAGGCAAGGCAAGGCAAGGCAAGGCAAGGCAAGGCAAGGCAAGGCAAGGCAAGGCAAGGCAAGGCAAGGCAAGGCAAGGCAAGGCAAGGCAAGGCAAGGCAAGGCAAGGCAAGGCAAGGCAAGGCAAGGCAAGGCAAGGCAAGGCAAGGCAAGGCAAGGCAAGGCAAGGCAAGGCAAGGCAAGGCAAGGCAAGGCAAGGCAAGGCAAGGCAAGGCAAGGCAAGGCAAGGCAAGGCAAGGCAAGGCAAGGCAAGGCAAGGCAAGGCAAGGCAAGGCAAGGCAAGGCAAGGCAAGGCAAGGCAAGGCAAGGCAAGGCAAGGCAAGGCAAGGCAAGGCAAGGCAAGGCAAGGCAAGGCAAGGCAAGGCAAGGCAAGGCAAGGGGGTATTTGTATCAGTTTGTGTTTTATGTTGGCTCAACGCACCAGGCCGCGGCGCCTACCAAAGACACCAGCGGCATACGACGGAGCAGTGCGGAGCAGCCCCTCTCCCTCCCCCTCCCCCTCCATCCCTCCACACACCAGGAGGCCCAAGAGGTGCGCGAAACCACTTTCCCCAAACTCCAACCCACCCAGCCCCCGCCCCCCGCCCCCCCGGCCCCCACCTCCAGATATCGCCACGTTGCGGTAAAAGGCCCTCTGGTTGATGGCGGTCTTGAGCGTGCCGGCATCGCAAAACTCCTGAAGGAACAGGGACAGGGCAGGACAGGGCAGGAAAGGGCAGGTCAGGGCAGCGATGGCAGGGGGGTGGGGGGCGAAGGGACCGGCGGGCGAGGACGGGAAAGGGGGTGCGGCGGAGGTAAGGGCACACGCCTGCCTGTCGAGTGCTGAGGCAGTCGGATACAGTGCGACAAAGCAACACACACATGCACACACACATACACACTCAGGTATCGCCCGGATACACGAAAGGGGGGGCGTATCCACGTGAAGACCGGAGCCTGTAAACGGTAGGGTACCGGTAACGCCCCCCGGGTGGGGGGGGGGGGACTCGAGACGATGTACAACATGTGACAACGGATATGTCTCACCAATCAGGAACCACGATACCCGGGACGGCGGGAAGGGCCCTGCTGGCCAACTGCATTGGACCCCGGCCGACAGCATTCGGGACCCACCACCACCACCACCACCATCGGTCCAGCGGCTGTCGTTCTGAAGAGCGGTTGGACAGCCGACTGTGAACTGCTCCTCTCCCTTGAACTGCCCCCTCCTTGGCTTGGCTGCTGCTGTCGGGGCCATGAGGGCAAAAATGTGTGCCATCCCGCCCACTTTATCCTTCCGCTCCAACCCCCCTTCCCCTCCCCCTCCGGAGGCGTCGGCCTTTTCCGCCTGCCCCCGCAACCCCCATCCCCGCCCCCATCCCCCCCCCACCCCCCCACCCCCCACCCCCCATCCCCCACCCCAGGGAGACCCAACTCGCCTGCACCAACACAATGACACCGCCGCCGCGTGGTGCGGGACCTGTACGGCACGGTACGACAACAGAAAGACGTGGCACCCGATATGTAGCACTGGTGGCGTAACTTACAGCCTAGCACCTGGTGTTTGAAGGGGGCACACAGGTGCACATGCAACTGGCTAACGAGCGAATGACTACCCAACTGACTGATTAACTGATTAACTGACTGACTGCGGTAGCCGGTAGTGGCTCCCACCCCCCAAACCCGCACAGCACCCGGGAACCCCAGTCCCCCAGGCAACAGCGCAACCCCACCCCCTCCCAAGCCGCCACTCCTCTACCCCTCCTCGAGGCCTGCCTCCCGCAAGCCTGCGCGGCAAACCCCCCTCCTCCCTCCCCCCTTCCCCCTCCCCTCTCCCCCTCCCACTGCAACTGCCTCGCCTGCCTCCCCCCCCCACCCCCCCACCCCGCCTGCCCACCTGGCGATTGCTGCTGCGGTGCGACCTGCTGCTGCTGCTGCTGCTGCCGCCCATTCCCATTCCCGTTGCCTTGTCCGTATCCGTTCCCCTTCCCGTGTCCGGGTGCTGCTTGTGAGGGCGAGGGTGATGGTTCCAGCCGTGAGGGCATGCGGGTGAGTCTCAGCAGCTCCCCCACTCCGTCCAGTCCACTGAGGCGGCGCTGCAGGGGGTCCACGGGCTGATCCCCCGCCACCACCACCACATCCGTGAAGAAGGTCAGAACCTGCGGGGGGGGTGGGGTGGGGTGGGTGGGTGGGGTGGGGGCAGGTGCGAGATAGGTCTTGGTGGGGGAGAGAGGTCTGGGGGGTAATTAGAACGGCCCGGGGCGAGGGAATGCAACGCAGTTACCTGGAAGAGGTCTGGGGGGTTATCCACGTATAGGCCGGAGCCCGGGGCGGGGGAGAGAGGTAAGGAGGGCGGCCGCACCCGGGCGGGCGGGCGGGCGGGCGGGCGGGCGGGTGGATGGATGGAGGGCCGTTGAGGGCCGCTGCAAGCGCTGCGGATGTGTTGTATCTTCAGCCAATCGGTCTCCCCCCACCCCCCTGTTGCGCCTGGTAGGTAACAGCGGTGGCGATGGTGGTGAAACAGGGTCGTGGAAGCCAGGCAAGCGGTGACGGCGAACCGGGGCAGCTGCAGCAAGGGAAGGGGGGAGACCGCACTGCAAGCCCCCGCCCCCATACCCCCAATCCAGGACCCCCGCCTTGCCTCCCCCATTTTCGGAACCTTCCCACCCCACCCCACCCCACCCCACCCCACCCCACCCCACCCCACCCCACCCCACCCCACCCCACCCCACCCCACCCCACCCCACCCCACCCCACCCCACCCCACCCCACCCCACCCCACCCCACCCCACCCCACCCCACCCCACCCCACCCCACCCCACCCCCCCCACCCCACCCCACCCCAACCCACCCCACCCCCACCCCCACCCCCCACCTGCACAATGTTTGGATGTCCGCCCATCCCCACACTCGCCACCAGCTCAATTGCGTCATGCAGGTGCTTGGTCTCCAGAGCCACACTGTTCAGTCGCCGCAGGGGGGCCTCACCACCACCACCACCACCACCGTTGTCGCACGGGCCGCCGGGAGCAGCCACCTCCACCTGAGTGGGGTGGGGGGTAGGGGGGGGGGCGGGGGTTGAAGGGGGTAGGAGAACGAAGCGGAGCGGAGGGAGGGTGGCGAGAGTACGTACAGAAGTGGTCTCATCTGATCCAGGCCGGAAATACGGTACCAGAGGAGGGTTGCTGACGAGCGGTAAGAGTGTGCGTGTGTGCCGGGATCGGGGAGTATGCGTGTGAAAGGCGTGAACACCCCTCCCCTGCCCTCACCTCCCCTCCCCCCCGCCCTCGGAGCCCGTTGAGACCCGCCTAACCTGCCCGGGGGTCCGCTTCCTCTCAGCCACTCCCCCATCCCCCCCCACAGAATGTTGCCCCCAAACCACCAACCACCAACCACCACCCATACCCTTTCCCTAGCGTCGCCTCCAACCCACCACTGCGGTCCCATCTTCACTACCCCAACCCCCAGTCCCCAGCCACACCGCTCATTCCTGGCTCAGGCCAATGGGGGCCCGTGGGGCCACGGAGGCGGTGGGCAGTTCCCTCCCCCCCCCCTCCCACCCCCTGTGTGGTTGTCCGCGGCTGCCTCACCTCCTGTATGACCTTGATTGCCACCTCGGAGCCGTGGTACAGCCCCCGGTACACAACCCCGTAGCCACCCCGACCGATCTGGGGGGGGGAGGGGGGAAGGGAGGGGGAGGGGGAGGCGAGAGGGGGGGGCAGAGGGAGGGGAGAGGGGGGAGGGGAGAATGAGAGACCAAGGCGGCAGGCTGACAAGCTGGAGGGAGTGGGGTAGGGGGAGCGGACGAGGGGGAGGGGGAGGGGTGGGGACTGGGGAGGGCCGATGTGCCGTTGGGACCGGGCCCGGGTCTCCGGGGGCCGTGGTTGGGCGGGCGGTGGCGAATGCACGGATGCCCCGCCCCGCTGATGCCCCCAACCCTCCAGGCCTCCGAGGACTGCTCTTCGGCAGCCGTACCCTTCTCTCCTGCCGGACTTCCCAACCGTCGTTGCCGTTGCCCCTCCCCTCCCCCCCCGCCCCTTCCCTCCATTCGCCCGGGTCGCCTAACTAGCTCGGTGACTGCGTTGTGGCTCTCCACCTTGTCCCGCATGTTGTCACCCACATGTCGTACTCCCCTCCAAACACACACATACACACACACGGCCAGCCCCTCCCCCTCCCCCACCTGCTCCAGTATCCGGATGCTGTCCAGGTCTTGCATGCGGGAGGCCGCACGACAGTTGGCCATCTGCTCGGCCTGGGGGGGGGGAGGGGGAGGAGGGGAGGAGGGGAAGGGGGGGCAAGGGGAGGGGGACGCGCAGGTACGGAAGGCGTCGTACGTGAGGGAGGTTTAATTGCGGTCGGAAGAGCGCGATGTGGGTGCGTGGATTGATTATGTGTGTCTGTGGGGGGTCTACCGTTATATGCGGTGTGTTTGTGAGGGGGTGGAGGCAGGGGTGGCGGGGCGGGTGGGTTGGGTGGCTAGCGGAGAGTTGAGCTTGGTGAAGGTTGGGTTGCGTTTGGAAAAGCTCCAATGAGCCCTACTGTACTGTACAGTACAGTACTGTACTGCAATGTGCTGCAATGTACAGTACTGTACTGCACTGTACTGCACTGTACTGCACTGTACTGCACTGTACTGCACTGTACTGCACTGTAATGTTCGGTATGTCGGGAAAGGCACTGCACCCAAACCCGCATTCACCCGCCCCACATCAGCGGCCCCGCGCCGCCGAGTTGGGTCCAGACCCAGCCCTCCCTGGACAACCCCGAGCCCTGACCCGCGGACCTGCTGCCCTGGAGACGGTTCCGACCTCGCAGCCCCCCGCACGCACACACACACACACACACACGCACACAACCCAATCGCGCTGCCTCGATCGCCCCCTCCCAACCTCCAAGCAACCCGGTCCGGCGGCGACGCGCTCGCAGCCGCACCTCTTCCGGTATCATTGGCAAAAGGAAAATAGATCTGTTAAAAAGGGTCATTCCTTTTGGCCAGGGTCCCTTCGCCCACGTTGCCTCCGTTCCGTCGGTCCGGTTTCACATTCATTACTCCCGGCTCACGCACGCACATGCTCCTCCCTAGCCAACCTCCCCCCACCCCACCCTCTTCCCCCCCCCCTCACACACACCTGGGCCGCCTTGAGCCGGTCGTGAATCGTTGCCATGAGTGGGGCCAACTTGCATGAACCTGGTGCAAATACGGCAAGTACGACAGGACGAGAGCACTCGTTCACGACAGACGGTACAAGGAGGGCAGCAGTACAAGGAGGCGGCGACGGAGGGGCAAATGCCCGACATAATGACGGTAGTGGCAGTGGTGGCAATAGTGGTGGTGGCGGTGGTGATGGTGGTGGTGGTGATGGCCCGAAGCCTGTCCCGGCAAAGACACCCAACTGTCTCCCCACCTCGGGAACCCCCCCCCATACACACACACACACAAACACACACACACACACACCCGCTCCCCCCCCCCTCACCCCTGGGGCTGCTAGCCGCCTCCAAACTGAAGGAAGCCCGCCGGGAAGCCCGCCTCTCCCGACCGCCGCCTCCGCCACCACCCCTGGAGCGCTCCAGGCCCAACAGCCCCGCACTGCCGCTGCCGCCCCCGCCGCCGCCCTCAGTGCCGCTGCCTCCTCCTCCGCCGCCCGTGCTGCACACCAGCCCTGGCTGAGGCTGCGCGTGCGAGTCGGCCAGACTGTTGCAGCCGCCGCCGTCGCCGCCACCGCCATCGGTTCCGGAGCCGTTTGCCGTCGAGTGCGGCGCGTATTCGTATGCCGGCGCCCAGGTACCCCCCGGGAGGCTGCGCAGACTGCGGTTGCGCATCGACTCCTGCGCGCAGCGGTGAGCGGTGAGGGGAGGCGGTCCGGGTGAGCGGTGAGGGTGAGGGTGGCCGCCAGGCATGGCGGGGGACGGAGAAAGGGGGGGGGTAAAGGGTAAGGGGGGGGGGAGGATGGGTTGTAGAGTAAGCGGGGGGGGGGGGGGGTAGCGACATCGAGTGGAGGCCCCTGGAGCGATGACCGGACCAGAGGCCCAACGTTCGTTGTACGACGCGGGTGGTGCCCTCCACTCCATTCGGGTGGTGCCAAGATTGGACCTTGTACCGCCCAACGTACTTGGCCTTCGCCGCTCACTTCACGTCGTATGTACTGTCCTCCTCATATACCCTAAACCCTTTAACCTTCGACCTCATCCCCAAGCGCAGGCCGCCTTTCGCTGGACGTCTTTGGTCGCTTACTCCCCCCTGGTTGGTTGGTTGGTTGGTTGGTGTCTGATTCATTAAAGCATCACAAGGGGGGCGAAGGGCGAAGGGGCTCGGGGGCTGGTGGCGGCTGCGCGCCCACTTGTGGTCACAAAGGGGTGACAGCGAACGGACGGGTGGCCCGACGTCAAAGCGAGGGTGGGGGAAGGGGTCTGTAGTAAAGAAGAAAGCGGTGGCCCTCCCACCGCGCGCTTCCTTGTTCTTCTTCTTCTGCTGCTGCTGCTGCTCGCGCCGCACTCCTCCCCCCTCCCCGTCCCTCCACCCCGCCCCCCCCAACACCCCCCCCACACACACACACACCATGAGCTGGTGCCTCAGGTGGCCCCACTCGGCCGCCAGTGCGCCCTCCACCTTGGCAGCAACACACGGGGTCAGGGCCTGGGGAGGGGGGCGGGGATAGAGAGGAGAGGGGGAAGGGGAGATGTGGTGGGTGGGTGGAAGGGCTGGGGGGTGGAGCTGAGGGTTCATGAGGGGAGGTTTATGAGGAGAGGGTTTAAAGCGTCGATCGATGTCACTGGCGGCAGCCCTCGTCTCGCCGAGTATGGGGGAGGTATAAAAGTGTGTGTGTGTGTGTGGGGGGGGGGTTGATGAGTCGGTACTCTCCTTTGCACCCTCATCGTCACCCCCTCAGCGGGCAAATACGCCCCTCACCGTCGCCCGTCGCCCTTCGCCCCTCCCCCGCTCCCCCTCCCCCTCCCCCGCTTCCCTCCCCCTTCCCTCCCGCTCCCCCTTCCCGCTCCCCTTCCCTTCCCTTCCCCCTCCTCTCCCTCCCCCCCCACCCTCAGCAGCTGCCCCCCCCCCGTCCCCTCCCCCTCCCCCCCTCCCCCCCTCCCACCCTGAGCATCTGCCCCAGCTCCTGCACCACCGTCTGCAGCAGCGCCTGAGGCAGGATGGAGTGGTAGGTGGCGTACAGGGCCAGCAGGGGCTTGCCGCAGTGGCAAGAGGTGGCGAGGGCGAGGGACTGGGCGGGGGCGGAACCACGAGACACGGCAAGGTCGCGGGGGTAAACCTTGCTGTCCTGAGGGGGGGAGGGGGGAGGGGGGGAGGGAGGGGGAAAGGAGGGGAGGGGGGCGTGTGTTGGTGGGTGTACGGGAGCAGGCATGAGTATGAGGGTAGAGTACGACAGTTCAAAGGGGCAAGCTGGGAGAAGACTGACGGCGCGCATTTTGGGGGCAAAGGGAGGCCGTGTGTATGGATGGGGAAGGGGGGACTGTGTGTACCTAAAGGGGGGGGGAGAGGAATGCATGGCCAAGGCAGGGGAGAGGCGTGTAAGGTCGCTGGGCTCAACAGTCTCTTTAGTCTTCCTGCTCCCGGGCAAACACCCCTCCTTACGACCACTTCCGCCTTATCCGCGCGCACACCGTCCCTCCCCTCTGCCCCTTCCTTCCCCCCTTTCCCACCCCCGGGTTCCGGGTCCCTTCGCTAACACCGTTACCGTACCCCCCCCTCTGCCCCCCCTCCCCCTCCCCCACCTGCACGTATGCGTTACAGTCCGCAATGCACAGCCCGGTGCCCTGAGCCTCCAGAGCCTCCGACAGCAGAGTGTGCTTCAGGGGCAGAGAGTGACCGCGACACACGGGCAGCTGCAGACAGGGGGGGGGAGGGGGAAGGGGGGGGGAGAGGGGGTGTAGGGGGGGGTGGGGTGGGGGAGGGGTTGGGCGGAGAGCGGACATGTGTTCGGGGGTTATCCACGTATACCGGTAGACCGGACATGTGTTCGGGGGCGGGGCGTGCGCTGCGAAGTGACAAACACCGCTTTAGGGTCAGAGGGTCAAATGCTCATCAGCAGCAGGAGCAGCTGCTGTCGCTGCATCAGCAACGCCAGCAGAACGACCTTCCGACCCCCCTCCCTCCTCCCCTCCCTCCCTCCCTCCTTACTCCCATTCACAAACCCCCAGCACAGACATCCCCCGTCCCAAACCCAACCAAGTTCCAGCTACATCCCTCCTCCGCCCTTCCCTGCCTCCTGCCCCTCCCTCTACACCCCCTACCCCCACCCCCACCCCCACCCCCGACCACCGCCCCCCCCCCGCTCACCTCCTCCGGGTGGGCACTCCGCGCAAAGCTGTCCCGATGAGTCTCTGGACATTCGCAGCGCAGCACAGCGCAGCACAGCACAGCACAGCGCAGCACAGCGCAGCACAGCGCAGCAGAACAAGGCTGAGCGCACGACCGCATAGCGCGGCAGCCGGCCAGTGTGTGTGTGTGTATGGGTGGTGGTGGTGGTGGTACGTATGTCATGTGTGTGCGGGTGCGCGGGTTGGCGGGAGGGTGGGATGCGCGTCCATCGCTGACGGCGGCCGGTACCGGGGCCTGCATGCGCCGCTATCAGGAAAGGACAACTGAGAGGGGGACAGGCGGCCAGGCGGCCAGGGGCAGGTGCGGGTGCGGCTGGGCGGCTGGCTGCGACCAAGGGGCGGGTCCCTTGTCAAGCCCTCCCGCCCGCCCCCGCCCGTATGCGGCCGCCAAAACAGGCAACCGCACGCGGCCCGCCCCTCGCCCCACTTCTCCATCATCGCGCCAATATCACCATCATCATCCTCTCCCAACCTCGACTCATCACTTACCGACCGACAAGCCGGAGCAGGTCCCCGCAGCCGCCGCCGCCCCCACGCTGGGGCTCCTGACGGCCCCCGCCCCCCCGGCCACTTCCGTGCCGCCCAGACTGCGCCGCAAGGGGCCTCCTCCTCCTCCCCCTCCTCCTGCCGCCGCCGCCGCCGCCGACGTATCTACCAGCAGTACTTCGCTGAGTCGCCGCCGTGCGACGGGTCCCAGGGTGTCTGTGGCCGCGGACTGGAACACGGCCGCGGCCTCAACGTCCTGCAGGGGGGGAGGGTGGGGGCGGGGGAAGAGTAGAACAGCGAGGGAGCAGAATATGTTGAGTCCGCGGGGGGGGGGGGGGGGGGGCGGGCGGAGGGGGGGAGAGGAGGGGGGGTGTAGGTGGGCTGGGCCGGCGGTCACGAATCGCCGGGTCGGGTCTCCTTCGTCGGCCCCGCTGCTGCTGCTGCTGCTGTCGGCACGTGTGCGCTGATGGTTGCCCAGGGGCTGTCAGGTCAGTGGGGACATCAGTCACGAGTGCAAGGCAAGGGAAAAGGGCCGCATCGCCGCCATTATCCCCCCCCCTTTTTCAGGTCCACACGCGACATCCCCCCTCCCCTCCTACATGCACACACACGGCCTCCCGCTACCCGCCTCACCCCCCTCTCCCTCCCCCGCAGCCCTCTTCTTCCCCCCCTGCCTCGTCCCCCACCCGCGTCCCCTCTCATTGGGGTCCGTGTGTGCGCCCCCGCCTGCTTCCTTCCGCCACCTCCCTTCTTCGCCTCCCCTGCCTCCCCTCGCTTTCCTTCACCCCTCACCCGATCCCCTCTCGCCCAGCTCGCCTGTTTGGACCCTGTCATACGGTAACATGCACACCTCCCCCCACCTCGCTGTTCCATTGCAATCCCTCCATCGACCCCCTCTCCCCAACCCGCCCCTCCCCCCTCCCCACACACACATCTGCACATCTCCCAGCCCCCTCTGTCCCCTTACCTGCTGCAGGAACGCCACCCGCGCCTGCGTCTCTATGCGGGTGACTGCCCCCACCAGCTGCTCCGCCGCCCCCAGCAGGATACGGACCAGCTGGTGCACAGTGGTGGCGGAGGAGAGGTCAGCCAGGGCGCGACAGGCCAAGTCCACCTGCCAACAAGGGGGTGGTGGGAGTGGAGGGAGTGGAGGGAGTGGAGGGGGTGGAGGGAGCGGAGGGGGGCTCGAGAGTGGAAAGTGGGGGCAAGGGGGAAGGGTAGGTGTGGGTGGGTGGGGTGGCCGCTGGCCCGGTGGAGTTGTCGAGTGGGATGGGGTCATGGGGTGGTGTGTGTGTAGGTGTGTGTAGGTGTGTATGTGTGTATGTGTGTGTGTGGAGGGGTGGAGGGGTGGGGGGTGGTAGGGGTGCGTGTGTGGCTTGCGGGGTGGGGCGGGGGAGCACGACAAACCCCCCCCCCACCCCCCCCCCCCCCCCCCCCCCCCCCCCCCCCCACCCCCTCCCCCTCCCCCTCCCCCTCCAGCAGCAGCAGCACGCCCGCACCTGAGGCAGACGCAGGGGGGCGGACAGCATGGCTGCCGTACAGTGGAGCGCCTCGGGTGTCCAGCAGGCGGGACGACACGGGCCTGGGGGAGGGGCCCACCGGGGGGAGGGAGGGGGAGGGGGAGGGGGGGAGAGACACGGGCCAGGTTGGGCGAGGGGGAGGGGGCGGTTACTGGTCTGAGAGAGCCAGGCGGTCGGTGCGTCGGTCGGTTGGTCGGCCAGGTCGGTTCAACGGACAGCCCGCAGCGACCCGGTGCCTCCCCTCCTGTCTCCTCCGCCCCGCGCCCTGTTCCCTCCTCGCCCTGTCCTGACCCGCTACCAGGCCGGGCCAAGGTACCCTGCCAGCACGTCCAGATCGGAACACCCTCCACCGCACCATTCGCATGCATCTCCCTGACAACCCAGCTACGGTACCCTCCCACTGCCGCCTGCCCTCCCACTCCCCTCGCCTGCATCGCCCCCCTGGCCCCACCTTCCGCCCCCAGACTGAGCACCCCCAGCGGATATTCGCCCGCAGGAATGGCAACCGCCGCAAAGTGCTGGCAGCTGCCACCACCACCGCCGCCACCGCCCTGCCGGGACTCGCCGCTGGGCTCGGCCGCCGCCGCCACCTTCGCTGTCGTACCCTCTGAGCCCGGTCGCTCCGCCGCCGCCAGATGTCGCCACTCCGGCGGCGCGGATGGCGGCAGGCCGCCCCCGCCCCCCGATGCCTCTCCCGAGTCGGTCGAGTCCGCGAACATGAGCAGACGCCCGCCCCTCTCAGGCTGCGGCACATGAACGAGGGGGTGGGGGGAGGCGGGGCAGAGAGCAACAGGCGGCGGGGTAGTATAAAGCACAAAGGGGGAGAGGAGGCTGGGGGGAGAGGGGGCCAAAGGGGGTCACGGTGGCTTTGCGCCGAGAGCGGGGCGTTGCGTGGGCCCCCGGCCCCGGCGGCAGCGGCGCATGGCTGTGACCCGACCCCCGACAAGCCGCCGTGAGAGAAAGGCAGGCAGGGTGGACGATGCTCCCCCCTCACGTACCTTGCCGGGGTGCCCCGCTCCCCGGCCTGAGTCCGGGAACTCTCCCCTTCCCAACCCCCTCCCCAACCCGGCCCATGGCCGCGCCGGGGAACAGCGCAAGCCCTCCGAGCCCCTAGCCCTAGGCCCCCCCACCCCTCAACCTGAAGTGCTGCCACGCACTACAACACAGTACAACGCAGTACATTGCAGGACAACGCAGCGTAGTGTAGCCCAGGAGGGGTTCATTCTCGTCCGCGTTCGGCCCTCATTCCTGTCCTACGCTCACGGCTCTTTTCCGTAGCGTCTCCGTCCCCCCCCCCCCGCCCTCTCAAACCCTCCCCCCCACCCCCCACCCCACACACACCTGCTGCGCCAGCAGGGCCGCTGCCGCACATGATGGCGCCCCAACCACCGCCGCCGCTGTCGTACCCCTGGCCCCTGGCCCCATCTCCGCCCGTGTCACACCCAGGGCCGCGGAGGACGTGGCGGCTGGTGCGGCTGGTGCGTGCGTCACCTGCCCCTGAGCCAGTGTGTGTCCGGGGGCGGGGCCCAGGGGCATCGGAGTGCCGATACACAGCGGCGGTGCGGGGGGCCCCAGCAGCGCCAGGGGAGAGGCGTACGACGAGTCGCTCGAAATGAGGAAGATGCTGTGGCGGCGACCGATAGGGATCGGTGAAGGCGGGATCGGGGAAGCGAGATGTCGGGGTGTGTTGTGGGGTGGTGAAGAGTACGGCTTGGGGGGAGCCGGGGTGTGTGTGGCGGGAAGGGGGGGGGGGAGCGGGACGGGGAGGGGCCGGCCGCGCCGCACACCACACACCGCACGCCCTTCACCTCCTGCTGCTCCGGCCCGGTCCGGCTCCGAGCGGTCCCACCCTCTCCATTCTCGCTTCTGAACACACGATACACCCATATCCATTCGACAACCCGCATCCCTGCCCCCAGCCGCCAGCCCGCGCCGCCCCCTCTCTCAGCCGACTCTCATCTCACCTCACCTCATCCCAAGCCGGGCGGGGCACAGCCCCAACCCCAGTCTCCACCCGCGAGCCCAGGGGCCCACACCTCAGAGCTGACCCTGAGTCTGACTGAGCGCCCGACGCCCCAGTCGGCGCCCAATGCTCCCGCCCCGCCCCCCACCCTCCCCACCCGCAGCTGAGTCCGCCGGAGCCTCCGCCCGGATCGCCCGGATCAGCACGGAGCGGACCGACCCACTCGCAAACCAGTCCCCTACCCCTCCCCTCCCACCCCCACCGACCCACCAGGCCTGGGTGGCGCACAACTGCTGTGCGGTGACAGCCAGGGCGCGCTCCAGCTGGTCCCACCTTTCGGGCGGGGGAGGAAGGGAAGAGGGGGAGGGCAGTTGGGCGCGGGTGGGAGGAGGGTGAGTGGGCCACCTGAGCGGCCGGCGGCGCTACGTTTGGGGGCCTGACCGTCCGAAGCTCGTACACAGCGCGATCGCACGCGGGTCAGTCATGTCGAGCGGGTTGGGCCAATACTGGAGCCGCATGCCCGTACGGCAGGGGCTTGCGGGAGGGGCGCAACAATTTACAATTCTGCGCCTGACCCACCAGCCTCCGTCAAGGGATGTGAGAAGGGAGAGCAATTGCAGTAGAGCCTCATGACCAGAGGATGGGGCCCCGGACTCGTTGGGCTGGGTGGTTGAACCGTGGCGATGGTGAGGTTGGTTAGCACGACGCAGCTGATCATCCTGCCATCGGCATGAATCAAGTTATGCATAAGGGCAAAAACGAAAGCTGAAACAGCTAGCACATTAGATGGAGCTAAACCATTCAGCACAAGGCTTGAAACCTCCGGTGTTTTGATGAACCATGTCGGTAGCAAGAACTAGGAGCATTACCAGCATCATCACAGGCAGCTTTTAGCAAGCGGCTAAGCTTGAGGTTCGAGCTGGACGGATGGAGACCCGCCTTGCCCTGACCACCCAAGTGTGCACCGCTCTACGGCCTCTGGCTTGTGTTCGCTCTTTGCATTGTTGCAAAACGAGGTACGCCGCCTTGCGCCCGCACGCGGCGACCGTCCTGCTGAACATCACCCAGCCCATGCTGAAAGCCCACCTTTGACAGAGAAGTCCCACTGATAATCGGGACCACAGAAATCTCTTTCAAACGTCCTTCGCCTGATAACTGACAGTTCTCCTCTGCGGCGAGCCCTTTTGCTTCGGGCAAGCTCAAACAACTGCCAACATTCGCTGCCTTTCCCTTACCACCAATACAACAGAAAAGGTACATCCTTGCTCGAGAAACCTTTACATTGGCTCGCAAGCAATACAACGGTCATCCACGTTATAGTCCTAAATGATGTGCTCTCTCTGTGGTAGCTAGGAAGTATTGTTTCCATGCGCGACAACCGTATGACCTGGATGCCTCGCTACTTGGCCCCATGGCACCTTGGAAATACGAGATCGTCATTTGTCATGTCGTCGGTTTTCAACAGCCAAGAGTTCACGTACTTTTCGACTGACTACACAATGCAGATAGATTTTATCATAAAAACATGCCACTGACTGATGAACATGCTTGTTTGCTTTTGAGCGTAGGATAAGGCTGCCCTGAGCCTGAAAGCTTGCAGCGGTGTGAACCTGCAATTTCTTGGGCCGAACAATTGACAGGATTCAGGTGTTGTTATGGTAAATCACCTGAAGCGATGAATGGAGACAGAAGAATGTCTTACAGAGTACCTGTACTTTGGGGCTCTGTAAGCTTCCTTGCAGAGAATTGCTGATCGCTGAATTGCAAAAATAGTCTAGATATATAGTTGTCACTACATAAACTATTCGAACGTGAATTCTGAGTTGCAAATGACCGGGAGGGACCTTTGGACGGAGCTCGACGGAGCGCGAATGGACCGAAACACAGACAGAGACCGACAGGCAGGCGATTCACCTGAAATTTCGCATAATAATCGACAAAAATTCATAAATTTGAAATGCTGTTTGAGGAGTGTGGCGGTGATGGAAGCAAACTTCCTTGCCCGATGGTGGATTGGTGCGTCGCTGCGAGGTCGCTGCGACCCGACGTGACCGTATTCGGTTGTGAACCGCGTTCGTAGCCACGTTTCTCCTGACCCAGCACTTGCGCGCGTACACAAAAGCATTGAATGAACAACTACGTCCTAAATTCTGATAGGCCATGCTTGGCGGCTCCGTGTGGCAAAGAAGCGGGGCTTCCCAGGTCATCAGGGGGACAGTTCCGACTGGTCAGATATTCAACGGCGGTCACGTGTCCTACTGGTCAAGCCCAAGTATGCGGCAGGAGTATACGTACGTATTTGATGTGCGTATTTGCGGGCCGTCGGCACCGCCGTTGTAACTTCCGCACTCTTGATACTACAGCGCGCGGTTTGGTGACGTTCGGTGCTGTCGCGCACGCAGAAGGTCACCATCTGCTTCACCATCTGCTTTGTCTCAAACAAATGAACTCAGCAGCCATTCGCAGCGAAGCACAGACGTTGAGGGTGGATCACAATACGTATGGAGCTTGTGGACGAAAGCTTGATCACAGCGCCCGGACCGATGCATAATTGGGATAGATGGTGACACGCTATACTGCCGCCACTACGCAAGTCGGTGCCGCCTTGTGCCGCCGCGTTCCGTGGCAGTCTGTTCAACATTGTTTGTTGAAGCCGCTGATGATTGGGGACAAGCAGGCACTAAATGAACGCATCCAAGATCTAACGATCTTTGCTTACATCACTCAATTGACGTTGAAGCAAAGCTATTTGCGCCGCATACACACACCGGGGCCGGCAACTCCGACAGAGCCGACCTCCACCGCACGCGTCGATCGTTGCCACCGCCTTCACTCGCCACAACTCACCGCCTTGGCCGACTCTTCTGCTGCCGCCCCAAGTGGCGCCGCGGCAGGCCGGCTCTCCAGAGCCGCAGCACTGTCGGCCGCCGCGGCCGCCCCTACAGCTAGACACCACCTGAGCCATCCCTCCATGTTTACAGCTCTTGTGCCCCCGGGAGCCCAGTGATGAAGGAGTCTGGCGAGAGGCGCGGCCGACTTGCTGTCATATTGCGAACCAGGATAGGGTGACTCACGGGACGGGCCACGAGCGGCCACGGCGCTTAATAGTGCTGCTGTGCCAGGCAGTCCGTTCGGGCAGCCAACCCGTCGTGAGGCGCTCCTTCGCAGACCGATGAAGCCCATTTTGGTCATAATAATGGGATGGGGTGTCGCCTGTCTGGATTTGCGCTTGCCCCGGTACGTCCATGTCCCTGCCCACGTTCGACATGTCCAGGCAATCGCACGACACGTCCAGGCGACCGCACAAGTCCTATCAAAACAATGAACAAATTTTTGGGCGGGGCCCCAGCGCGAAGCGCCCAGGGGGGCCCCGCCCTGTAGGATTGCCCATGTCCGTGCGTGTGTGGGACGTGGGATCTGGGATCTGGGAAGTAATTGGACAAGTGTAGACTTTCGGTCAACGGAAAGTCTGCATATGTAAAAGATGACATTCTTTATTGCACGGTAAATTTATTATTGGAACCCAACATCGCATGAGTACAAACCAGTTTGGCAGTCTCCATGGACCGAGGCCGAGGTCAAACCATCACCTCTCGGCCTATAATTAATTCCAGAAGAGTCATCGTTCCTTAAGGTGGAATTCTGACATGACGGCGTGAAATGAATCTTCGTTTCGGCAAGCAACCAACTATGTTTGCACTGCGAACATTCTTCCCGCGAGCCGCGACCACACCACAGCAGCTCTGCTAGCCGGTCCGATCGTCTTGACGCATATTACTATTATAAAGGTTGCAAGGAGCAAACCATGAGGGGCAAACTGCTGGTTGTTGGACGCCAAGCCGCCGATGCACGCACGATGCAGTCGGCAACCCAGGGGACTTCTACAGTCCCGGTCCTAATGTTAAAGTTGTCAAGCCTGATCTACGATACGGCGAATACCTCGGTAGCGAAGCCTGTGCACTCTCGCCGGCAAGTGCATGTCGTCGCGGCTCTCGCAAACTAACAGTTCCGCTGTCCTTCTATTGGCAAGTCAGCCTGCGTGATGTGTAAATGATACACTCCATGATTACTATCAAGTAACTTCAGCCAATGCGCTGGCCGGAAGTAGAGTTGACGCCCTCGCCGCTCGCTTTAGAAATGATGCCGTATTCGGTCGATGCGCTCATGCACCCGGCGGGATGACGCGCTTCGCGCGGCGCCGGCAGGCCTTGCTAACGACTCGGCTAGCAGGCATTTCGCGAATAAAGCTCTGGCTGTCTAGCAGCTGGAATGTCGACACTCTCAAACTTCACGCCCTCGCCGCCCCAGCACTCAACTTAACCCGTACGGATTGAACGGGGCCCCGCCCTTTTTTCCGGCTTCAAGGAAGCCGACACCAACCCCTTGTTTATACTCCAATACAATTATTTGGTATTGGTAGGTTACCGACGTTCTGCGTTAAGGCAGTTCGGCGGGGTGAGGTGCTTGCGTTGCCCTTCTCGCCCAAGTGTCTTCAACTAAGCAAAATGAGTAACATCCAGAATCAGTATGACCAGCTGAGAATAATGAAGGGTTGCACATTAAAGGTAGGCTAGCGTTAGATAACACCGACTCCGAAACCGTATATATAATAACCGAGCTTTTCTGAGTAAGAAGGTCTTCATCTTCCGTCTTCACCTCGCGGCATCATCAATTGGTATGAGACATTATAAACCAAGCTTTGTGGTAATCTTGAAGCGTTTGGCTCATGCTCGGCGATAAGCGTGGCTGGGCCATGAATACCGCGACCCCTCCAGCTATCGCGTTTCGTAGCGCCCTTCCGCATCAACATTACTCCATTTCAATTGGCGTGATCTATCTCCCGCCTGAATCAGCTCTCAACTCCCACAACACGCAACAACGGAGCGCCCCCACCCTGCTGTATCCAGGGGCCCGCGACACAACTGCAGATCGATGATGGTCTAGCGAAGTCGAAGGTTCGGATCTCTGATGTGCTATGCCACAATGGAGTTGGCATCGCCCCTCATGCCGCCATCGAGCCGGTCGCTGGTGCCGCCGACCTCGGACATAGGCGGGGTGCCGGGTTGGAAAGGGAAATTCGAAAGGGGGGGACCACGGGGCCGGTGAAGACATATGGGAGGCGCTCTTGCCTAGAAACTCTTGGGTAATGAGTCTTTCCATTGTTCAATAGCCTACAACTGTGCAGGAAGCACGGCAGGCGGGGGTGATGGCGGTGACGGTATGTTGGATGTACGTGTGGGAGCTGAGCGGCTGTCGGGAAGTGCTGCTATCACACGGCGGCTGCGGTTTGCTGCATTTCGCGCATTCCAACTTGCCGTGTTTCCGTGTCACGCCTTGGGTACGTAGGTTGCAATCTTGAACCGCAATTGCTGCCATGATGGATGCAGAGCGGATGATCTGACTCATCTGACTCATCTGACTCATCTGACTCATTTAACTCGTATGGATCTGACTCATCGGACGGATGAGAGGCACTTTCTCGCCGATTGACGCAAATAGCTCAGACATAAAGCTATGTGCAGTCATTGATGCTCGAATGATCAATCAGCGCGAAGCAGCGTACAAACAGATTGCAGCGTGAAAGAAGCCGCGCAACGGTACGCGCCCGCGGGTCTACAGTACGGGAGCGGTTCCAGCCGCGCGAGCGTCATCGAGAAGCCATGCTGCTGCAACGCAGGTTGACCGGACTCTCTTGGCGTCGTTGCATCCTTATTTGAAGCGTGCTTCTGGCTGCCAGCTGCCAGGAGCGTAAGACACCGCCGCAGCGGACGCCACTTTCGGAACCCGAAATCTTCGCGAGGTCCTGCGAGGCGGCTTTTGGACGTTGGTTCGAGCCATTCACATGTAACACTTCTGACAATCGCGGCGCAACGCATCCCGCGGATGGCGCCAAAGCGAGGTGAGTTCCGTGGGGAATTTCCGAGACTGACGTAGTCTGGCTCCCGACCTCATTTCGGTGCGGTGATTATGGATCTATCAGTTGCTGGTAACATCAAGCCGAAATGCGAGGTGTGGGTTGGCTTGCGGACCAAAAACTTGCGGCACTCGGGGGACGTGCTTCATCGCTCGTCCGTTAATCTCGCTCCTCAGTTGACGCCAATGTTTTGGAATTGCGTTCGCGGCTGCTAATGATGCGCCCTCAGGACCAGGAGCATCTCCAGCGACGCGCTCCACCGCCGCCGCCAGCCGCGGCGCCAGCAGCAGGAGCAGCACCGATGACACGGTGGCTGCCGTGGCGGCGGCGATCCGCGCCGAATTAGCAGCTGTGTCGCCGATGCATTCGGGGGGAGTGCAGCTGTACACACGCACAGCCGAGCGCATCTGTGCACTCTGGGCGCCCACGGAAGCCAGGGGCAGCCAGGGCCGCCCTCCGGCTTCGGAGCTTTCCCAACTGCTGCACCTTGTGCGGCCCTTTTCGTCGTTCGCGCAGCTCTGCGGCGTCCGCAGCCTGGCCGAGTGGGCCCAGCCCGTCCTGCAGCACCGCGCCGCTGCCTGCACCGCGGCCCTTCTGAACACGCAGCTCGACTGCTACGAGCAGCTGGCGGCGGGGGAGCAGGCGCGTGCCGGCAGCGACAGGGACGAGGCGATCGCCGCAGTGGCGATGGACCAGATTTCCTCCGGACTCTACGCCACAGGGCGCATCTTATCCAGCATCTGGGAGGCATTCGACCTCCTGCCGCCCGCCAGGGCCCAACCCACCGACCCGGCCACCCTGGGCCTCCTGCGCGCGCAACTGCTGGAGCAGCTGGCTGGCGACGGCGAGGTGGTGCGGGCGCTGGCTCGCCTCCCCTGCTTCGTGGAGAAGCACATCTGGCCGATTGCGAGGGAGCCGGCCATGCCGGGCGTTCAATACGGCGCAGAGGCCGCACGCTACGGCTGCCTGCTGCTCAGCGTCAGTGCAACCTATGTGACGCATGTGGTGGGCGCAGTCAAGTGCGGGGCGAGGCCAGGCGGGGGCGGGGGCGGCATTTCGCTGGACACGCAGCGCCGCTTGGCGGACTTGGCCCGTTCGGGACTGGTGGCCTCCCTCAGCGCTGCCCTGCTGGCGGCGCCGCCTCATTACCCGCAGCCGCGAGCTGCCAAAGGGGATCCGCTGCCGGGTGACTACAGGGAGGGGCTGCGGAGCTGCCAATGGGACGTGATGTGGATGCTGGTGAGTGTGGCTGGCGCCGTGCCAAGGATCGGGCTCCAGGTACTAGCGCTGCTGGACTCGCCCCAGGTGTGGCAGCTGCAGCGGGAGGCCCTGCGGCAAGTGGCAGCCCTGACGGTGGACCGGTTCGCGTTGCGGGTGCAGAGGGGGGAAGAGGGCAGGGGCAGTGGCAGCCGCGCCGGCGGCAGCGGTGGGGCAGCGGGTGACCGCGGCCGTAGTGGCCGCAGCGGCGGCGGCGGCGGCGGCAGGGCACGGTCCCGGGCTGCCAGCGGCGGCAGCGGCGACAGCAGCCGCAGCAGTCCCCGGGGCGGCGGCAGCGGTGAAGCCTCCGGCGAGGAGGGCGGTGCCCAGATGTGGCCGCTGCTGCAAGAATCCTCTCTGCGCAGCGACACCCGTCAATTCTGGACGCGCCAGTTGTTCCACATGGGGAGCTGCGTCTTCGCAGCGCTGGTGCAGTTTGACGCATTCAGTGGGTACGGCGACATGGCAGCGGCCGCTCGCCTGGCCCGGGAGCTGCTGCCCTCCCGCACGCAGGCGGCGGAACTGGGCGCGCGAGTACTGGCGGTGATGCACGCCTGCCTGACGGCGGCGATGAGCGCGCGGGAGGGAGGTGAGCCGTCCTCGGCGGCGGCGCTGCATGTGCAGGCGCTGCAGCACTGCCCAAAGTGCGTTGGGCCGCTGGCTAGGATGGTGCTGTTCCGGATGCGCGGCGCTACGGACGAGCTGGAGTCGTGCCTGCCTGCCCTGCTGGAGATGGCGGCCTGGCGGGTGGGTTTGGGGGCGGCGAGGCTGGCGGAAGGAGGCGGCTCCTCGCTGGACGACTCCCCTGACACGCTGCCGGATGCGCTGTCGGCGTTGCTGCAGGGCAGCGTCCACCTGATGAGCGAGACGGTGACACCGGCGGAGGGTGGGTGTGGGTGCGGGCTCAGGGGGCCTTAGGCGACGGTGCGTCACCGTCATCGTCACCTTGCGATGCTCCACCGCAGTACTAGTTGGCCTTAAGGTGTTGCAAGCACGCCCGGGGGACATGGGGCGCACGTTGGTCGGCTCCGCACATGCGCACGCCGCGCAGCCGGGGACACCCTGCCGCCACCGCTGGAAGGAAGGGCCGACCAGGGCCCGGGTGATGGCGTGCCGTTGAGCTCATGCCGCGCTTGCTCGCCTCTCCAGTCTCCACCTGTCAAAGCGGGCGGTTGCCCTCAGCCTAGGCTCCATACCGGACGTGTTCCGACCCCTCGATCGACGTGCCTCTCCGCACCTACACCCGCCCGGTGTACCCCCTTCGCCTGCTGAGTGTTATCCCCCCCGTGGCGACAACTGCCGGGGCCTTACCTCCGGCGCCCACCCCTCCCGCTGCGTCTTGCAACGGAGCGCAGCGATCGTCAACTTTTCGGAAAGCCAGGAAGCCACGTTCTGGCGACGTGTGCATCCCTCCACCCGGGCTGCCTGCATCCATCGCCTGACCCACGCCTCAGACATGGGCCTGCCGCGCTGGCTGGATGCGCTGCTGCGTGCATCCGTGTCACGCGGCGGCTGGAACCGGCAGGCGCAGGTGCAGGCGCCGCAGACCGACCGCCCTCTGGTCCTCACCGGTGCACTGGCGGAGCTGATGGGAGCCCTCATGCGCGCACGCCTGCCAGCCACGCAGCGGGGCCCCGAGCAGGAGCAGCCGCGGCGTGCTGGGGAGGGTGAGGCCGGCGGGGTGGGTGGCAGCAGCAGCGGCAGCGGCCGCAGGCGTGGCTCGGGGCAGGGCGGCTGGCAGGTGAAAGAGGAGCTGGGGCTGGTGCTCAGCGCCCTCAAGCTGCTGCGGCGCGAGGTAGCGCTCGGGCTCGGAGGCGGAGAGGGAGGGGGACAGGCGCTGCAAGCTTTCATCCACTCACGCCTAGGGCTAGCCTCCTTCGTGGCTAACGTGGGGCTGTCCGACTGGGGCCTGCCCGGACTGGTGAGGGAGATGCGGCGGGCCGAGGCGGGAGGCGCGGGAGATGGTGGCGGCGGCAGTGGAGCCGGAGGTCCCCGCGGCGGCGTGGCGGGCACCGATGCGGCCATGGTGACGCAGGCGGTGGCGGCGTGCGGTTCCGCCGTGTTGCCGTACATGCTACAAATGGTGGAATGTGCAATTTCTGAGCTGCAGCGGGAGGCGCGGGTCAACGGCGGACGCAGCGCTCCGCAAGGTCTGGCAGCCGTGGTGACCTCCGGACTCCTGACGGCGCAGGTCGCGACTGCCGCCGTGGTGTCCGCTGCCAAACACCTGCCGCCGGAAGTGTTGCTGGCGGCGGCCCCGCAGCGGGTGTTGGCTGCGGCGGCTCAGCTGCTGAAGCTGCTGCAAGAGGTCCAGGGTCTGGGGGTGTTGCGGGCGCTGCAGGGTGAAGAGGCCAGCAGCTACGGCGCCCGCATCCTGTCTGCCGTCCTGTTCAGCATCCGGGACGCAGTGGTCCTCCTGTCGGCGGACGAGCAGCTGCTGGACCGCTGTGTGCCCGGCTGGCTGTGGGCGGGGGCGCTGGGTGCCGATGCGGTGGGCGGTTTCACCGTTGTCCTGGACCCCCTCACCGACCTGTACCAACAAGCTGGAGCGCGGGTGGATGCACCAGCAGCCGCTCCGCGAGGCCCCGTAGTCCTGATTGACCAGCGCGCCGACCCGGCAGCGGCCCGCTTCGACCTGCGGGGCTGGGTGACAGAGCAGGGCCAGCGCCGGGGCGAAGTGGCGGCCATAGCGCGGGGCGCGGCGCAGGGGCTTGGGCTGATGGAGGGGAGCGTGTGGCGGGCGGTGCTGACGGCTGCGGCGGCAGGGGGCGGAGGGGTCGCGGCCGGGGCTGATCAGGAGGGCGACGCCGGGATGTGGCCTCCGCGGCTGGTGCGGCTGTGCGGCAACCCGCTGTGCGGCGGCTTCAGCGGCGGCAGTGAGGCGGAGCTCAAGCTGCGCTGGTGCTCCAAATGCTGCGCCGTGCGGTACTGCGGCGCTGCCTGCCAGCGGGCGCACTGGCCGGGGCACAGGGCGGACTGCGGGCGGTGGGCGGGAAGGTGGACGGCGGAGGGATAGGGAGCGATACGTAGGCACAGGAGGCGATGAAGCCGGCTTGTGGCAGGAGCGGGAGCGTGTCGAAAACCGGTCGAATACTTGCGGCAGTTCTTTCGCGCCGCTGACCCCAAAGAGAATCCGAGTGGGGCGAAGCATGTGCAGCCCCATCCGGAAGCATGGTCACGAGCTCACGACGACGTGTCGAACAGGGCCCCCGTGGCGTTCATGTAGGTACCGGTACCTCGCTTGTGGGTCCATTGGCAACGTAGCTAGGGCCGGTGCGTGATGGGCCCTTGAAGGGACAGAGGCCGTTGATGGGATGTGTGAAGTTGAGAGGGGCGCGACAGCAACGCGGGAATGGAATGCGCCGAGCGCGAGGAGGGGCGAGCACGCTGCAAACCGGTGCGGTTCGTTGAAATGATGCTATGTAGCGGCGGCAATGGCAACTCCTTGCGACCTTACAAAGGAGAGGAGAAGTCGTACACATTTTTTGTGTATTGTGTATGGTCGGGGAGGCAAGGCGCTGGGTTGGGTTGGCTTGCGAAAGGCGACCCGGGCACGACGCGTGCTGACCCCCCCTTCTCGACCTGAGACTACTTTATGCGGCGAACACGGCATCGTTGCACTGTTGACTTTTAAGGCTCACGATTCAAATGCAGATTGGCGGTGATCCAACCAAACGGTTGTCGGAACAACTGAGTGGATGTCAGAGACGCTGCGAGCAAGGGGACAAGCTCGGCGAAGGTACACCACGTACGCCCGCCTACTTGATCCCGCAGCAGCAACACTGACCAAGCCTGACCAAGCCGCAGCGGACACGACAACAAGGAGAACAGGGACCGACGTATTCCCCACCTCCTTGAGCTACCGATTAGATGGATGAAAGATGATCGCTGTGTGACACTATCAAGAGAGTACTCGTGCAGTCTATCTCCAGATGACGGCATGGGGCCTGTTACCTAGCGCAGAACGTTACGATTGTTCCAGAGACGAAAAGCGACCATACTGGCTCGCTTTCGGCGTTACGTACGCACAACAGTTCATCACGGAACCCTCGGACAAGCGTAAGGCCCCGGATTACGGAACGCCGGACACGGGCCAGGTGTTCCTACCACCCACGCTCACACAGCGTTACGTCTTACTATCAACAAATAGATCACAACATTTACGCCGTAACGCGCCCAACAGCGGCGCGTGCGACACACAACTCGCAAAGATCCACAACCAAGTGACCGCGAACGGGCGGTCACACCTGACACCACCCATGCCGACCCTTGCCGACGACCACAGCCGAACGCAGCGCAGGTTGGGGATAGCTGGTCCATATTGTCCTTCCAGCCCTGGGAGAGTCCTCAGATTGGTAGTCACTCGCTGTGCAGCCGGCCGTCTACGGTATGACACTGTTGCGTCTAGCGTCGCTCGCGCATGAAGTTTGCAGTTAGTTTTCTGTTGCTTCGGAATGGACGAGACTGAGCCAGTTCTCTCTCAAGTCCTCTGCAGGCATCCCACAACTATTCTTACATACCAGAGGTACAATAACTTCCTGAACCCGCCAACATCATCACAAGGCGACCGATCGACCAAACCTGAAATCTTCGGCCGACGTATGATTAAGCTCTTCTTTTGCAAAGCCCCTTCAAGTTTGCAACTCAATTACTTTGCAAGATTATCGACGTAAATCTGTTGGCAAATTTCGCTTTTGAAATTTGGTTGCCCTTCCCGATTTGATAGGATGGGCAGGTTACGAGATTTTGGTGCTTTCGATGCCCCAGAAGCCAACTCAGAGCTTTTCCTTGGAAACCCGAGGCGGGTTGGGCGCAGGCACCTGCGGCCAGCAGATACCGACCGGAACCTCGGTGCAGGCAATGGCGACCCCGGACGGCTGCACGTATATGGCGTATGGTTAAAACCGTCTTTGTTGCAGCGGGCAGCTTCATGGGTACGTTTTGGAGGCGACGCCGGCCTGATGTGATGTGATGCCGGCACTTGGCTCGGCACTTAATACTTCGACTTTACGTTGACCGCAGGCTCGTAATAACCTGAAGTGGGCCATTATAATCTCACTGATACTTCTACCCTGCGTGACTGTGGCGTTGGTCGTCGGTACTGCCTGCGGTACCGGCAACTGCGGAAACAGCAGGACATCCAGCCGTGAGGTAGGCACACCTACCGGCCTGCCGATCGAGCCATAACTTCCGCTAATCCATCAGTCCAAGCTGCATGCCCACAGTTACTGTTATGCCCAGACCAAGTGTTACAATCACGCGCGCTGCTTGATTCCCCAATAAAGTGCGATGAAACATGTCGTCGGTGCCCACCGCCGTTGTGCGCTGTGTGCAGAATCTTGGCCCCGAGATACCGCTACCACCGTCGCTTCCTCAGTTTCCCCAGCCCGCGTCGCCGCAGTGGTCACCAGAGGTACCTTCCATGCCGTCGCCGTCGGTTCTGCGGCCGGCTACACAGCTTCCGTTCCTCGTGGCGAGTTGGGTTTGCGTGTGTATGTGTGCGGAATGGTGGGATTTGGGGGTTGAGAAGGGGGCGGGACACGTGCATACGTCCGCCGCGGACCGTCTCCACTTGCCTGCCCCAAGTATCTGCGCCGCCTGTGACCACCACGCCAAACGAAACGTGCATCGCCAATGAACGGCGGTGTTGCGTTATTGCCCTCCATACGGCTCTCCATCACCTTTCCTGGCGAAAATGCCGCCAACTGCCTCCGCTGCTGCTGCCCGTCTATCCGCCTGGCCGCCAGTCCTCCGCTCTCGCTCAGCACCACAATACATCGCATCTGATACTCCGGCTCGGCCTTACAGTCATCAGTCACCAAGCGACCTACCCTCCCTCCCTCCCATGCCTCCCTCGCCCTCTTCCCCATGATACGGGTCTACCTTTCGCTGCTTCGGCCTACCTCCTGCCCTCCGCCGCCTCCATCCCCAGCCGCCCTTCTCCTACCCGCTGATCCCGCTGCCGCCGACCTACCCGCCGCTCCCAACACCGGAGCCGCTGCTGTTGCCACCGCCAACGGCGTACCCGCCCAACCCGACCCTACCGACATACCCAACGATTCCGCTGCCTCCGGATGCATCAGCACCCGCCGTATCATCAGCCGCGCCTCCACAAGGTCCGCCCAGCCCTCCCAGGAGGCTCCGCACGTGGCCGGCCGAGATGCCAGTGCCGCCATGGCCCCGGCATCTGCTGCCGGACCATCAGCCGCAGGACGTGCCGTACTTGTCACCCGACGACACGGAATTGGTAGCAGGCGAGCCCCAGCAGCAGCAGCAGCAGCTGGTGCGGCGGCAGCGGCAGGAGAGGAGCCTTTGGACATATGTGGACCCGACCGGCTTTTTGAAGGAATAAGCAGGATGGATGGGGGCCGCAATCGAGCCAGGTTGACAGCGAGGGCGCTTGCCATCCAATGCGCGCATGGTGAGCCGATTGCTTGCTGTTGGGCGAGGTGCGATGCAAGCATGCATGCGGTGGGTGCGTTTTTATCTGCGTGCATGTCTGTGCGGGTGGGATCGCTTTGATTGGGGCTGCGCGCGTGCGTGGCTGGTCAGCGTGCAGTTAGTGATGATCATTAAGCAAAGGGCCCCGCCTCCGCGAGCCTTTGCACGTTCGTTCAGTTCTTACATGCTGAATGAGTGCCTGGGCGCCGCAGCCACCGGCATCCGCGCCTGCTGCCTGAGGATGTGTGGGCGCGTGGGGGCGCGTGGGGGCATATGTACGTTCATAGATAGCGGCGGTGCCCTCCATATGCACGAATGAATGAATGCACCTATCTATCCGCGGTCCAAATAAAGCAAGGCCACAGACGCAGGGATGCTGGTACTGGTCAGGGGCTCACAGACGCGTTATTAATTCATGGAAGTAAGGTGATCTTACTCGCCTGGCTGGACAGCGCAGCTAGCTGGCGGCTCTGCTGCGGGCGGGGGCGGGTTATTGCTGTGGCGGCAGTGGTGGTGCCATGGCGTGGCATGCAGCTCCGTTGCCTCGCTCGGCTGCTGCGTGGAGAGCGAGGTGTTGGCGGGATGATCAGCAGGTGGCGGGATTGATGGGTGGAGTTTGGATGCGTGTATGCGTGGGCGCATGCGGGTTAGTTGCTAGGGTGCATTTTGGACGTAAGCGGCGGTATGGTACGTATGCATGCATGTATAGAGATACGTATAAATGCACGACGGAGGAAAGCCCAGGGCACGCACAATGTCTCGCTCAACCCACCCATTCAATCAACTGTGCATGGCCAAATTTACACATGCGGCATGTGTGTGAGAGTAGTGAGGGCGACGGGCAGCGGAAAGCGTATACAGTGAAAGATCTATCTATTTGCGCACGAAAATTACGTGAACGAAGATGAGCGGGCGAATTCGCTTCGAAGCGGAGTGTCCCTTCGATTCATTCGGCGGGTCATGCATCATTATCGTCGAGGCGCTTTGTTTAATGTCTGGCTTATGCACGTTCGCCCGATTCACGAAGCCAATCCAGCATTGACGTCTGTCCGTTTGCTTGGTTCGTTGCCGATGGGACAGCTTGGCTTGGCTGTACATGTATGGCTGGGGCGAAGTAGATAGGCTGACTCGCTGTCCCTTAGCTATACATAGGTAGGGGGGCGAGATGCATGGGATGTGACCTGCTGTATAAATGTTCGTTCGCTTGATCGATCGATGGGCTGTGAGGAGTTCGGAAGTATGTCGGTGTGCGTGTGTCATTGGAAAAACTGCGCGCGGGTAGGTGCGGGTACGTACGTACGTAGGGTATGAACTGGATCTGTACAGGGACGGAGAACCCAGCGAGCGAGTAGTGTGGGGCGGGCGAGCCATTTATCGATCGTTGATCGATGTGGAGGTAGATTATTATTCTCCCGCATACATCCGTCACCACACTGAGCGCCGGCGAGGTCATGTATGGCCGCTCCCATTTACCTTGTTATGAGCGCGTCGACCCTGTTGGGCCGGCGCGGCAATGTGTATATATGTAGGAAGTGCCTGAGAGTTAGGGCAGTGAAATGGTGGCCGAGAGGTCACCGGTTCGATCCCGGCCTTCGCAGAGGGCTGGGTGACCGATGGGGGCCCTGGTGTGGGAACAGCAGGTGACCGCATGGCTCTTTAGCCGTGTCCCTGTCCCCTGCACTGGTAGAACTCATCACGGTTGAATGTTCAACGATGATGTGTCTGGCATATCTGGGAAGAATGCGTGCGGGTACCCAGATGTGATTCGAGTGAGACGGAGTCCAGACACTGAGTGGGTGGGAGAAGCAACCCATCTTAGTCAAAAAGGCGGTCACCGCGGTAATGGGCTGTACCCGCCGATGAGGCATCAGTCTGTTCCCTTAACCCACGCTAGGGCCTACGGTCCAGCGTAAAACTTACTTTCTTTCTTTCTTTCTGTACGCGCGCTTACACGGCGCACACGCCGTCAGACAGATACGATGGGTATCAGGTGAAGGAGTGCCCGCACGGCGTGGTGCGTATCGCTGCACGTGCGTGGCATGTGCCTGTGTGCATGTGCCGTGCTTCGCTGGCCTTATAAATAGGTAGCTCGGATGAGTCATGTCACCTGCGTGAACATGCGTGTGGGCGGCGTGTACATCATACCATACATACATGTGTACGTGCGTGTAGATGGCGACGGATGCGCGCGAGGCTGAACGAAACACTTCAATCACAACCTCACGCACCGGCAGTCAGCCAACAGCGATGTGCGTGTTGGGACGCAGCGTGAGGCGGGGCTGAATGCATAGTGGACGATTTCACGCACGCATGCGCAGGGCGGGCGGGCGGGAGGTGTTATTACGCCTGCGGTGGGCGGGATGAGCGAGGTCCGTCCGTCGGAGTGGGGATGGACGCGGGTTTTCCTCTCTCTCATCCGTCATGCGGCATGTGCGTATACGGTATATATGTATGTGTATGTGTGCATGCAATTACCACCCCGCACTATGTTTTTCGTCCTGGACGTACGAGTGGCTCGCTCGCTCGCTGGGCTCCATAGACGGATGAAGCTATCTAGCGTGAGATGTGAACGAACGAATGATGACCCTTGATGACCTATCTACACTGCTACTCATCAGAACTTGCACGCGGCGGTGCGTTTTTATATGTGTGCATGCCAGCAGGTTCGTTGCTGGCTGGATCGGTGAAATTTATTCCGTGCGCACACCGTGCATACATACATACATACATACGCGAGAGACTTGCGTCCCAGCCAAGCAATTAAGCGGCCCGTGGATGGCCAGGCTGGTACCGTGGTCGCTGCGTGTCACAGTGTGCGTGGAGATCAAGTCCACTACGTCATTCCTTGCTTGCACAGTCCGTGCTCGCTTGAACGCTTGCTTGTGGATGTACGCATGGCTGGATGTCCTGCGTGGTTATTCATGTCCGGTCTGCTGCATGCGTGCACGCATGCTTGTACGTACCTATGTATTTATTACGTACATGCATGCTATCCCCGTGATGTATGCACGTACGTATGTCCGATGTCGTCACGATAGATGGATAGATGTGCTCGTCCCCGCCGTCGTGATGATGTCACTGCCGGCTGCCTCATCAAATACGGTAATCTATCTATCTATCTATCACGAGCGAACGGAGCCACGCGCGCAGTAGATAGCCAGCGGGGATTCCGCCGTCCGGTAATGGTCACATGCGATCGATCAATCGATTGATTGAGGCACCTTTATTTGCCAACGAAGTGTGTGTATGTATGTGTGGCTGGTCATCGTCGGCATTGTGCTGTTAATGTGGGCTGGCAGGGAGGGGCTAGAACTCCGTCCGTCCGTCCCTCCCTCTGCGATGTGGATGTATGGCCGCAGACAAGCGGGCAAATGTAAACAACTCAGCTATTTATTTCTTCACGTACGCCGCCCTGCCTGATGGCAGCAGTGCATGCCTTCCAGCCAAATGCCTTGCATCACCTTGCTTCAGAAGCGGCGGCGGCAGGGCGCACGTTCAGTTACTTCTTGTTTCATCTGACGCTTATGTTTTTATAGCCTAATTTTTTAGCGTCTTGAAAAGTTTGGAGAATATATTTTTAGGGCTTAATATCCCCTAGGAGTGCCTGAGAGTTAGGGCACTAAATTGGTAACCGAGAGGTCACCAGTTCGATCCCGGCCTTCGCAGAGGGCTGGGTGACCGATGGGGGCCCTGGTGTGGGAACGAACAGCAGGTGATCGCATGGCTCTTTAGCCATGTCCCTGTCCCCTGCACTGGTAGAACTCATCACGGTTGAATGTTCAACAATGATGTGTCTGGCATATCTGGGAAAAGTGCGTGCGGGTACCCAGATGTGATCCGAGTGAGACGGAGCCCAGACACGGAGTGGGTGGGAGAAGCAACCCATCTTAGTCAAAAAGGCGGTCACCGCGGTAATGGGCTGAAAGTACCCGCCGAAGAGGCATCAGTCTGTTCCCTTAACCCACGCTCGGGCTTACGGTCCAGTGTAAACTTTCTTTCTTTCTTTCTTAGGGCTTAATGTTTTTAGGAGGCTCAGGGGAGTTTTCGAACGAATCCTAACTTTTTAGCAAGCTTCGCAGAAGCATGTAACTTTTTAGTGAGCTCATTTACGAGTGCAACACGTCTGGTTGTGTGCTTGCTATTAAAGCAAATGGAAGCGCATCGTCACTTGTTTGCCGTACAGCACAAACCCGCCCAGACACCCGAGCGCCTCCTGCACCCCTCGACACCGCACATCCACCCGCCCCACACGTCCTGTCGAGCGCGCCCTGATCTTTTTAGCGGGCTTGGAATTACCCCATAAAAAACTTTTTAGGAAACTGGAGCAATTTCCAGGAAACTCCTAATTATTTTAGGGAACTTCGCACAATTTCCGTGGACGGGTTTTATGCACCCAGATAATTATATAATTAATAAAAACATTAGCGTCAGTATATGCATCCATCCCCTTCCCCGGTGATGCGGACGCGTAAAACCCTAAAACCCTAAAATCTATGACTCGGCGCAGTTGTTCCCCGCCTGTGCCCCATGATGACCCGAGCGAGCATGGTATTGCTCCCGGGTCAAGCGCTTGCCTGGGGGGCCGAAGTTGTCCATCACGAAAGTGGCGTTGCCCACACCGGCCACCGCGACTGGAGTTGTTTGTGCAGGTGTAGCCTAGGCTCTTATAGCCTACGTAGCGCCGCACTGTCGTACTGTCGTGCGGCTGCCACACTCTCCCCCCTTTGAAGGGAGACCGTCCCGCCGGCTCCCGTTTTTATTGGGATCCGAGTCTGTGTGCTCACCATTACCTAGCTACCCCTACCAGTGCGGGCCGCGAGATTCGAACTGGAGACCGTAGTGGGTCGGCTACTGCCGGTGGTACTTACATTTCGCACCAGCCGTGATATTTTTGCTCACGCTGCACACCTTATCAACGGGCGTACTGGATATTACCGGTTTATACCAGCAGGCATAGGTCGTGACTACCTCTGGCACAGTTCGAATTGACTTCACAGTCCGTACGTTGCCGGCTTTGATGGTATGCGAGCTCTATGAGTCTCGATCTTTAGGGTTTTATTTTTTATATATTACATGTTTAAACCAATCTGTGACTACCGGTCACATCAGCGGCGAGTCTGCTCACATTCACATACACACACACACACGTACACGTCTCGTCATTACTCCTGGATTCCGATATCCATCGCCAAACCCGGGGCGCGCTTCACCCGCCGACGCTCGACTAAAGGCGCCGACCCGCGCACCATTACTGCTGCTCATGGCCAACCTGAACTACTGCCGGCCTGCTGTAACGCGCGCACAAAGGTCCCTACATACCTTGCCAGGCACTACTGCCGCCTCACGCATTCGCACAAACCGCGCAGTATTGGTGCTATGCTGGGACCGTCGCCGCAAAATACACGCAGTAACATGTGGTAGGGCATGCGGCTTCTACTATCAGTCCTTCGGCCGCTGTGTTTCATGTCGCGTCTCCAACAAAGACCTGATCATACATACCAGGTGGATTAGATCGACAGCAGCCCTGCGGACCAAGCATTCGCCACCTATGCATGCCCTCAAACGTGAAGGGAGCGTACTTCGAAGCGAGTGACACCTTGAATGCTAGCTCCATACGCAAGAACGCGCCCCATCACTCCCTCCCTCCCTCCCCTTCCCCTGCTGTCTGTCCTTTCGGACAAGAGTTCATCATTCCACTGACATACGCTGACTGCCGCCACGCACAACGGTAACAAGGGACGCAATCGGGTCGGATGAGCTGTCGCAACATGAAGCCCATCTCATCATGCTGCGGCATTGTTGTCGCCGTCTTCCTCAGAGGCCATGTCCGCGCCCATGCCGAACCACCGCAGAGGGGCAGCGCTGCCCTCCCCGGCGGCGACGAACACGCCCCTGTTCCCGATGAACGAGGCGCCGAGCAGCGGCAGATCGTCCTCCCCCTGCTCCTCCTTCTCGCATTCCTCATCACTATCGTACGAGCTGGCGGTGTCGGAGGCGGTGCGAGTGAAGGAGGAGGGAGGCGGAGGAGGAGGCGGTGCTGGCCGAGGGGGACAAAGAGGTGGTGGTGGCGGTGGTGGCCTCGCGCTCAGATGCGGTGGTGAAGGTCGACACCGTGGAGCCGCAGGCGCTGGTCGTAGCGCTGGCGGCGGGGGTGGGGGGGGGGGCGGATATGGTTGCGAGGGTGATTGCTGCTGCCCCCACTACTACATACCACCACCACCATCGCCGCGGCCATCACCCTCGCCACCATCCCCGCCCCCACCACCACCCCCGCCGCCACATACAAGCCCTCAGACCCCGTCGCCCTCAAGGCCGCCGAACCGCGCCGCGCCACCGCCCAGCTGTTGTCCGGCCTCACTCGTGCGTGGCAGCCCCACGCGAGGAGCTGCACCGCCCCTGCGAGTGCACAGCGGCATCCGCGGTACAGCGCCCTCGCTGCCTCAATCGCCGCCTCCATCGACATGACCGCTGCCGCCTCCGCCTCCGCCGCCGTTGCCACCGCCGCCATTCGCTCCACCGACGGCTCCACCGACGACTTGTCCGTCCCCACCCCAGCGCAGCGGGCCAACACCCAGCTCCTCGCCAAGCTCGCCGCCTGTGCCGAAGCCTCCGCGGAAGGGAAGGTAAGGCGCGACACGGAGGCTTCGGCACAGGCGGCGAGCTTGGCGAGGAGCTGGGTGTTGGCCCGCTGCGCTGGAGTGGGGGCGGCGGTGGAGCCGCCGTCGGTGGAGCGAATGGCGGCGGTGGCAACGGCGGCGGCGGTGGCGGCGGCGGCAGCGGTCATGTCGATGGAGGCGGCGATTGAGGCAGCGAGGGCGCTGTACCGCTGCGGCTGTGCCAGCCGGGGCCGCGCGAGCCCGCCGGGTGAGACGCGGATGCCGCTGTGCACTCGCAGGGGCGGTGCAGCTCCTCGAGTGGGGCTGCCACGAGTGAGGCCGGACACCAGCTGGGCGGTGGCGCGGCGCGGTTCGGCGGCCTTGAGGGCGACGGGGTCAGAGGGCTTGTACGAGAGCTGCACGCGTGGATGGCAGGCGGGGAAGGTGGGGAGGAAAACGGTGGGTAAGCAGGAAGCGAGTGGGCAATCGTTGTGGGAGACAGCGAGGGTTCCTGGTTCGTGGTGCAAATGGATGGGGGTTTGTGAGAGGGGAGGGATGCCGCTGGGCGCCATGGCAGGTACGGTGGTAGACGCATGGATGGCAGCCAAGCCGGAACGTAGCTTCGCGCACCCACCGCACGGTGCAACATGTATGTCTCAAAGCTTCTCCCCGTCAGCCTAGCCGCCGGGATACCACAGTGAATGCCAAAGCGCGACGCATACCCAGCCCCATACCAAACAGCGGTCCACATCCCAATGCACATATGGGTACATCGTAATACAGCGGTTCCTTATGGATCCATGGTGCGGGCAGGCAGGGCGCACGCGGGCAAACCGACAGAGCAGGTGGCACCAGCAGCGGGCCGAACACCAAACACGTACGGACTTCGAACAAGGTTCTGCCGGAATTTCACACACCTGACACGCAGGCCTCGAAGGAAGATGTTGTGCTGCCAGCTTGCTCTGTGGCCTGTTGCTGCCAAGATCTTGAGCGGCCTGCAATGCGCACCCGAAGCAAGTCGCAACCTTGGGTTCAGTACCGAAAAGACCGCAGCTATTCTATAATGCGAAATACTGGATGCATCAAATCGAGCTTAAATTCTGCTCCATGGCCGAACACAAAAGGCGCTAGCTCACCATGTTGCCGCGCGGAGCAACCGCGGCCATTCTCGCGCCGGCAGAAGCACACCCCACAGCCTTCGAGACTGTGACTTTGCCAGCAGTTGCGCGGGCCTGCTGAGGCTTGCGGGTCAGGACGTGACGCGAAGCCATTTCCAATAATGTCTCACTGACCACGTAGACCTTGCTGGCCTTGGAGGGCAATTAATTGACTTTGAAGAGTAACAAATTTGTATTTGAGTATGTCTGGGTGAATTGGAGAGAATTTTGTGCGTCCGAGGCGGCTTTTATAGGATTGATGAATAAGGCGCTTGCGGCCCTGGAACATGAGCAGAACGGCTTACGCACATGGGGGGGGGCCGTGACGTTGTCCTTTCCTTTTTTCTAAAACCGTCACCATGTAAGGACTGCTGCATGCGGCATTTGGAAGCCAGGAAGGCAAAACGCGGCTGGCTGGGAGCGCGAGGTGTGACTGACCCGTTGGGTTCCGCGAAAAGGACTCGAACCACGTACTATTGTACGTTTGGAACTTGATGCAACATCCAACCCCAACTAATCCAAATTGCGAGTTTGCCGACCGACCCGCATGCAGTACGTAGGCCCCGCCTGCCCGGCGCGCAATGAGTGTGTGTTTTGTCGCGTGCACGGATGAGAAAAGGGACGGTGCTCGTGCTCGTGTTTTGGTGCCGCAAAGCTGCCGATGGCGGCAATAAGAAACGTCGCGCGCCTCGCGCGCCTTTACAGCTTACTACACGCCGACAGAGCGACTCCCCTGACTCCCCTTCCAACGGGGCCCCAACAAATCCAACCGGGCCCGGTGCACCACGACTGCAACGACTGCGCCGGGTTGCCCCCCTCGCGATCAACCGACGCACGCGCCCGACCCGACGCCGTCGCGCCTGCCAGAGGGCCCCCGGCTTTCCGCGGGGAACGTCTTAAAGCGCCTTCCCGCGGCCCTTCCGCCCCGAGGAGCGCGAGACACGGCACCCCCCAACCCAGTCCCCAGCTCTGTCGAAACCACGCACTGCATTGCCTCGACCACCCGGAAACGCGCCCTCACTGCGGACTGCAAGTAACTGTACACAGCACTGGACCGCCAGCGACCGTGCTGCTGGATACCCTCAACACTACCGGTAACCCCTGCATTGGCGGCCGCCGTCGCGCCGCCTAGACTGTGTGACGAGAAGCTCTGGAGGTCAACCTCCAACCCCGGACCAGCCCCCTGCAGGTCCACCAGCCGCTGCCGCAGGCGCCGGGTGAAGTCCGCCTTGCCCAGGCCCCTCACCCACCTCGACGGGCCCTCCAGCCGTGCGAACAAGGGCGCCTCGGCTGTCGCTCCATGGTTGCGCGCCACCCCCAAGTGCCTGAGCACGACGCGGGCGACTGGCACTCCATTGCCCGAGAAGGGAGCCAGGAAGACGCGCGCGCCGCGTCCCTGCTGATCCGTTTTGCTGCGGGGCAGGAACAGCTCAATTCCCCCG
This sequence comes from Pleodorina starrii, assembly GCA_030267565.1. NCBI lineage: Eukaryota > Viridiplantae > Chlorophyta > Chlorophyceae > Chlamydomonadales > Volvocaceae > Pleodorina > Pleodorina starrii. The sequence goes on from BRXU01000032.1 coordinate 854,746, forward strand.
CCCGGAACCTCCACCAGCCTCCACCACGTGTCCCACCCTCAAGCCCATCAGCTCGCTTCAACGCAGCATACCAAAGAAACCCACCACCAACCGGCAGGCATCCAGGGCACAGACGTCAGCCTCTGCCGGGAACGCGGCGGCCCGACCCGCGAGGAAACCGACCAGCGCGCGCAGCGCCGGGAGGGGAAGCGCCGCCTTGGCCGATGAACCGAGAGCCCGCGTGGGCTGCGACACCGGCCGCGCGCGTAGTGCCCCTGCCAAGGCCGCGCGGACTTCCGGATCTTGCCGGATCGAAGCCGACAATGGTACCCCGCGGGAGCGCTGCCAATTCACCAGCGCGCTTATCGTGCCCTCTATCGTCGACCGGGCGCACCGGTACGCCGCGTACGCGAGGAACAAACACACCTGTTCTCTGTTCAAATCCGCGCCAGGTGCGGAGGGTACCGTAACACCACCTCGGCGGGCACCCCCAAGATTTGGGTGTCAAAGTTGACGAAGCGCTGCCGGCCCGAGTCGTAAGTGCCCCCCGAGCCCGCTGACACCGCACTCGCCCGCATGCTCACCAGGCGGGCGGCCAACGCCAGGGCAGTCGGAGCCGGCCCGTCTGGAAAAGAGCCAGCTCGAACGGAGGACACAACGCTGACAGCGAAACAGACCGCCAGGGTAGGCGCTCTGCCTCAGCCCCAAACAGCGGCGATGCGCGCGTCCGTCACACGCCACACAGCGCAAGTCGCCATGGCTGGCCCGCACGGCCCAGGCAGTTCACAAATCGTGGCGGGTCCATACCTGGGCGGCTCAGGGCAGGCGGAGCACAGGGAAGTCGTAAGGGGCGGGATCGGCCTCGGCGCCCCGGGGCCACAGACAGACGCGGCTGCCCCGCGGCAGCGTGCCCTCAACCCGGAAGAGGCGGCGACGGACAAACCAATCAAACCACGGCCTTCCCGGCCAGTGGGGCACTACTACGGTGGCTCGCGTGCCCCGATCTAGGTCCCACGCCTTCCTTATCGTGCCCAGCACCTCTCCCACGAGCGCCCTCGGAAGAAAAGCCCACAGGGCGCGCCCCTCCAGGACACTCCTGACACACAACCGAATTTCCCGGACTGAAACATGTGCCGCAGCCTCCTTGGCGGTTGAACCCGGCGTTATCGCAGCAGCAACCAACAGACGGCTTGAACGGACCCGACCCACACAAACCCTCAAACACGCTGGGCTTCAATCGCAACTGCTGATCATCTGCTTCCGCCAGGCGTCGGCTGAGGCTGTCTGCGCGTACGTTGTCCGAACCGCTGATGTGCTCTGCCCGCAGCTCAAAGCCGTGCCGCACGGCGAGCTCCGCGACCTGCCTGCTGATCGTGCGGCTGTCAGGCAGGCGCGATGCGCCCCGGTTGATGGCTGCGACCGCCTGGGTGTTGTCGCAGCGCACCAGGACGCGCTTGCCCGCGAGCTGCGGGCCCCAGGACTGCATGCAGGGCCCGCAGCACCGCGGACAGCTCCAGCCAGGCGATATGCAGGCCGCGCTGCCCCTCCGACCACCAGCCCTGAACCTCCGCTGCCTCCCAAGCCGCCCCGAAGCCCCGACCACTGGCGTCTGTGAAGATAACTGCACCGTCGGTGCCGAGGAAATCCCCCCTCACCAAGTCGATGTTGCCCCTGGTGCAGCGGCGGACATCGTCCCAGACGGAGAAGTCGGCACGTAGGGTTAGCAGCCAGAAGGTGAGGTCCTCCCGGGCCGCGGCGGAAAGGTTGACGCGGGCGTTCGTTGTTGGCAGTGGCGTGAAGGCGGCATCATACAGGCTTTGAAGGAAAACGCGACCCCACCGACATGACCGCCCGGGCGATGAAAGTGAGGCGGCCGATGACGGACTGGAGCTCCCGCAGCGGCACATCGCTGGGGGCGGCGAGCAGCGACTGCACGGCCTCCGTGTAGCGCTGGCGCTTGGCGGGCTACATGCGCATCTCCATGCGCACCGTGTCGAACAGCATGCCCAGGAAGTCGAGCTGCTGCAGCGACTGATCCCGACCCCGGTCTTTGCTGGCCTTCCACTCCAGCCCCAGCTCGGCACCCACCTCGTCCAGCACGTCAAAGGCCGCCCGCACGTCCTCGTGCCGCTCACCGAGCAACATCAAGTCGTCCACGTAAACGTAGATACGCACCCGGATGCCGGCAAGCGTCACAGACGCGCTGGAAGATTTCCGCCGCCGCGCCGGTGACCTCGATGAAGATGGGCGGGCTCTGGCTGGCGCCGAACGGCAAGGCGACCCACCGTTGGAGCTCCCCGGTGGTGGGGTGCCGGAAGCCCATGAAGCGCCGTGCCTCGGGACAGAGCTTTACGTGATGGAACCCGCTGGCGAGGTCCCGTTTGCCCAGGTAGCCGTTCGGTGTGAGGTCGTGGAGGATGGTGGAGAGGTCCGGCAAGGGGCAGGGCAGCGGGTCCATGCACGCGTTGACGCCCGACGCCGAGGGGTCAATGACCGGCCGGATATCGCCGTCCGCTTTGGTGACGACGTGCAGCGGGCTCACGACGGCGGCGAAGGCGTCCCTGGAGCCATGGAGTTGTGGGTCGTAGCGCTCGGTGATGCCGGCTGCCAGCAGCAGCTGGTCGAAGTGCCGCCCCATGGCCCGACGGTGAGCCAGTGGCGGCGTGCAGTCTGGTCGCTGACAGGGCTGCGGCTGCGTGTGGAAGCTCCATGCCGCCTCATTGCGGAAGGTTGGCGAGTCGTACCCATAGCGCTGCCACGCGGCCATGTTGAGCTTTGCCCCATCCCGTCCGAACCAGGGGCCCGGCGCGGGCGCGGCTGGCGCGTGTTGGGCCTCCATAAGAACTCCAAGCACCAAACGGTCGGGGCAGAACCGGCAGTAGGGTGGCGTCCTCAGCGCGTGGGCCAGCGCTTCCAGCGCGGGCAGGGGCAGCGCATTCCGCGGGGGGGGGGGGCAGCGCATTCCGCGCGGGGGGGGGGGCAGCGCATTCCGCGGGGGGGGGGGGGCAGCGCATTCCGCGGGGGGTGGGGTGGGGGCAGCGCATTCCGCGCGGGGGGGGGGGCAGCGCATTCCGCGCGGGGGGGGGGGTTGCAGCGCATTCCGCGCGGGGGGGGGGAGGGAGGGAAGGGGGAGGGCGGGCAGGGGAGGGGGGGGCCAGTGCAGCCCTACTGCACGAGGGGAAGGGGAGGCGGCGCCTTCCGTGCCCTTCCCGGGCAAGCCTGGAATACACAACGCGGCTAGTTAACGAGGCACTCGACCTTCGCTGCCCAAGGGGCTAGAGCACTGACCACCGGCCCGGAGGGGACTAGCAACAAGCTACACTCCCCCACCCAATGAACCCCACCTTCTGCCGCGGTATCGTCGAGCTCTTGGACTGCCGCCTTCTCGACTCCCGACCCCCCGGGCGGAGCGCCCGGTGGTGCGGCTGACGGAAACCGAGGCGATCCGGCGTCCTACTGGGGCGGCGCCGGCACCCTGCACGCCGCCGCCGCCGCCACCTGCTGCGCCGCCATGTGGCGGAAGGTGTGTTAGTCCGCGGTGCCCTCCGGGGTGCCCACCCTCGCCAGCTACCTGGGGCAGTGCTTCCACTCGTGCCCAAGCTGGTTGCACGAGAAGCAGGGCCGCATCTGACCGCGCGGCGGTGCCCCTGGGACGTTGGCTGGCGGCGGTGGTGGCGCGGCTGGTAGCCGGGGTTGTCCGTACCGGGGCGGCGCGTACACTGGCTGTGGGAGGGGAGGCGGCGCCGCCGGTGGCGCTGCCAAGGCTGGCTGCAAGGAGGCCGCCGCCGCGGCCCCCTGCGGGTAGGCTGCGGCCCTTCCCTGGGGAAGCAGTGCCAGCGCATACTGCCGCTGCGCCGGGGTGAAGTGCGCCAGGCCCACGAGTAGGGCCTGCGCGTGGGGGTTCCCCGAGGTGACGAGAGCTGCTGCCCGGGCTCCGGTCAACAACGCGGGATGAGCGCAGGCGGGGAGGTGTAAACGAACCGAGCTAGCAAAATTACGTACTCATACTACAAGCCAGGCGAGAGCAAGAAATCCGGGAGCAACCACCCGGCACCCCCCCCGTTGGCGGCGAATGGGCCATCGTACACGTAAGGCCCTTTGCCCTCCCACTTTCTGCGCCCCAATACTAATTGTGAGCCGTTGGAAGTCTCAATATTATGCGTTTTGTCGCGTGCACGGCTAAGAAAAGGGACGGCACGCGCTCCCCTCCTTGCAACACGCCTGTACGTGTACGCGGTCGCGCGAGCGGCAGTCATCATGCGTGAAAACGAGCCAGCACCACCAGCGACGACCCCCAGTAGGTACCTCGCTACCAGGGCTGGGCGGAAACACGGCAGGCTGCAAAGCGAACCAGACGGGAGCCGCACCACCACGGGGCGAAAACGCACGAGGCATCTGCCGGATAACCGCGAGGAAGTCATTCGTTGGCCTAATAATGTATTCGTTACGAGTTTTGTTCCGCACCCGCGTTGATAGTCATTGCTGAATGAATGAGGAGATTAGATACGTAGGTGCGTGATGAGGGCGGGAGGCAGCTGCTGGAATCCGTACTTGGCGCCGCCGCCGTACGTATTTCATAGAAGTCAGGCCCTGATAATAATCCGGAGCCGATTATTATTCTTATTAAATGACGCTTGCAAATCTGTCCGGGGCAACTCAGCAGGTAAACCGCCCAAGCAACAGAAACCCATGTTCCGGCCCGCCCCGACCACCGCTGCACAGGCCTGCCGTATCGCTCATATGCATGACATTGATGCTCTCACTCCGCCTTCTTGCAAACGCAAACTCGCCCTTTGCGTTCCGCTTTAGCTCATCAGCTCGTACGCCTACCTGGACCAGCAGACGACGGATGACGGGAGCCATCCATCGGGGGAAGGGGCGCGTGCGCTTTTACACGTACGGTATTCCCAACTGCGCAACCCAGCCTCGAAGTGTTCTACGTGTCCGTCGCGTGTGCCTCCCCTCTCTCCAGTCAGTGCGTGCGTTGTCGTCAGTGTCGTTTTTTTAATGGGATATTTGTTAGCCATTATTGGCCCTCCGGCTCGTATGGCCAACACTTGTTCCGGTACGTACGGCAAGATACGACACATGGGACAGACTACGAGTAGGATGGCCCCGCCCCCTGCTCTATTTGCAACCCATCCATGCCCGCTTAGCTCGCTGGTCATCAAGCAGTGCACGCGCGTGGCCGTTTGCCTTTCATTTGTGTCGTGGTCACAAAGGGCTCCATCCAGACCCTCGAACGGATATGTAGAGCCTTTCCTGTTTGCCTACCTTGCTTTTACAGTCAATCTACCGACATACACACATGGATATGAACGAAGCCGCGCGCATATCCGAACTGTTGTGTGGCGGATTGATGGGGGGGCGGAGGTAGGTTGGGTTTGAGAGCGCAGGCAACTATCTAATAAGCGGCTTGTGCGCGCCGGTTATTAGCAGCCCTTCGATCGGCCGCTGCGCACATACCCTTACGTCAGATATATTACATGCTTAAACCACTCTCTGCCAGTCACATCAGCGGCGAGCGAGTCTGCTCACATTCACATACACATACACACACATACAAGTACACGTCTCGCCATTACTCCTGGATTCCGATATCCATCGCCAAACCCGGGGCGCGCTTCACCCGCCGACGCTCGACTATCTAAAGGCGCCGACCCGCGCGCCATTACTGCTGCTCATGGCCAACCTTAACTGCCGGCCTGCTGTAAAGCGCGCACAAAGGTCCCTACATACCTTGCCAGGCACTACTGCCGCCTCACGCATTCGCACAAACCGCGCCGTATTGGTGCTATGCTGGGATCGTCGCCGCAAAATACACGCAGTAACAGGTGGTAGGGCATGCGGCTTCTACTATCAGTCCTTCGGCCGCTGTGTTTCATGTCGCGTCTCCAACAAAGACCTGATTATCATACCAGGTGGATTAGATCGACAGCAGCCCTGCGGACCAAGCATTCGCCACCTATGCATGCCAAACGTAAAGGGAGCGTACTTCGAAGCAAGTGACACCTTGAATGCTAGCTCCATACGCAAGAACGCGCCCCATCACTCCCTCCCTCCCTCCCCTTCCCCTGCTGCCTGTCCAGTCGGGCAAGAGTTCATCATTCCACTTACATACGCTGCTGACTGCCGCCACGCACGAAGGGACGCAACCGGGTCGGATGAGCTGTCGCAAAACGCACGCAGCCCATCTCCGCAGCCCATCATGCTGCGGCATTGTTGTCGCCGTCTTCCTCAGCGGCCCTGTCCGCGCCCATGCCGGACCACCGCAGAGGGGCAGCGCTGCCCTCCCCGGCGGCGACGAACACGCCCCTGTTCCCGATGAACGAGGCGCCGAGCAGCGGCAGGTCGTCCTCCCCCTGCTCCTCCTTCTCACAGTCCTCATCACTGTCGTACGAGCTGGCGGTGTCGGAGGCGGTGCGAGTGAAGGACGAGGCGGAGGAGGAGGCGGTGCTGGCCGAGGGGGACAAAGAGGTGGTGGTGGTGGTGGCGGTGGCGGCCTCGCGCTCAGATGCGGTGGTGAAGGTCGATACCGTGGAGCCGCGGGCGCTGGTCGTAGCGCTGGCGGCGGGGGTGGTGGCGGGGGCGGGGATGGTGGCGAGGGTGATGGCGGCGGCGATGTTGGTGGTGGTAGTCGTGGGGGCCGCAAAGCGTGACGGCGGCGGTGAGGCCGGGCGCGAGGGCGTGACCACGCGGCGGGATGATACCGACGAGCCGGCGGAAGGGAAGGTAAGGCGCGACACGGAGGCTTCGGCACAGGCGGCGATCTTCGCGAGAAGCTGGGTGTTGGCCCGCTGCGCTGGGGTGGGGACGGCGGAGAAGTCGTCAGTGGAGCCGTCGGCGGATCGAATGGCGGCGGTGGCAACGGCGGTGGCGGCGGCGGCAGCGGTCATGTCGATCGAGGCGGCGATGGAGGCAGCGAGGGCGCTGTACCGCTGCGGCTGTGCCAGCCGGGGCCGCGCGAGCCCACCGGGTGAGACGCGGATGCCGCTGTGCACACGCAGGGGCGGTGCAGCTCCTCGCGTGGGGCTGCCACGAGTGAGGCCGGACACCAGCTGGGCGGTGGCGCGGCGCGGTTCGGCGGCCTTGAGGGCGACGGGGTCTGACGGCTTGTACGACAGCTGCGCGCACGGATGGCAGGCGGGGAAGACGGAGAGGAAAACGGTGGGTAAGCAGGAAGCGAGTGGGCAATCGTTGTGGGAGACAGCGAGGGTTCCTGGTTCGAGGTGCAAATGGATGGGGTTTGTGAGAGGGGAGGTACCCTATGCTGCTGCTTATCGGTTCCCCCTGGGCGCACTGGCAGGTACGATGGCAGACGCGTGGATGGCAGCCAAGCCAGTACGTAGGTACGCGCACCCACCGGCCACCGCACGATGCAACATGTAACAAAGCAAGCTTCTCCCCGTCAGCCTAGCCCCATACCAAACAGCGGTCCACATCCCAATGCAAATATGGGTATATCGTAATACATCGGTTCCTTATGGATTGTGCGGGCAGCAGGCAGGGCGCACGCGGGCACACAGAGCAGGTGGCACCAGCGGGCCGAACACCAAACACGTACGGACTTCGAACAAGGGTCTGCCGGAATTTCACACACCTGCCACGCAGGCCTCGAAGGAAGGTGTTGTGCTGCCAGCTTGCTCTGTGGCCTGTTGCTGCCAAGATCTTGAGCGGCCTGCAATGCGCACCCGAAGTCGCAACCTTGGGTTCAGTACCCAAAAATCGCAGCTATTCTATAATCTGAAATACTGGATGCATCAAATCGAGCTTAATTTCTGCTCCCTGGCCGAACGCAAAAGGCGCTAGCTCACCATGATGCAGCGCGGCGGAGCAACAGCGGCCATTCTCGCGCCGGCAGAAGCACACCCCACAGCCTTCGAGACTGTGACTTTTCCAGCAGTTATGCGGGCCTGCTGAGGCTTGCGGGTCAGGACCTGACGCGAAGCCATTTGCAATGTCTCACTGACCACGTAGAGCTTGCTGGCCTTGGAGGGCAATTAATTGACTTTGAAGAGTAACAAATTTGTATTTGAGTATGTTTGGGTGAATAGGAGAGAATTTTGTGCGTCCGAGGCGGCTTTTATAGGATTGATGAATAAGGCGCTTGCGGCCCTGGAACATGAGCTGAACGGCTTACGCACATGGGCGGGCCGTGACGTGGTCCTTTCCATTTTCCTAAAACCGTCACCATGTAAGGACTGCTGCACGAGGCATTTGGAAGCCAGGCAGGCAAAACGCGGCTGGCTGGGAGAGCGATCGAGGTGTGACTGACCCGTTGGGTTTCGCGAAAAGGACTCGAACCACGTACTATTGTACGTTTGGACCTTGATGCAACATCCAATCCCAACTAATCCAAATTGCGAATTTGCCGACCGACCGGCGTGCAGTACGTAGGCCCCGCCTGCCTGGCGCGCAATGAGTGTGTGTTTTGTCGCGTGCACGGCTAAGAAAAGGGACGGCACGCGCTCCCCTCCTTGCAACACGCCTGTACGTGTACGCGGTCGCGCGAGTGGCAGTCATCATGCGTGAAAACGAGCCAGCACCACCAGCGACGACCCCCAGTCGGTACCTCGCTACAAACCTGCAGCAGGTTGCGAATGCGGATGAAGCAGCGGCAGGGCTGGGCGGATACACGGCAGGCTGCAAAGCGAACTGGACGGGAGCCGCACCACCACGGGGCGAAAACGCACGAGGCATCTGCCGGATAACCGCGAGGAAGTCATTCGTTGGCCTAATAATGTATTCGTTACGAGTTTTGTTCCGCGCCCGCGTTGATAGTCATTGCTGAATGAATGAGGAGATTAGGTACGTAGGTGCGTGATGAGGGCGGGAGGCAGCTGCTGAAATCCGTACTTGGCGCCGCCGCCGTACGTATTTCATAGAAGTCAGGCCCTGATAATAATCCGGAGCCGATTATTATTCTTATTAAATGACGCTTGCAAATCTGTCCGGGGCAACTCAGCAGGTACACCGCCCAAGCAACAGAAACCCATGTTCAGGCCCGCCCCGACCACCGCTGCACAGGCCTGCCGTATCGCTCATACCGTACTGCCACGATTGTTTTGCGACGCGGTTAGTTTGCGAGGCCAGAAATTTTTAAAATTTGGATATGAAAACGCAATTAGTTTGCGAGGCGCCTGTCGGAGTTTATTTCTAAACTTTTGAAATTTGCGAGCTCGTAAGCTGTATATAAAAGTTTGCGAAATTGCATCTTATCGTCAGCGTTTTCAACGGAAAGACATTGCATTCTTACATTGATCATTACTTTAGTTGACAATCAGCTCGCGGGCCACGGCTGTGCGGACCCCCTGCCATCGCCTAGCTCAACGTGCGCTGCGGCTTCCCGCCTGTGCTTGGCAAGAGCTGCAAAACGACCGATTGAAATAATTTATATTTGCGAGAAGATTTTGCGAGATGCTGTGGGAGTTTTCTTTGAAACTTTAAACATTTGCGAGGGACCCTTTCGAGTTTTTAAGCCGCCCTTAGTTGACTGAAAACCAGAGGCTGACGTCATATTTAGCTCAATTAGCTCCGAATCTGCCAGGGCTGCGGCCGAAGGTTTTAGAGCCTCTGAATAGAGGCGAATGCAAGTGGTCCAAGAACCACGACAGCGACATATAGCTATGACGGATAAAAGACGTGGCCGGCCAGGGCGCAGGAATGGATGTCCAAGTTTTTGGCGTCCGCAGGCATCGATCTCCTGCCCGCGATGTATATGCGACACTGCTCCATGGTTATCACATTCCTCAAATGAGCCCGCACCACCGGATGTTAACGGCAGCACCGCAGCCATGTGCCAGGTGACGGGGCCAGTGTCGGTTGAGGAGGGCAGGGCTTCCAAACTTCCACGGTACGGTCTTCCGCAAGCGCGGTCGACAACGCCGACCATTTGCACCCGAAAACACGTGCATATTTAGCTTAGTATGGGCCGAATATCACCTGCCGCTGAGGCACAGCTGAGCTCGCTCATAATGCCATGACGCCATCGCTGCACGACCTCTTCCAACCTTTCCAACATAATAAACTCCGTTATTTACTAAGCTTACTATGCTCCATCCTGATTTCATATAATATTTTACAGCTTCAAACTCAGGACGAATATTCCCAGTAGATGGAATTTACATAAAGCTTCAAACTCAGGACGACTATTCCCAGTAGATGGAATTTAAATCTGTATTGGATTTTTATGTACCACAATTCTGTTTGATTTAGTACGTTAGCATGTGTTTATATCCAGTCGTTTCAGGGGATCGGACAGTGCACACAGTCTTCGGTTCTTGACGGTCATTTGGTTTGGTGGCCAGGAGGGTTGCAAAGATAAAATAAGGGCCAGGTACCAGTCAGGATGATTGGATTAGAACACCGGACCTGCCCGGGCCGACGACCTAAGGATTAGAACTAGGACCCTGATGAGCCCTGGCGAGCCGCTGGCTCACCGGTTCCCAACCGCCAGCCGCGCACCTAGAGCTTTAGATATGTTAATTGGATAATATTATATTTTTCCATGAGAAAGTATTACACCGAAGACGAGCCAATATACCGAAGGCTTGCCCTTGACCGGCGAGGATTAGGAATAGGATCCGTGTAGCCGTCAGGATTAGGATTAGGACCCCACCAGGACAGGTCAGGATAAAGATTAAGACCCTGCAAGGACCGGTCAGGATTAATTGATTGCTGACCATTACCCACCCCCGGGAGTACGGGATTACGACCTCTCCGGCCAGCCTGACCTTCGCGTAGGGAAGGCCTGGTATCGGGGTTACCCGGAATCCCATATTGCCTGGACATTGCGCCCACAATGCATACACACTTCGAAGCTGGATATCCGTTGAACTCTGGTGGCGGCTCACCTTTGGTTTTTGACACTTTACGAGGTCCCAAACAGTTAATTAATTATTCGCAAAAGAATTGTGGCAGTACGGTATGCATGACATTGATGCTCTCACTCCGCCTTCTTGCAAACGCAAACTCGCCCTTTGCGTTCCGCTTTAGAATTCGGTGATTACAAGGGGAATCGGTTTTCACACCGGTTGCTAGCCGTACAGGTTAGACAGCCTGTTCATCCTACCCCAGGGGCACCCCCAAAGGGATGCCAGAAGCAAAGCCACCAAGGCCCACCAGCACCAAGCCCACAATGCAACGCCATCAGGCCCAACAACTCCAAGCCTACACAAGCAGCAGGAACGCCGCGAGATCCACCATCGCCAAACCCTTCAAGCAGAAAAGACACCCCCAGGTTCGGCAGCTCCGCACCCTCAGGTGGGCTTCCGGGACTGCCTCCCAGCCATCCGATACAATCCCGAGGGCCGCAAACGACGCGACACGGGCCCAGAAGTCGGCAACAGCAGCAAGACCGACCAACTGAGGCCGACCAAACGGGGCAGCGAGGGCGCCTCCCCGGTACATGCGTTGGCGGCCCCGTTCCAGCGCTGCCAGGGCTGCCAAAGCCACAACATCCCAGACACAGGGACAGACCCCCGGAGGGGGCGACACGAGCCACAGATGAACCCGCTGCAGCACTGAGTCGCCCGGGACCCCCAACACCGCCTCCAGCTCCTCACGCAAGGTGCGGGCAACAAAGCAGTCCCAAAACAGATGCCGACGGACCCAGCACCGCCCAGCCTGTGTAACTGGCGCACCGCAGGGGCAACAGGCAACCCTCCCACGACCCGCCTGCCCGCGCAACAGCGGATCCCGTGATGCCATGCACGGCCAGCCGCCAGAGCGCCTCCTTGTGGTCGTTCTCCCACCGCAGCCGCCAGAGCGGCGCAGCGTGTCACGGAAAGCCGCAGACGACAGCGGCAGCTCCGGGCCCTCATACGCGTCCGCAAGGAAGTCCTCATGGCGCGCGCGCAAATCATGGTACGCCTCGGCAAGCTGCAGGTGGGTGCCACGCTTGACGGAGGTGCCCAGGACGGGCGTGAGCGGCCCGCCAGCGGGGCACCAGGCTAGCTCCTGCAGCAGCGCCGCCCAGGCCTCCCGGGGAGGCGGCACAGCCACATCTCCGGCCGCGACATACCGGGCCGCCGCCACCCAACTGACGGAGACGAGGCCCAAGAGGGCGTCCAGCTGATCCCAGACGGAAGGCCCGGTGGCATCCACCGCTGCGCCAAGCTCCCCGTAGCCCAGCACGCCCCGCAGGACCAGCTGCCGCAGCTGCAAGGTGCAGTCGCGGGCAAGGCGGGGGAATACGCCCGCAGGCCGGCGACGCGCCTCCGACAAAGCGGCGCGCGCCGGCGAGAGCACGTCAAAACAGCGCACAGCGACTCCGAGGGTGGAGAGACCACGCAGTCCGAAGAGGGCCGGGAAGACGACCTCCAGGCACGCGCCGCGGGGCCGGAGGTCCCCAATCACCGAACTCGGTATGCTGCCGGCACCATTTGGGCGGTCGTGCCGCCGAACCGAACCACGCCCGGCCGGCGGGCAGGAGACATGAGGTGCGCCCGCCCGCCGCCGGGCCGTACCCTGACCCGCACAGACACGACCAAGGACAAACGCAGGAATAATGTGGAGTTCCCAGACTGATGGCCTCCGCGTTCCTTGGCTGTGTCATCTGCTCCTCTGCCGGGAATGGCGCATGTGACCGAAGGAAGTAGTGGTAGGTGCCCGTTGATTGGCGTCCGGGGGTCAGACGGGCCCCTCGTTGGTGGGCGACGGTGTTACAAGGTCGTTATGCATCCGGATGATATGGTATGTACGGTCTTGGGCTTCAGCACATGTTCAAATATCGCGAACAGCCGGAAGGGAACGATGGGCCGCGTTTGCCTGCCGATGCAACTTGCGCCGGTTTGCCACAGGCATACCCTGGTATACTGCTCTATCATCTAGGTTCAGGTCAACATCCACATTTACACATCGTTTGACGAATGAAGAGTACGCCCGCCTATTCGTGCCGTTGCAATTTAGTCAGCCAACCACGTTCCCCATCGTATTCAGCTGATTACATGTTGCACAGGTAAGCAAGTACTTGATAGCGAGTTTATTAATTTTATCTTTTTTCCTAGTCTTTGCACCACGTTATGTTTCACAACAAAAGCCGGCGATTCTAATGCTGGAACTGAGTGATGCGTGTTGCAATTATCATGCAACCGAAATGCAACCAAACGCAAGCCATGCCACTTCCGAGTGGTGGGCTGAGTCGTCTTGGGTAACTCCGTTAGTTGTCAGCGATAAGGCTGAAATTACGCGTTCATGCATTTGCTTACAGCACACACTGTATAACTATGTTATAACTTTAATTAAAAACTTAAACAAGCATGGCGAAGGTAACTCCGCACTTGTTGATGGTACGACGGGATCGAGACAGACGGAGCGAGAGTTGGGCGTACCGTAGTCAGACAAGTATTAGCTGCGCTAATGACGAACATGTTCACGCACTTGTTGTTATTTTATGCTGATTAGTATGGACAACCAGTAACGATAAGGGCAGTATCGGCGTGCGACAGGCGCCAATAATGAGCTACGCTAATTACAGTGCCTTTGATGGGCTTGATAGTCGAGCAACTCGGAGACAAACGACATGGTACAATCGCGCGAGGATATGGGTAAGCCTGAGGTGTTGGCTTATGGCCGAGTTTGATTACCGACTAAACATCCCAATACGTGTAGGCTAAGACCCACCCCACGGAGAGCAAGATCATTGGACTCGCAGTTGCTGCATGTGCGCTTATTGTGATTATCGTAGCGTCCGTCTGTGGATCGGGTAACTGCGGCAACAACAGCAGCAAGTCATCATCTACGCAGGTGGGACCAGCCTGCGCTTCATCTAAGTGGCAGGTCTATTCATTATGATTTTGCTGTTTAAAATACACCTGAAGAATGCCCTTTCCGGTTTGCGCTATCTCGTCCGAAGGAAGCCACGGCGTTTGTTTTTCGATTCTCGCGCTACAGTTACACGCTGCTCGTCCGCGTAAGATTTAGAAGTTACGGCTGTGCCTGGCAACACTGACACAAATTTGTTCGCGCTCCGTGTACTGCTCCCGCTTTCCCTTGGTGGGGGGCTCTCAGGCGGTGTCGAGGCCGCCCCCGCTGCAACCTCTCCAAGCACCCTCTCCACCTCCGGTGAGAGCACTGGGCTGCTGGGGTACACCTGTCCATGACGGGGGGGTTCTGGGTTGAAAAGAGAGTGTGAACGGGATAGCCCTCACCGTGCGTCTACGGTGGCTCGTGCTGAGTGGCGGTGCAATGGGGGCCTCGGCACGCTTTGCCTTGATCTAGGTCGCGCCTCCATGCAGCCCCAATCGTCATCGCCCCCCCCCACACACACACGTGTCCTCCCCGTTGCGGTGCGCAGGTCGTGTCTAGTCAGCCGCCGCAATCGCTCATGCAGCCGCTGACCCCGGTAAGGACTGGACTGGACTGCACCGGACCAGACTGGAACGGACCCGGCGGGGGGTAATTAAAACGGCCCGGGGCGAGGGAACGCAACGCAGTTACCTGGGATATTACCTGAGGACTACCTGATATCTCCAGCAGAAATAAAACGAGCGCGCGGCCGCGTCGCCGCCGACCAACCCCAGACGGACCGGCACACCCGGGGGGGGGAGGGGGGGTGAGGTACCCGCCCCCCACGAGAGGGGTGTGTATCGAGTCGTTGTTGAGAGGGGTGTGGGCTTAGGGGTCCGCCACCGCTGGTCCCGCGGATGGATCTGGTGCAGTGATGAAGTACGACACCGTGGCCGTGAGCGAGATAAGCTGTGGGCCTTGCATGGATCCCCAGATGGCAGCCGTAAATGGTCGGGGTATGGCCTATGGCGCCGTACCACGCGGCGCCGTACCACGGGAAGCGACACGTCTGTGTCATCCCCCCCCCCCGCCGAGACGCTCCCTCCCATTGTCGTGCATGTGCCGGCGCCTGCGGGGGGTGCTGGTTGCCGCGCGACTCATGTTTAAGGCCCCACGGCTAGGCTAGGCTAGGCTAGGTAAGGGGTTGATCTCACGGAGGCATCGGTGCCGGCCTGCGGGCTGCAGAACCCTAACCTAGGCCCAGCAAGGTGACCACCGCCATGGCTGCGGCTGATGGCCTCAGCAATGCAGTTGATCGTCTGCAGGTGGCGTGACATGGAAGGGTTGGGTGATGGGGGGGAGAGTGGCCAAGTGTGTAGGGACAGCTGGGAAGCGAACTCGTCTCCCGCTGTGTCTGTTCGTCTGCTTTTGCCCAATGGACGGTCTCCCCGCCCCCCCTTCCCTCCCTCATGCTGCTCCGAACCCACGCCATGCCGGGACACGCTCTGGTTCTGTGATCCGCAGTCGCTGAGGGCCTCTCCACCCACATCACCACCTCCACCGCCGCCTCCACCCCCACCACCACCGCCGTCTCCCCCATCGGCGCCGCCGTCACCACCGCCGCCACCACCGATGTCACCGGCACCACCATCACCACTGCCGTCTCCCCCGTCGCCATCGGTGCCGCCGCTGCTACCGCCGTCGTCACCGCCGTCAACCCCGTCGCCAGTGCTGCCGCCGTCGTCACCGCCGTCAACCCCGTCGCCAGTGCTGCCGCCGTCGTCACCGCCGTCAACCCCGTCGCCAGTGCTACCGCCGTCGTCACCGCCGTCAACCCCGTCGCCAGTGCTACCGCCGTCGTCACCGCCGTCAACCCCGTCGCCAGTGCTGCCGCCGTCGTCACCTCCGTCAACCCCGTCGTCAGTGCTACTGCCGTCAACCCCGTCGCCAGTGCTGCCGCCGTCGTCACCGCCGTCAACCCCGTCGCCAGTGCTGCCGCCGTCGTCACCGCCGTCAACCCCGTCGCCAGTGCTGCCGCCGTCAAGCCCATCCCCCCCGTCACCGGCACCCCCGTCGCCAGAAGGAACATCCCAACGCCGTCGCCGTCAACGCCGCCTGCACACCCACTAGTCGGCCGTTGCATTACACCACCACACCGTCACAACTGACTACGGCCCCTGACCCCCAACAGCAACACGGGGCCCATAGGCCTGCTCCTTGCCCCCAAACCGCTTGGCGAACCCTCCACGGCTAGTTACGGTTAGCATTAAAAGACTTCCTTCATCGGACCACTCCACTAGCCCCCTAAGCTGTGGCCCACGGAAGGCCCGCCACGCACGTGGCAACAGCGTCAGCGTATCCTGCCACGAGCTGAACTCGCTCTGCCTGCTGCGGTGGCTTTCAAGGACAACTGCCCAGTCGTGAGCTCACCGCGGAAATGATGGCATTCCTAACGAAGAGGTTGGCGGATCCAAGCAAGAGGGCGGCATCGGATCCAAAGCGCAGCCGCAGGGCCCGCGGCGGGGGGACGCCTGAGCGCATCGTGAACCCCTTCAGCCCCATTCATCCCGGCAGCAGCTCGGGGGCTTCTCCTGGCGCTACCGTGTTTGCATGCGGTCAGGGAAGCGCGGGGGGGAGGAGTGCAGCCGCCGGCGCCACAGCGGCCGCCGGCTGAGGACGAGGACGTGGTGGAGGTGGAGGTGGCGCCAGAACTGGGTTCTCGGTGGGGCTGCCACGCCTCGACGCCTGGCAGCAGCGCCCCAAACGTGGCCGCCCCCACCAGGACTCCACATATGGGGATGAGCAGTGGCGGTGGTATTGCATGTCAGTGATGTTTGGGGGCTGCGGGTTGGGCGACTGGAATATAGATACTGGTAGGGGAGGTGTTGGGGCAAACTGTCACAGAAAAGGCCATAAGTATGAGGTTGGGCTCGAACCGGGTACTCACGGTGACACATAGCGCCTAAGGCTCCCATGTGCGAGCGATGCACGACGGCCAATCGAGCATACCATGGCATGTCCGGGCAAGTTACAAGTTCCACTTCATGCGGCCGCTCCAAAGCGCCGGTGAGCAGAGGCAGAGGCACGGGCGGGGCTTCCACACCGCCGAGCGGTGTCCGTCGGCACTCGGCAGCGGCGGCACCGCCCTTGCCACTGCTGTTCATATAACGGTAGCTTGCAATGCATTGTGCCCTTCGTGCTGTTTACCGTACAAAAAAACATGAAGTTGAGTGATCGCGCCGTCATTGCTTCCGCGCCGCTGCGCTGTCACACGTAGCTGGGTCTGGTTGGTTGGGTTGGGTTGGATTTGGCTCAAGGTTTTGAAGAGTGGCGGTGTGTGTCCTGATGGCGCTTGTCCCTGTCGTTCTCTTCTTTCGTGTGTATGTATGTAAATAAATCAGGTCGCGGCCGCTCTGTGTTCGTGTTATGGCGCCCCCCTGGGACGCCACTTTGCTGCCGGAGGGTGGTAAGTAAGGATGCGGTGCGACGTGCCGGGCCGGAACGAAGGCCGTGGGTACCGTAGCCGCATCCGGGCGAGCGTGCATGAGGGTGTGGCTGAAAGCAGGCGGAAGTGGGGAAGGAAGTGGGGAAACGCGTTGCAAGTTTGACCCGACGATGTCAGGAGTGGTCGTGGGTGCTGCAAGTGGAGTATACGGAGCGGGAGGGTCTGTAGGACTTGCATGTTGGGTGGTGTCGGTGGTAGCGGGCAACATAAGGGGCGTTGTCCCTCTGCCCGCTGCAAGTTGATGCGGGGCATGGGCATGGGCATGCGCATGGGATTCACAGGGTGGTCATTCTTTTTTTGGGGTCCACTGCGAAACGTTTCATTCGGGGGAGGTGGCTTCCTTCCGTCCGTCTCTGAGGACTACGGTAGTGTGGGTCCGTGCCTTGGAGTGCGGCATGCACGGGGCCTTATGTATGTGGGGGCTCGCTGGGCACATGTCTTCCCTGGTTGCAGCCCGTGCGTGGGTTACTGTCAGCAGGCCCGCGAACGGGCATATCTAGTAGTGGGTCATCCGTCAGTAGTTTGCAGCAGTACGGTATGGGGAGCCGAGCCTAGAGGCCAACTCCCCCGTGGCTGCGGCTCACGGTCTGTCCCCGTGAGGCTCGCGCGTTCGTTCCTGACGGCGGGTAGATCGTGTTGTCTGATCCGGGTGGAGGCCCCTGTGCCCGAAGAGCCTTTCGACAGAGCCAGGCAGGCTGTACCCCTCTCCTTCTCCGCTGCGGTATTTTCTTTTTACCCCTCTCGGGGGGCCTGGAGCCCACTGTAACAAATACTACTAGCTATGGGGTGGGGTCGTGACTAGACGCTCAAGTTTATCACCTTTTCATCACCGACGGTGGCGGCATGAAGCGACGTTGGACAGCGCCTGCGGCGGGTGAGGCTGGCGGGGGGGGGGCCGGGGGGGGGGGAGGGCGGAACGCGGAAGTTCACGCGGACGTGAAGGTCCAGAACCAAACCGCTGACGAGAGGTGCCATTCCGAGAAGCCCGACGCCCGCGCACCTCTGACGGAGCGTCTCACAGCGTCACAGGCCGTCCCTGGCCCTTCTGCGTCGCTGAAAGCTCCGGTAAGCCCTTGGAAGCGTCCATGTCTAACGACCGGCCATCGGCCTGGTTATACTCCTTAGACAGCCCTCTCCGTCGCCTGTTTTAAACGGACCGCGACTGCCCCCGGGGTGTGTGTGTCAACGCAGCGTTTGCCGCGAAATAATTGTCATCAGCCCGCAGAACCATACCGCCTTGTAGAGGAAACTGCAAAGAGCTGTTGGCGATCTGGGGCCGACCTGTCGAGACTTTGGACAACCGCAGACTCGCACGCGGACAGGCAGGCAGGGTCATACCCAACGCCGGGGGCCATCGCCCTTGAAGCTGCTCCACGTACCGGTAGGGGGTTCCGCCCTGCCTGCCTGCCTGCCTGCCGACTGACGTCTGCATAGGTTTCGTTGACTCGGCCCCCGACCAGCTCCAATGAAGAGGTCTGGTCCGGTCTGGGCGGGGAACTGGAGATGGCGTCCACGCCTGCCCGGGTGGGCGAATGCAGCGAGGCGGGGGGGGAGGGCGGATGCAGCGCCGTGCGGCTTCAGTGGCACCGGGAGGGCCCCCACCCCCCAGTAGCAGCGACCCGGTGCCGCCGGACGTGTGCTGGCCCCCGGGGGCCGTAGCGGCTGTGTCCCTTGTCGTCCTGGGGCCTGCCTGGCCTACCGGTAAACGGAGCCAAACGGGAAGCTGCATCCCAGACCGTCACACCGAAACATTGTAGTCGCCATGCCCCCGGCATCTTCGCAATCTAGCACAATTGCACAACTTTTCGTGGAGCGAAGCGTTGATCTAAGGCGCGGCTACCGTACAGCGTGTAAGCGGTGTCGTATGCCAGGCTGTCTCGTCGGTGGCTCTTGGGCGAGCAACCTGCCCTAACAACTCCCGGCGACTACCGGTAGATTGAATTGAAGATGGGGGCATTCCATTCCATTCCAGGGGGCCAGTTGATGGCGAACCCGACATCGGACACCTCCTTCGCTTTCGCTGACACGGTGGGAGGCGGGCGGGGCAGCCAACAGGTCGTATCGCTCGTCGCCCCCCTGCGGACAAACAAGGCCGCAACCATTCCTGGATGGACAGGCGCACGCACCTCATCAACCAGCCAGAGTCTCTGCGAAGTTGCTGCACACGATTCCGCGCATATCCAAGCAGTTGCTACAAGCCGACGCACGCCACGACCAGAAGCCACCCGCCCGCTCCTGCAGCGTCCCACGACCCCCCCCCCTGCTGTCGAGGCCGGGATGATACGCCTCTCCGTCCTCTCGTTCAAACCCTGACCACGAGCCACCTCCCGCAATTTCAGCCGCACCCCGCATCAAGCAGCCATCGCCACACGCACACACACATACACACGAAGAAACACGAAGAATAACAAAATACGGCAGCGGCACAAAAGGCCTTGCAGCCTGCCGGCACCGCACTCGGGTGCCCTCCGTCCGCAAAGGCGCCAATCAGGACCCACTCGCCTCCAGACGCAGCCAGCCATCGGCCTGCCACCGAAAAACCGCCGATTGGCTGCAAAACAGCATCCATGTTGTCGCGGCTAGGCGGCCCTGGCACACACGATATAAAAAACCGGCCGCAAAACGTATCTCTTGTGCGTGAGTGGCGGTCATGACTGCTGTTTGCCAGCCGGGGGGGACTTCGCGCGCGCTGATAAACGAAGCGATCAGGTAGTGCCAGGGCGGAAACCCTAAACCCTAAGGCCTTGTGGGCCTTGTGGGAGCCCGAACCGCCGACGCAAAAAAAGCGAGTCACCAGGCCGAGAGCACAAGCCTGGCGGGGCGTCACGTCATGGAGCCAGTCCCCCGCACCGCACCGCCCCCTCCACCCGCCCCCTCCACCGGCCCCCAACCAGCCGGGCCCTGCAGTACCCCTCACAGCGGAGCAGCGGTGTCCGCGGGGGGGGGGGGGGGAGGGGCTGCGCTGTCCACTCCACACCGCTCACACACCGCTCAATCCCTCCCCTGCCTGCGACACACAGCCCCCTCCCTCATCATCAAAAGGAAACTTCGAGCGATCAAACGCGACCGCGACCGCGACCAGTCCTCCGAGCTCACAACCTCCCGCGGAGGCTGTGGATGTGGCTGTGGATGTGCGGGTGCCGGCGCGGCGGCAACACCAGCACCACCCACCATCGCCCCCCTCCCCCTGTCAGACAGTACGCCCAGTGCGGCCACCTCTCCACTGACACTGACACTGACAGCGGCTACGGCTGCAGGGACCACCCGCTGTGCCCGCCTCGCGCCGCCTGTGGGTCCTCCGGGCGCACTCCCAAGTCAGTCACCAGGTCTGTGCCACCCCAACTCAACCCAGCACCTCCTCCCTCCCTGCCAGCTATCGCGGAGTGGCCGACCGACCGACACGGCAACCGTCCGACCGCCGGCTTGCTGCCGCTGCTGCAGCAGTTGGTCGGGAGGCCGGTCGCGTGGTGGTGTTGCACAGACAGCCACATGATGACACCGATGATGACGCAGTGAGCGGAGCGGCAGTGACGGGAACGGGAACGATTTGCTGCGGACGCACCCGATGCGGGGGGGGGGGGGCCGGCACTGCTGCACCGCGGCACCCCCCTGACGCGGGGGGGGGGGGGCACACACAACATCGCCTGCCACATTAGAGTGTCAAAAGCACGCACCTTCCACCAACTCACAACCTCTCCCCATGTACGACATAAGGCCCTGCGATCTCTCCTCTTGATCCCGGCGCCCGCTGAGTGCCTCCCCGCCCGCTGCCACGTCCACGTCCCCACGGCCCCCTCGCGAGCGGGCGGGGAAACCCGCCTACCGCTCCCCTCACCGAGCCCCACCTCCTCATCTTTCCCGCCCCGATCGACTTGCCCGTCTAACCCGCCCTCCACCACCCTCCCTTCCCCTACCCGCAGTGCCCCTGCCCGTCAAACAGACTGCCCATGCGCAGACCCGTCCCCGCCAGCCGCGCCTGCGCCGCCTCCAGAGCCGCCGCGTCCGTGGGCGCCCCCGCTGCTGCCAGTGCCTCCGCCGAGGCCACCAAGATGGACTTTTCAATCTTGGTGAGGCGGGCCGCCACCTTCTGGCGGGGGGAGGAGCTGGGGTCGTTGATGATCTGAGGGCAGAGGGGGGCAGGGGCAGGGGAGGGGAAGGCGGGTGGCGCGACAAGGGTGTAAGGGGTAGATGGAGGAGAGGTGGTGGGTACAGGGCGGGGCCGAATGGGGATAGCGGGGTGGAGGCAGGCGTGGCTTCGAGAGGTGCCGTGGGGCAGTTTTTAGGACGCCGCACGTTGAAACGGGGGGCGATACAAGCTGGACAGCATCCCTCAGCACGAGTTATGTATCACGCCACATCCGGGTCGAAACAGGGTCGAAACGATTTCAGCGGCCCGAGTGGCGGACCGCCGCCCCCTCCCAGCTGCACCTCCCCTCCCCTCCCCTCCCCAGAGGTACCTCGAGGTCGCGCCACAGCGGGTGTGCGTACGCCGCCATGCGACGCTGCACGTACGACATGAGGGCCGCCAGCGCCGCCGCCTCCAGATCGCGGTTGTGGACCGAGGCGCCCCCAGCGAACGACACGGAAGCCACCTGGAGGCAGGGAGGGAGGGAGGGAGGGGCGGCCCGGATTGCGGAGGGGGAGGGGGGTGGGAGGCGCACAAGTTCGAGGTAGGAAATGGAAGTAGGAGCCCCGACAGAGAGGCGCGGGTGCTGTGGGGATGTGGGTTGGATGGAGGGGCAACGAGCGGGGCAAGGCAGCGCTCCTGCCCCTCCCGCCATGCTGCCTGCCGCCCCGCCGGGTGCCTTGCCGGCCTCTCCCAGCGGGTGCGTCACTTCCCCGGCTTGCTTCCCTGGAGCCATGGACCGGCCCACTGCCTGACGAGTCGGCACTGCACGGCGATCCCCCCCCCACCCCCACGCGGGGGCAACTGCCGCGGAATCCTTCAGAGCCCACCGCAGCCCCGACCTCTCCCAGGGAGGGGGGGAGGGGGGGGGAGCTTCCACTCCAGGGGTCCGCCCCCCCTCCCCCCGTCTCCGCTGCGGTATCATTTTTTACCCCCCTTCCCCCTCCCTTTTCACTGCCTCTCTCCATGCAAATGGGATGGGGGTGAAGTGGTAATTCGTGGACACGAATCATGTGTGCCATGCCGCGGCCCTTCCCCCTTCCCTCCCCTCGCGCAGCCACAAGCCCCAGGCCTGCAACCACATCCTCCCCCCCTCCCCCTCCCCCGCCCCCACCTGCTCCGGGCTGGTGGCCAGCGCCAGCATCATGTACGGCAGCAGCTGCTGCGGCAGTGGTCTGGATGTGGACACATCGAAGCTCTGTTGTGAGGCCAGTCCCGCCTCGGTCAGCACCGCCCGCTTCGCAGAGAAGAGCGGGTCACTGGTGGGCAGTGTGAAGGTGTACTGCCCGGGGGGGAGGGTGGGAGGAAAGGTGGGAGGGAGAGGGGGAGAAAGACATTGGAAGGGGTGAGGGAACATGTGGGTTGATGAGGGTTGAGGGTTTTAGGGGTGGATCAGGGGGGCGTCCGTGTCACGCTGCTGACGCGGGTGGAACATGCTGGTGAGCTGGCCTGGAGGAGGGGAGACGAGTGAGGGGCCCTGGAACAGCCGAGAAGCTGCGAGCTGGGACCCAGGTGTACGGCAGCGGCTGGTGTGTGTGGGGTCAGGGGGTGGTGGTGTTTGGGGGGGGGACCAGCGGCACCGGTGGGGCCAGCAGCAGCAGCAGCAGCAGCAGGGCGAGGTGCAGGAGGAGGGCTTGCTATGTGGACGTTGACGAGTCGCGTCGCGCGGAGGGCGCTCCCCCTCCCCCTCCCCCTCCACCCAACCGGTTCCACGCCGGGGGGGTGTCCCCTTCGACTCCACCCAGCCGCCAGGCCCGCCTCCATAACCCGCATGCGATACCCCACCCCACCCCCTCCCGGGGCTCTGCAGTCGCACACACACAGCCCAAGGGTTAGGTCGGGTGGGTTACCTTACCTGCAGTTTGTCAAAGGGGTTGTGTTCATCCACAATTCCGTAGTTGAGCAGCAGCCGGGAGTTGGGCTGCGGACCGCACCACGCGGCAACCGGCCGACCCGCCTCCACCGGCCCCGAAACCACCAGCCGTACGGCGCGGTTCTCCTCGTCGTACGTCATCATGTTCTTGGAGGTTGAGCTGTACGCCAGGAGGGGCGGGCCCAGCGGCACCAGCGCAAACCGCTTGGCGATCGGCACACCCTGCGCACGAGACAGAGACAGAGACAGACACAGAGCCGGCACAGGGGGGGGATGAGAGCAAGGGCCCGAGCGAGGGGAGTGTGTGGGGGGAGGAAGGGGGAAGGGAGTCGATTTGGTGGGTGCCGCACAAGGTACCCATCCCCGGCGCAAGGCACCGTGCGGAAGGTAGGGTAATGCGCGGGAGCAACGTACTCCGCGGCTGCCGCCGGCTGTGTCCAGGCGCCAGCCCAGCCCCGAGTGCCGGTACGTTGGTGGTGCCGCCCGGGGACACAAGTCCAGAACGCGCCGGCAGAGGCCGCCGCCCCCCCCCACCACCACCAATGCAATGTGTGCCCGGCCGTCATGTCGTCCTGCCTGGCAACCCCGAAGCAGATGTACTACCCCACTCGCGCCCACTTCCGGCTCCCCCCCCCCTCCGCATGCACAGCCCGACAGCCGTGTGTGCCAACCAGTGCTCCGCTCGCCTCCGACCCGACCCGACCCGACCCAGCTCCTCGCGCCGCTCCCTGCCACGCTCTCGCGCCGCCCTTCCGCAGCCACTCTGCATTTGCAATGACCCCAACCCCCGACCTGCCAGCCCGCCCTCCATAATCCTTTTGCCTTCCGTACTCCTCCCCCCCCACCACCTCCCCCCCCTCCCCCCCCGCTCCTCCCCTCACTCGCCTGCAGGTGCACAATGGCCGCCTGCACCGCCGCAAAGGCCTGCTGGAAGCGATCAAAGGTGAAGGTCTCGGTGGGCAGGTCGAAGGGGTACTTGTTGAACAGGGAGCCTGGGGGGGAAGGGGGGCGGGGGTGTGGGGGGTGGGAAGGAGGGGTGAGGAGTGCAATACCTTTTGCAATACCGTAGTAGCGCACCCAGATATCCGCTGGAGGAGCCATTGACAGTGCGATGAGGCTGGGTGGGATGGGATGGGATCGGGGGTGGGGGGGGGGGGATACCGTAGGATAGGGTTTGGGCAGGGATGTGCAAGCCGTGTTTGTATCGTACTGAAGCCACCCAACACGATGACCGACTGACCGATGTGGGTCCCGAGTGGAGGGCGCTGGAGGCGGATTGCCCCCCGGGGGCCACACCACACCTGCTTGTGACCCCCGACATGCATCCACCCAACCCCCACCCAGGCACTTTCACAACCCACCCATACGACCTCTTTTTCCGACCCGGGGACTTCCCCCCCTTCCCCAGTTCTCCCGTCCCCTGCCCTCCCCTGCTCTTCGGTTCGTAACAATCCCCCCTGCCTGCCCGGGGTCAGGTGCACTCTCTTCCCTTCCCCCTCTCCCCCCCTGGTCTCACAACCCTTCTCCCCTCACCCCCCCGCTCCCCCTCCCCTCCCCCACCCACCCGCCATGAACCACACGGTATCCAGCGCCTCGTACTCCTTGCGGATCCCCGACTGCCGCTGACGGACCGCGGGCAGCAGCGGTGAACCTGCGGGGGGGGTCAGCGGAGGTGCGTCCCATTCAGACGAGTCATGAAGCCTTCAGCCCCCCGGCTTCTTCCCCTTAGTTCTTCGAACAGGCGCCACAACCCGACAACCCTACACCGAACCCCCTCGCTCCCAACCCTCCCCGCCGGATTGCGCCTGAACCCAAACCATAAATCCCACAACCCAGTTGAAACCCTCTTCGCACATGCCCCCCTTCTCCCCCCTCTCCTCCCCCCCCCCAACCACACACGTGTATATATGTCCCTCCCCCCTCCTCCCTCCCCCCCCTCTCCCCCCCCCACCCTGCAGCAGTGAGTCCAGCTCGGTATCGCTCCACAGCAGGGGCGACTCCACCGCCTGGGGCCCGCGAGCCTGCTGCTTGTCCAGCTCCTGAGGGGGGGGGGCAGGGGTGAGTGCAGGGGCCGGCAGGTGGGGGGACAACAACGTCACACGAAGGGAATTTCAAGAGAACTATTGAGACATGTTCTGGGGGGGCCGGTGGGCGTGTGTGTGGGGGGGGCAGCCGCGAGAGGGGGGAAGGGGGGGCAAGCGGGGCTAGCGACGAAGAGGCCGGGGATCCCCAGGGGGATACGGCAGGAGAGCCATACCAACGTACGGTCCGATATCCCACGTTCAGCGGGCCGCAAAACGGCGGCTCCGAAACCCGTGCCCTCTGGTTTCGCAGCTTGGCAAGACGTGGGTCGAAGCGGCATGGGCCCCCCGGGAGCAGTGAGCCACGGCACCGGACTGAGGGACTGAGGGACGGGTTTGGAGACTGGCTCACTGGTCGGAGGGGTCTGAAGTCTGCGCCTGCCACCCCGGCTGAGCGGCGACATATGGCGCAGGTGCCGGGTCGGGTCGGGTCGGGTCGGGAGGTGACTGTCCCTCCGGCAGTGGCGGTGCTAGGTAGCGGCGGTGCTGCCGAGGCGATGCGGCCCTCCCTTGACGGCCCCCGACAGCCCACTGAGCCACAGTGCCATCTACACATCTACCCCCAACACGTTTTCCCAGCCCCCGCCGACTTCGCCCTCCATTCCCCAACGCCCTCCCCCCCACACAGTATAGGGCCTGACCGAAATTACACCGTATGTTCTGTTCCCCCTCTATTGGCTTAAGGGTCTTTGCAATTCCCCCCCCCTTCGGTTGGCTCTCGCCCTCTGCTCGGAGCGCGGCCTCTGTCGCTCGAAGGTCTCTCCCCCCCTGCATCCCCCGCCGCCGGCCCCTCCACCCTACCCCCCCGGTGCCGTACCCGGATGTACGGGTACCAGAACGACTTCTTGCCCAGCTTCTTCTCGTACATGAGGTACAGGGCCAGACAGGCCAGCTCGCTCAGCTTGTCGGTGGTGAGCAGTTCGGCTGTGGGGGGGGGGGAGGGGTGCGTAGCGAGTGGCATGAGGTGCGTTGCGAGTGGGAGCCCACCCTAACACACGATGAAATCACTTCGAACACGAAACGGCACTGAGGGCTCGGGGGCCGGGGAGTGAGAGCTCTATGGGGCGGGCGGGGCGGGGCGGGGAGCTGTAAAGACTGTCGGAAGTGATGTGATGGAGGCGGTGGAGAGATGTCGGGCGGGGCGGACCGGACATTTGGTGCTCGGGCAGGCCAGCGCAAGGGACCCACCAGGACGCTCCCACCCACCCACCCACCCACCCACCGGTACACAGCGCGCCCACAGCGACCATCGCGACCCCGCCCGCCATCCCACCACTCGATCCGGACCCGACCCGACCTGACCCGACCCGGGAAACCCCCCCTGCCCCCCCTCCCCGACCCGGAACCCATGTGAACCTACCAACAGAGCTTATCTGACGACACACACCCGCACCCGCCCGCCCGCCCGCTCGCATCACCTCGCATGTCGGGTCCAGTGGGACTGACCGCACGAGCACTCTCTCCCCTCACCCCCACCTACCCGGCTAGCGCTGGGGAAACTGCGTCAAGGCCCGGGGCTGACGATCCCGCGCCCTCTTTCCCACCCCTCCGTGCATGGGCGGCGTGTGTGTATGCCTGCCCTCGCGCCCGGCCCCCTCCGGTCACATCAGAAAGGCAGTTGATCCCCATACGCCGGGGAGCTCCCCCGCCAGCCACCTGATCGCCCGCCCCCACCCCAGCCGGCCCCGCCCCGCCCCCCCCCCGCTCCGAGAGCCCCCTCCCCCCAGCAGCACACGGGCCCTGCCACCAGCTGCCGGTGGAAAGCAGCCGCCGCTACTCGCTGGTCAGACAGTCAACCCAGGCACCAGGCGCCGGTGGTAGTCAGTCTCACCCACAAACTCGCTCTCAAAGATTCGGTCCAGGGTGACCACCAGGTGCTCCGGAATGCTGAGGACAGTCTCCCCGGGCGCCAGGGGCCGGCCTGGAGGGGGGAGAGGAAGGAGGGGTTGGGTGTTAGAGGAGCGGGTGGCGAGGGGGGAAAAGAGCGCAAACGGGAGGGTTTCACACGACGAGTGAGCGTCAAGGAAAGTGGTGACGAAACGGGTGGCACTGCGGTGGCGCCTTGTTTCGTCCGCGGCGTCGATTGGGGGAAGCCTTCAGCCTTCGGCAGCCAGGGGCGCGGAGACCACGAACCCCCGGGGGAGCGCCAGCTAGAGCACGGCCGGCCCGGTTATAATGTACCGATCCAGCCCGTAAAAGGGGGCCCTCCGGGGCTGGGATCTCCGGCAGAGGCATCCTTGTGTCGCCCGAGCTGCGCCCTCCCGAGGGCTACATCCACGAGCCCCAGCTGCCCCGAGGCGCCTGCGTCTCCCCCAGCAGCAGCAGCAGCGCCAGCCAACCCACCCGCAACGACCACGTCAAGCGGACGCCCTGCCGACGGCACGTCCAGCGTCTTCACCTCCACCGCATCGATCTTAGCGCCGTTCTCCTGCGATGCGCGAACCAGCACGCGCGCGAGCTTGAGATCGGCCCATGCATTACGGAGCGCTGACTACTTTCCAGCTCCGAAACGAAGAAAACTTCGGGAAATGAAGGAGTCCATCAGCGTGTCCCAACGCGACTTGCCTTCAGCCAGCCGACCAGCTCGCTGGCTGTGTGAACAGCGGTTGAGCGAGGCACGCTGTACACGCGACGCCCAGCCCGCCTCGCCTGCGCGGCATTGACGAGCCGCATTTCGGTTCATAGAATCATCTTCGCGGGGACATGGTTTCTCCGCAGCGCAGAGGTCCGATTCAACCTCCGGCAAGCGTCAGCTGACATATCAATACAACACGCACCGGGCATCTCGAGTGCGCTGCTCCTCGCTGTAAGGAGCCTGGGGCCCTCAAGGATGACATTTTCCGTGAGACGAGCTCAGGCCTATGGCAGCAACGAGTGCTACGTCAAAATCCCAGTGGGCTGTTAATCAAAGAATGCACCTCCACGGCAGTTTGCTACCGATGCATTCTCGTGTTAACAGGAATGGATGGATGGATGGATGTTACAAGATTTGGTCGAGGGCACGCAAAGTCCAGCTGCCGTACAATCGTTTACAGCAGTTTTTAGATAAACTTTCTTGCAAGTTAGCCTTGCATGTTACTTTAAAAATTATATTGGGAGGACCAAACACCGCGCGCTTGCCGATATCGCTCTGTCAGACCTCCAGCAGCAGGCCGGATCCTAGCATTTTCATTTAACGATGTTTATGTCAGGATTTGCCATGCTACCTTGTACTATGAAAATGTATGCCGTCACAGCGACCAATGGGTCGATGCAGCGCGCCCCATCGTCCGTACGATCGCGGATGATGTGAAAGGCTCGAAGGTTCAAGGGCAGAGGTGCGCCCCCGTCTTCCCCGGCGGGTGATGAGCAGGGATACGGCATTCCGCCGGAACGTCAAAGCCTGCGGTGAGGTTAGGCGTCCAGCCGTCCCCAGCTGCTGCACAAGCGAAGCGCAGCTAGCTGCTGCATACGGGTACAGATACACACGGCTACGCACGCATCTTGGTTGCGAACGCGAATGAACATGACATGAGGATCCGTTTTTTGCAACGTGTACGCCCGGTATCAACCTGAATGAACCACAAGTACGGCACGCATTTGTAAGGCCAATTGCACCGGCGCGTATGGTACACGTGCCAGTTCTTTGCACAAGGCAAGTCTACTATGGGGTTCAACCATATGTCTGCCCATGCTGGCGCGCGGGCTCCGGTGCCAAACACGGCCCAACGCAGGCGGTGTTCCAGCAGCTAGCAGGAGGCGGCGGCCAGCGGCCACGCGTGCCTTATGGAGTGGCTGCTGCACCCTACCTGCCCGAGCTCTGCGCTTTAGGAAATAAGCAATGGCGGCATTTAGGGCGTGGATGTTACAGCTCGGGCCAAACCAGCGGTCCAGGCAGGATCGATGCATCCGTACAGTTGTCCGCCCGGCGGCGCAGCGTTGGGAGCATTGGGCGGGCCTACCTAGATAGGGTAGGCATTCCTAATTTTTGATCCGTCCATTGTACTTCACAGAGCAGCCATAAATAATATGTAGTTACCGAGCGGTTACGTTTCTGATGCTGTTTGAATTCCGGGTTTCGTATCGTGGTAACGGCTCGTGATGAACTACAGCTCCGATCCAATGTTCATGCCGCCTTGGCATCCCCGATCCATCATCCCGCTTCCAGCATCACCGATAGCCAGGTAGGTACGTGCGTCCTTATTGCCATCGATTATAACACAATGCCATCATCGTTCCCGGGCGCATCCCGGGACATGCACACTATTCCGAAACAGTATTTTGAGTCAAGCACGAGGTATGGTTGTATGTACGATGATGACATACCATCGATCTGCCTCGCGTCGGACCGTCCGAGGGAAGGCAGGGTCGCTGACAAGCAACCGACGGCTGAAGGGAATGCAGCAGAGGAGCCAGGAGACCACTGCGTGCCTCGGGCCGGTCTGCGTTCCTGCTGAGAAACAGTCACACGCACAGGAGCAAATAAATTCTGTTCATTATTGCTAGCGAAGCGGCGGAACCCCGTCGGTTTAGTGCCAGGCGGGGTTAGGTTCCTTGGTCGAGTTGCTCGCGCGGCCTCTCCGTCATAGTCGTAGCATGTCGATCTACGACTTGATTCAGCGCACCGACATCATACTTCAAAAGTAAGCCTTATCTCGCGTGTTGGCCGCCGGCGTGCGTGAACCTGCCTCGCGTGCCTACAGCAGCAGGCAGGGCCGACGCTACAGCTAGCAGCGTAGCGGACGAGACTTTACCCGTCTATCTGGCGCGCACCAAGATAGATCCCCCCCTGCCTGCGCGCCCGCCTGGGGACGTGCCCTGTGATTGCAAGCACACGCAGGTATGCGAAATATGATCCCGAAACCCCAACAAAGGGCAAGAAGAAGAAGAACACCTTCGCGGAGTTGTACCAGGAGATTGAAGCTGAGGTGGAGAAGCTGATGGAAGTAAGCAATACGAATAGTCGTACGCGCGGTCCCCGCGTGGTTCAACCCATACATACGTACAATCGAGCATTTGATATCGCACGCTCGCTCATCGTCTGCTGCTCGTCCTGAACGTGCCGTGTGCGCTTGCACGCAGGCGGCGAGTGATGTAGCCTGTGAGCAAAACAGGGCGCTGATCGCATTCAAGAATGCGGAAATTCGCCGCGCCAAGAATGTGCTGCTAACAGAGGCCGTAGCTTCTTTGGAGAAGAGGGCCAAAAAGGGCAGAGGCGTCACCCGGCAATTGATCGAGGAGCGCCAAAACAAGGCAAGCATACATACATAGGACGCAGGGACCAAGCGCACGTGCGTGCTGTGGGCGAGCTAGCTATCTAGGCTGCTGATCCCAGGGCGGGCATTCAAAAATAATTTGACGTGTTGCCCCCGCCCGCCCTGCAAAAGCCGCCCGCCGCAAGTTCAACGAACGTACCCGCCCGGGGTCGACCGCTCACCCGCCACTCCAGCTGATCCCCTTGCTTCGTTCGTTCGCCGACCGTCCCTTACTTCGATCGCTCCTCCCGCTCGCTGGCTGTCTGGTTGACAACGATGCGCTGGGCGGGCGGCGGGGTTCATGGTCGTGGGTGCAAACAAGGTGCAGCCCTACCTGCCTCCTGATTGCGTTGCAGATCAAAGACCTCATCGAGCGGATATACGCGGTCCCGGATGGCTTGAGCTTCTCCACGAACAGGCGTCCAACAGCGCGGGTGGGTGGGTGGGTATGTCCATTCATTTGTGCGTGTGCCCATCCATCCGTTCGATTCGTCTGCTTGTGTGGTGGAGTGTGTGTGTGTGTGTTGTGGTTTGGTACCGTACAGACATACAGGTGCGAATGTATGTAACTATATATGTGCATACATACATGCATACACGCGGGAATCGCAGCGAGTTGCTTGTACGACACACCGACGTGCGCAGGCTTCCGTAGCTGAGCTGTACGGCACTCCATCCGACTTTTTCGTGGACCTCCGGGTCTTCATTCCGGGCATCCGGGGGACCCCTCCCTCCCTCCCTCCGGGCGGGGAAGGCTTCCTTTGTTATCTGTTTCTGACCTTTTCCGTCCGGCCCCGATTCACTCGGTGTGACGACCCTACATACATACAGCCGCACGCACGTACACGCTGGCCATACCGTTTGCGTCGCGCCCGCCGCCGTATGCAGGCCAGCAGCAGCAGGAGGGGCAAGAAGGGCGACCCCATCCATATCAACGGCGACCTGCTGCAGCAGCCGGCCCACCCCGCCAACCAGGCCGGGTACTTCAGCCACACGGAGGCGACACAGAGATTCGAAAGGGTGCGTGCGTGCCATGCGCGTCTGTCTGTCTGTCCAGCATGTTCATTCTGAGCGGCTAGCTGCTTACTTGCTTGGCACGTCGCCGCCAGCCGTCTGTCTATCTGATGCATACATGCCTACGTGCCTGCATGCCGCAGGAGTGGGATGAGCGCAGGGCGCGGCAGGACGAGCAGCTCGAGCAGATCGGACACACAGTCGAGGAGCTTGGCGATATCGCTCGGAACCTGGGTACGTACTACATACGCAACATACGATTCCGCCGGGATGAACCACGCCATTGCGAACCTGCTGGGGATGCACCGCCGTGGGTGGCCCGTGGCCGATAACTCAGGCAGCCCATGTCAGGGCGGCGGTTGAACTTCCCATGTGCCTAAGCGGCGCCGTACAGCGAGGCCCATGCAACGTAGGTTCTAGCAAAAAGCTTTACATACGTAATTATATATGGGATTGGGAAATATGATACGTAGCCATTCGTCATCCAGGAGCTATCTAGCCATCGCCGTGCGTATAACGTGCGAGTTAGTATGTGCGTGGGTCATGACGGGAGGGCAAATTTTTTGACGGAACGCAAAATTGGTTTTTAAAAAATATATTCATATGCCCATTGCATTTGTTTTACTAGCTATTGTATGCAAATTCTCTTAAATTTTGCGAGTATCCATTTCGCAAATATTTGTGCTAGCTGTCTTTAATATGTATGTATCCGTGATGAGGATGCAGCTATGTTCGCTACATTGAGAAGAAAATAGCTAGTTGTTGGCTGGTGGGCTGTGCCGTACTGGTGTAATATTAGTAATCCATGCCCCGTTCGCCGCTGCTTGCTGGCTCTGCTAGCTTTCTTGTTGCCCTAGAGCACGCGGCTACATATCTACGTGCATATGTGGCTCATCCGCAGCTGCCTGCGTGCGAGCCTAGTCGTCGTTGGGTGGGTGGCGGCGCTGCTGAGGGTGCCTGGCTGCCTGCTGCAAAGGGCTGCAAGCGATCGACCGATAAACGAGCGAGGCAGCAGCTAGCGCATCGACGACATTTGTACCACAATATATAAATGCATACGCACACAAGAGCATTATTCAACGATGCAGTTGGTCTGAATCGTGCCTGCGCACGTCCGCATGTATGGCCGTCGCTGCTCGCTGCTACTGCTACTGCTGCTGCTGCTGCCCTGCCTGCCCCGCGCGACGCACGGCTGCACGCATACACGCAGGCGGCGAGCTGGACCGCCAGGCCCCTGTCATCGACGACATCGAGCGGCAGCTGGACCGGGTGACTCGCAGCCTCAAGAGCAACAACGCCAAACTGCACGGGCTGGTGACCCGGGTGCGCTCCTCACGCAATTTCTGTGTGGACGCTATCCTGATTGCCGTACTGCTGGCAATCGGCGCCTACATCTACGCAATGTTCATGTGATGATGAATGAATATCGATGGATGCGTGCTTGCTTGCATGAGCGCATGAGCGCATGGATGGATGGATGGGTATCTGTTGTGAGTGAGCAACACCCATATACGAAGAGAAGTCGTAGCAGTTAATACGGCCCACAGAGGGGCCGGGCGCTTTGCTGACTTCAACAGTATCGATGCAGATGGACGGCCGAATGTGTGGATGACGGATGGATATTTGCGGGTCTAACACCGTAGTAGTGATGATGCGCGTGCGATCGAGCGAGACGTGGCGGCAGAGGGAGTGGGGTTAGCCCTGGTAAGCTGGGCCAATTGTTACCTGTTGGTGTCCTGCACGCACACGCACGCACGCACGCATGATGCGTGCTGCTGCAGGCAGTCAGCAGGAAGCTGCGGTCAGCAGCTGTGGGGAACGACCGAGAAACCTTCCAGCCTCTTCCTAGATAGCAGGCAGGGTCCATCCGATGATGTAATGCTGGGGCGGAGCAAAGGCTGATCGACATGCTGTGCGACGCCTTTCTTTGGGCTTGTTACTAGCCGTTAATACGGCATCTGTACGGCTTTGTAACCGCCGCGTTACAGATGGCTGCTTTGACGACATTTTTCAGGCTCGACGTTCATGGTGTGCATGAGGCAGGGAGAGGTCTCATTCGCCGCTCGTGTCCAGCCCGCTGATTACCGAATAGTACTATATTCGGGTCGTACGGTACAGCGCACGGGGCGGCGTGCAGCAGGCAGCTAGCTAGATAGATAGGATCCGGGGCCTATCTCACCCTGAAGCCCGTAGTCCACCCAGCGGCAGCCTACCGCTCTGCCCTTCTCCCCCGGCGTGACAGCGCCTCGAACACACACAGCAGTAGTGTCATTGCCGTAAGCCTGCCGTACAGGTCCCCATCCATCTGCGCTGGCTTTGCACCCGCATGCCTGCCTCGCTGCCATTATCAACCACTACTGGCTACTAATGGCTACTACTGGCCCTTGAGCCCCCTTGGCTAGCTACGTACCGACCCCCCCAATGCAACCCCCAGCGGCTGGCACCTCGACAACACCTCCCTAGCTAGCTCCGCACACGACATCCACACAACTACCGTAGGTTGCCAACCAACCAAGCTTCCGACAAACTCCTCAATCCAGGAATGCCAACCGCTGCTCGTCTATCTGTCCGCCACCGATGCACCGCCGCAATGACTCTTGCGGGTGGGTAGGGAGGGAGGGAGGAGACCAAGCCGGCCAACAACACCCACCCCTCTCGCCCCCTGACTGGAGGGCCCTGGCCCCAGACGCCACCCCCTTCCCCTCCCCCTCCCCCTCCCCAACACACCAACACGCACCATATACGACCACGCCCACGCTACCAGACCCAACCGGCCCACCTACTGGCCCGCCTACCGGACCGCCGGCAGGTTTTGCCAGGACACCCCTCGCCCTCCCTCCCCGGCCACCCCAAATACACACACACCCGAGCCACGGCGGTGGTTTCTGGCCCCTGCCTCCCTCTGTCAGTACGTCTCCCCCGCCTTGGGCGCCGCGTACTCCTCCTCCGTATCCTCCAGTGCCGCGTAGGCCCCCATCAGCAGCTGCCACTGGTAGGGACTCAGAACGCCGCTGCCGCCGCGGGGGCCACCGCTGCCGGCCACTGCACCGGAGCCGCCCCTCCCGGATGCGGCTGTGGGTGCGGTTCCGCCTGCTCCCCCCCTTCCCCACCCCCCTGCTCCTCCCCCTGCTCCTCCGCTGAGTGCCATATGCGCCTCGTGTGCGACCATCCACGCATCCCCCGGGTACACGTACAGGTCGGCCAGAGCGACTGGGGATCGGGGGCGCGGGGGGTGGGAGGGTGGGGGTTCGTTTGATTGAAATGCGAAATGGGGGTGGGTGGGAGGGGGTTGAGGAGAAGGGGTTTTCGGGGGGTGAGAGGAAGGAGCCTCGAGAGGCAGAGGGGGGTGGAGGCGAAAGGGGTGGTTGAGGTCCAGCCAGGTGGGGGCGACAGGCGGCTGGGCTGTCCACTGAAACCGCCCGAGGGGTTGGGTGGGGTGGGGTGTGGGGGGAACTGCGTCCAACACGACATGGCATGCAGCCAATCCATCAGCCAGTCCGTCCGTCCGCCCGCCCGTCCGTGAGAACTCGCGGCCGACGGCCGAGTAAGAAACTGAGCGCAGCCCCCCACCCAGCCTGCTTCCCCACCAACCACCAAGCTTCGTACGTACACCCCCCCCCCAGAAGAACTCCATCGGATCGCGACCCGCCCTTCCCTCTCCGTCGCTCTCCCCTCCCCCCCCTCTCTGCTGAAGTCGCGCACCCACCCGCCAGGTCCAGCATCTGGTTGGTATCCAGACCGGGGAAGGCGTAGCGGGAGGGGGAGGGGGAGGAGGAGGGGGAGGAGGAGGGGGAGGAGGAGCGGCCGGGCGGGGAGGTGGTGGCGGCGGTGGAGGAGGCGGAGGAGGAGGACTTCGGGGCTGCGTCCGGCACAATGCCCGCCGCTGCCATTGCGAAATCCTGGTGCGGAGGGGAGGCGGGAAAGGGGGGATGTTCCAAAGCGAATGAGAGAAGGGCCAGCGAGTCGCGATGGCGAGAAAGCGCCGAGTGGAGTGGAGGGCTCAGGAGGGCTGGGGTGGGGAGGTGGGACGGCCGGGGGAAACAGGGCGGGGCGGGGGGGGGGGGGGCACATGAGAGCGACCAGAGATGAAGAGACCCCCCTCCAGCTACGTCACCGTAGTCCCAAACAAAACACCCTCTCCCCCCCTCCGGCCCCCCTCACCCTCAGCAGCGGATAGTAGCGCACCAGCCACTTGCGCGGCGGCCGCAGCGCCAGAGGTGTCGCCGCAGAACCCATCGGGCTCCGTTCGTCCGCCCCGAAACCAAACCCAAACCCCAAATCGTCGGCCACCAACAGAAGCTCCTCCGGGGTTAAGCCGCTCAGCCGCCGCCGCCGCGGCGGAAGACGAACCGCCGCCGCCGCGGCGGCGTCGCCTGCGGCGGCGGCGACCTCGAGCGCTGCCGCCGCCGCGGCTGCGGTGGCTGCTCGCTGGCGCTCGAAGCGACTGACGGCCCACAGCACCGCAACGGCGGAGGAGGGGTCCGTGGTGGCCAGCTTTCTGATGAAGTAGAATTGTACCGTACGACACAACCACATATGTTGCAGTACAGCCACGCGGCAGGCAGTGACACCAGGGGTGGGGAAGTTGAGGGGAAGTGCGTCGTTGCATGAGTTGACGGAGGCGGCTGAAGCTGTATGTCGGGGCGGGCAGCACACGGACGCATGGCGGGCAGCACCCAGACGGGCAGCTGATCCCGCAGCCAGCTAGCTGGGCGGGCAGCTATGACCGGGAGGCAGCTGTGACCGGCAGGCAGCTCCAGCACCGGCAGCAGGGGGCCCCGGTGGCAGACACAGCGCTAACCCAGTCGGAGTCAGGAGGGAGGGAGCAGTCCGCAGCGCGTCGGTTCACTGCCGAACCGCACACGTCCCCTCAACCCGCTTGAAAGCAGCACAGGCTTCCCCCCCCCCCACTCATCAGGAGCCAGCCTTACACCCCCTCACCCCGGCCAACCGCCGCATCTCCCCCCCCCCGTTCCCCTTGTGCTGTCCGGGCTGTGTGTCTGTGTTGGTCTCACCAAACACCCCATCTCTCCACCCTCCCCCCCCCGGCCCCCTCCGCCCCTCCCCCACCTGTGCGCCGTCTCCAGCGCCAGCCCCACCCACTCGGGCGGGGGTGTGTGCCCCAGGTCCGACAGCGCCAGCAGCAGCACCGCCAGCCCCCGGGCATCTAGCGTGTGGAGCCACCGGGCGGACTGAGACACACGAAGGGGGGGGGGAGGGGGGGAGAAGGGGAGGGGAGGGGGGGAAGGGAGCGGAGGGGTTATCAACTTGTAGGCCCGAGCCCCTGGGTGGGGCGGGGGAGGGGTGCGTGGGCAGAGGTGGTGGGCGAGTCCCCCCCGTCTGGATACACAGAACACAGGTGACTGACACACTGTGTGACTGACGGGTCATCGCTCTCACTTGCTTGTACACAGCTTAGGGTCCGGTCCTAATGTCCTAAAACCCCTGCCCTCCCCTCCCCTCCCCTCCCCTGCACTCACGTGTTTGCACGCCTCCACCAGCCACGCCTCCCCCGGGCGCATCTCCCTCTGCCAGGCAGCCGCCGCCCACAGCAGGTTGGAGAAAGACATACCGTTGCTGGCGTACGGCAGGGTGGCCTGAAACGGTGGATCGAGAGGGGAAAGTGTGTGGGGGGGGGATGTGGGGTGTGGGGGTATAGAGCATAACCGGGGGGGCACAAGGCAAGGGGGATGTAAGTGCGGCAGGCGCGCACGGCGTGTGCCCAGGTACAGGTACCGGTACTGCCGGGTGTGGAGCTCTCGAGTACTGCGGAGGGGTGTTGGGTTAGCAGTCCCCCCCCCCCCGATGAGGGCCGCGGCCGCAGTCCCCCCGGTGGTGAGGGTGCGCGGCCCCACGCAGCCCCCCCCTCCGGAGCTGCCGGGTAGCCCGGGGGGGGGGGGCAGTCGGGCGCAATTGGTGGCTCGCAGACACCGGCACGCCGCCAGTGGTCCTCCCCCCGAACGGTGCCTGGCCCCCGGGTCCGGGGCGTCTCCCATCCCATCCCCATTCGCACACCCCTTTCCCCCCCCTGGACCACACACACTTGCTTCCCCCCCTCGGGCATCGGGTCGTGTCTTGGCTTGTCTGCACCCTCCCTTCCCTTCCAACCTACTACACTCATGTGCGCCCATGCTCCCTCGCCTTCCGACTTCACCACAACACCCCTTCCCCCAGTGCTCTCCTTCCCACCAAAACCCTAGCGCCCCCCCAGGTAGGCCCCACGTATAGGCTCCGGCCTATACGAGTGTAAGCACCCCCCCCCTCCCTGCCCACCTTTGCCGCCTCCCAGAACTCCCTCAGCCAGAAGCGGGGCGGCTTCACATCGCAGCAGCACAGCCCCCAGGCCACGTGGGCCAGACCCTGACTGCCCAGAGAGGGGAGACGAACCTGGGAGGGGGAGGGAAGGGGCAGGGGGGCGGAGGGGGGGGGGGTCAAATAGGCTGGCTGACTGGCTGGGGGAAGACGAGGGGGGTGGGTGGGTGGGTGGGGGAGGGCTGCCGACCGATGGCACGCGGTCGCCTCATCCACAGCCCTGCCGTTGCAGCAGTCAGGTCAGGTCAGGTCAGGTCAGGTCAGGTCGGGTGAGGTGAGGTGAGGTCAGGTTCTATGTTGGGGAGGGCTCTCTGTTCCCCAAGGGCCCGAAGGTGCAGCACCGCATCGCCGGAGCCAGGACATCACACAACCCTTTGTAATGCACCCGGGCGAGACCGATACAGGAGGAGACTGATACCCCGCTGAAATCCACGCGTACCCAGGTCCGTCCCCCCCTCCCTCCCAAGCAACCCGTCCTCTGCCACCCTCCTCACCTCTCCCCCTCATCCAACCCCTCAGGCCCCCTTAGCCCCCCCACCCCCCCACACACACACCAGGACTTTCCGGTTGGCACCTCCGAGCCGGGCCTCCGATCCAGTCACCGATTCATTCGCAACCACCTCCCGACGCATCTTCTCACCCGCCCCCCCGCCCTCTCCCGACCCCCAACCCCGCTCCTCCTCCTCCTCCCCCCCCCACCTGCACCTCCAGCATTATCCGGTTGGTGAAGCTGTCCGGGGGCCGGGGGCCGCCCCCCATCGCCCCCACACCGATCGCCCAACACACCATCGCCAGCTCGCGCTCCGTTACCCGCTCGCCACAACCTGGGGGGGGGGGGGAGATGAGGGGGCGATGCGGGGGGTGGGTGGGGGTAGTGAAACCGAGGGCCACAGCGGGAGGACGGGGCGGGGATCAGCGAATGCATGCATGTGGGTGGTGTGGAGAACGAACGATGTCAAGCGGGGGAGGGGGGGTCAAGATGACGAGGGACAGAGTGGCATGCGCGCGCGGGGCACTGGTAGCTGGTCGCTGCGTCGTAAACCCCAGCAGCAGCAAGTGGCGCCCAGTGGCAATCAATTTTGTGCAACCAACCTGCCACATCCCCCTACATAGGGCCCACGGGCTGTTACGAGGAGCACCGGGCGGGGGGAACTGACCATGCTGCATGCTTCATGATGATGACACACCCATACCCCTCCTAGCCCAACCACCCACCCACCCACCCGGCCCAACCACTCACCCTCGAAAGCCTGATAGTACTCCTCCAGCCATGCAGCCGGGGGCCTGAAGGCACAGGGGGGGGGGGGCGGGGGCGGCATCTGGGTCGGCATCCGACAACGTGGAGCCATCGAGTGCGCATAAGAGCCCGTGAGGGCACCACAAACAACATGGAAACCCGCTGCGGAGGGTGGTGTCCGATTGAACCGAGGGGGCCCTTTCCTTTTCATTGGGACACTCCTGCTGCCCCCACCCCTTCCACACACATACACACCCACCCACGCACTCCCACCTGCCCAATCGTCAACCGCTCGCCCCCCCCCCCCGAACAAGCGCACACTCTCTCACTCTACCCCCGACCCCCTTGCACCTACATTGCCTTCCACTTGGCCATTGCCCACAGCAGGAAGCCCAGGTCTATGGGCCGCCAGGAGGCCAGACGACCGCTGGTGGCCTGGGGGGAAGAGGGGTGAGGGGATGGCGGCGAGAGGGGTGAGGAAACCTTCACATCCAGTCAGGCGATAAGCGGCGAGGCTGCGCGCGGGACGATACCGGTATACCGGACGGAGCCGAGGCCAGAGGGGGGAGGGTAGCCAGAGGCGGGTGGAGCAGCCGGGAGCTAAACCGGCTGCGGAGCACTGAGGGGCCCAGCCCCAGGGAGCCTCGGCGGGGTCAGAGCGCCGCATCCCCACATCCCCACATCCGCCCACCCCCATCCTCACCTGCCCTTACTGAATTCCTTTGCTTTCCGAATCCTGCTCGCTAACCTCCCCCCTTCCCTCCCCCTCTCCTCCTCCTCCCTCCCCCCCGCCCCGCCTGCCCACCTCAATCAGGGTCTCCAGCCAGCCCCTGCCCGGGAAGTACCTCAGCCGAGCAAACGAGGAGGCCGCGAGAGCAATCTCGCCACTGCTGTACTGCTCCAGACTATTCAGACTGCGCAAGGGGGGGGGGTGAAAGAGGGGAATGGATGGGGGCTCAGAAGGGGGAAAAGGTGCGGGTCGGGTCGTGGAAGCGCTGCCGGGGTGGTCCGGGAGGGCGGACTCGCGGCTGCCTCGCAGGTCAGCCCGGTCGTGCCCCGCGCCAACTTCCCCTCCCCTCCCCGCCAGAGACGCACTCCGAAGATCTGCGGACCGCTATCGTTGATCCCACCGTATGTTTCCCAATCTTCACCCGCACCTTCCCACCCACCCCCCGGGAGCCTTTGAACTGGTACTGCCAGGCCCGGCTGCAACGCCCGCACACCCCCCAATGGACAAACCCTCCTCCTCCTCCCGCGCCCTTGCCTCCTCTGAACCCCGACCTTTCTCCCCCTTTCCGTTATCTAGGAAGCTGGTTGATGCAACCAGTACCACCAGAACATCGCAATCCAACCCCCGCCCCGCCCCCCCCTCCACACCCCCCCACCCACCTGTCCTCCACCAGCAGCCCCAGGTGCTGCTCCATCCCCGGATACCTCCCGCCGCCTCCTCCTCCTCCTCCTGCTCCTGCTCCCCCGCACACCACCATGAGCGACAGCAGCAGACAGACCTTCTGGGGCGGCAACCGCTCGGCCCACAGCACCACGCCGCATGCCTCACGAAGGAGGTGAGACAGCTGAGGGGACACAAGGGGGGAGAGGCAGCGCGGGGGCGGGGGGAAGCAGGGAAGGGGAGGGAAGGTGAGGTGAGGGCAGGGAGCGCCCGGACATATTGGGAGGGCGGCCAGCGTGGGGTGAGGTCGAGAAAGGCGGCGAGTACCCAATGGGGGGCGGAGCGAGGGTGGGCGTGGGCCGTATGCGTGTGCGTATGTGTGTACGGGTATGGGGCATGCAGCGACGGACCGGGTGTGGACTGCTTGCCACGCGCGGCCACCAGCGCGGAACTGGACCCGGATGCGGTGGGATGCGATGTGATGGAGGGCCGGCTACGGCGGAGGACCTGTCCGGGCAGAGGCGGCTCATGCTGCCGCAGCCCTGCCCTAACCACCCACCCACCACACCCTGCCCCCGTCTGTCCCCTTCCACTTCGCTGGCAACGCCGCCCCATCTTCCTTCCCAACACGGGGCCGAACGGTCGAACCCGCCCCCCACCCTCCACCCTGATCTCCCCCGCCCCTCCCCGCCCCGCCCTGTCTCCCGAGTACCGCTGCGGTGCATTTCAATCACCCCTCTGTGTGTTTGAGTCCCCCGCACCTGTGCGCGCATCTCCCTGGCCCCCCGCAGTCGCGCCGTGCGGTATCCCGCCTGAATGCGCTGCCGCCAGCTCGCCACCAGCTCCCCCGCAGCCGCCAGGAACATCCACACCGTGCAGGCAGGCAGACCCGCAGCGCCCGCCGCCAGACCCACCGCCGCCGCCGCCGCCCCGGCATCCAGCGCTGCGGAGCGGGCATGTGCCTCCGCCTCGCGCTGCGTTGCGTCGAACAGCGCCACCAGCTCCTCCACGGACCTGGAGCACAGGGACACAGGGGCACAGCCGGGGGGTTGAGGGAGGGAGGGAGTGCGTGGGTGCGGGTCAGGGCCTGGAGGGGCGGAGGAGGAGGACGCGAGCAAGCGGGTAGGGACTGGGGAGCGGACGAGCAAGGAAGGCGCGAGAAGGGCGCCCCAGGAAGATGCGTTGCGAAACCGGACAGCTTTTGGACCCGCACAATAACATTCATTACCCGTCGGCGTGGGCCCGTGCCCAAGGGTAAGGACGTGCCATGCGGACCGAAACTGTTGTGCGGCATGCCGGAGGACCTCTCAGCGTGCTGGCCAGGCCATGAACCAGACACGGCACGACACTCCTGCCCCCACCCCGCGTTTGCAGGTTCCCCGTGGGTCTTGCCCCACTGACTCAGCCGCATCGGTGCCCTCGGCCGTGCTGATCCCTCCCCTCCCCTCCCCTAGCCCTCGGTACCTCATTCCTTCCCAAACACACACCACACACACACATACAGCCCACCCACACCTGCACGCCTGGATCCGCTCCGGCAGCGATCTGCCCGAGGGCTGGCGGGCCGGGCCCGACGACCGACCCGCGGCAGCAGCGCCCCTCCCGCCGCCGTCGCCGCCGCCGGGCTGGCTCCGGCCGCCGTTGCCTCCGGCGCCGCGGTGCTCCCGTCCGTCGTCGCGGCTGCCCAGGCCGCTGCCGCTCGGACTGGCAGACTCCCTCTCAGTGACGACAACAGCCTCGCCACCACTGCCGCTGCCGCCACCATGGGCATGAGCAGTCGGGGCGTCAGCGTCATCGGCGCCGGACGGATTCGGCCCCCCGGCGGCGGAAGGCTCACGTGTGCCCTTGGATGCGCGCTTCCTGGTGCTGCCGTACAGGTCGTCGCCGCCGCCGCTGCTGCCACCCGCGGTCCCGTCCATGCTGCCAGTGCCGGTCGCCGCAGGCGCACCGTCCACGCTGCCCAGCGGTTGATCTGTACCACTGCCCAGCGGCCCGTTGCCGCCGCTTTCACCGCCACCTCCCCGGCGTCCACTCCTGCGGTCGCTGTTGCGGCGCCTGGCAGCCCTGCCTCGCGCACTGCTCCTGCGCTCTCGATCGCCACCGCCTCCACTGTTGCCGCCCTCGCCGCTGCTCGGGGCCTTCGCAGACCCCTTCGTCCCCAGGGCCGCCCCTGCGGCACCTCTCGCCGCTGCGCTGCGGCCAGAGTGCCCCGCAGGCACAACGTCTGCTGCTGCCTCTGCAACCGCCGTCGCTGGCGGTGCTGCCGTGGCGGTTGTGGTTGCGGGCGCTGCCCCGCGTGCTGCATCTCCTGCTGCTGCCGTCGCAGGTGGTATCGCACCTGCTGCGACTGCAACGACGTGTGGAGATGTGACCAAACGGTCCCCCGTTGAGGGCAGAGCCAGGTGTCGGGCTGCGGCAAAGTGGGACCGCGTCAACAAGCTGGACTGAGCATCCGGGGCCGTCGACGTCGCAGGGCCAGCGACAGACGAGGTGGCTCCCGCTCCGCGAATGGAACGCCCCTGCGCGAGGGCTGGCCCCGCACGAATGGCGCGAGACGTGGCACGCGCAAGGGCTGCAGGCCAGAACACGCCCAAGGCTCGGCGGTTCCCGGGGGGCCGGGCGTGCGGTTGGCCGCAGCTCGACAGCAGCGGTTCCGAACAACAACGCCTGTGCCTCAGCACCGATACCGCCTGGCTGTAGGGCGACATTATATCGATGGGGACTGTCTGGCAACCA
Source organism: Pleodorina starrii (assembly GCA_030267565.1). Lineage (NCBI taxonomy): Eukaryota > Viridiplantae > Chlorophyta > Chlorophyceae > Chlamydomonadales > Volvocaceae > Pleodorina > Pleodorina starrii. The sequence continues at coordinate 897,961 of BRXU01000032.1, forward strand.
CGCCGCAGTTTACCGGCGGCTTGCGATGCCAGTTAGCACACGTTCACGCCCATGCCACGTATGCCACCATCACTACGAAGCGGGATAAACCATATACCACTTCTGTGCGGTGAATAAACGCAGCTCCGCACGTTGTTAGCGACAGCTCCTGTCGGATTGCTTGATATTGCTGTCTAGCAGTATTTCCTAAATGGCTCACGAGAGCTATATACAACGCATGCAATTAATGGCGCAATTGAATGAAAGGACTCGACCCCGTACGGCACAACCAAAACTTTGTTGGACTTGGCATGCCTAGATCTACAGCATAAGCCATATTATACCTAGCCTCATAGGTTTTAGGTTGACGTAGTCGCTGGTCGAATATCTTGAATCTGCCGATAAACTGGTCGCAGCCGCACGTTCCTTGTCCGGCAACACGAGGTGGTCAGGATAGCAATTCCCAACATTACCAGTACCTCTTGCTTTTGTGGAGACTTCGAGCCACACCCGTCATCCCGCGTCGGCGGCTTAGCCACAAGGAATATGCACGCCCTATCTCGGGGCGTCAGGCCCGGTGCACCCGTCGCCGCCAGCCGGCTGACTTGCAACCTTGCACCTCAGACTATCATCCATGGAAACTTGGCGCTGGCGATGCAGCATCAAGCACAGCGGCAGGTGCGTTGGGCGTCGCCCTGTCAGCCTTCCAAGAGAAGCTCTATGCGTGAAAACGATTGCTCGCTTTCAATGTAAAGCATTATCCTATATACGCATGTGCAAAAAGATCTGAAAGCGTGCAACGGAGGGGGTCGTCGGAAGTCCGTGGCTGTTGGGCAACCGCGCCGAGCGCTGAATATGCCTTGGCTGTCAGAGGACGCTCTTCTGTACCGGATGCATCCTCGCGTTTCAAGAGCGGCATCTGGGTGTCACTGCTTCGGGGCTGTCGACGTGTTGGTTTGCGCTTCGTGCACATTTGGGTGGTCCATGGTTGCCGTGGTCCGAGTTTGCAATGTCCCGCCGCGGTTGCATGCACTCGCTTTCTGTCTGCACGCAACATTGCAATGGGAGGTGACTTTTGTTGGCGAGGCAAGCCCGGCGCTGTCCATGGGCTTTGCCGACACACATAAACCGCCGAACGGAAGTACGCATCACATCCCTCGCGTCTTCGGCTATCATGGAGGCTAACGTGTTATCTGCAGGCTGGGCACCTGTTTGTAGGCATCGCCGAGGTCACCGCGGCGAGAACCTTGACGTCCCCCGAAGAACCCTAATCCACCGACCTCACTTGTGCGTTACCAGGACACACTCGCAAGATTGCGAGGCGATAACATCTCTCCCCTTCTCCAGCCTTGCGAGCACATCCGCTCGCTGCATTCACCATCCCTCTCGCCATCTATCCAACCTCGGTGCGCACAGCACATCCCATGCTGCCCGTGCAATCCGCGCACCGCATCGGCGTCGCCCGCCACATCCGCAGGCTGTGCCTCCACCTCTCCAGTCACTCTGCGCTTTTTTCCCCTCCCCCCGTTTCCTCCTCTGCTCAGCTGGTGCTGGCGGCTGCTGCCTCCCGGCGCAAGGGCTACCAGGACCAGGACGCCAAGGACTCGCTGGACGTTGACAGCCTGGACGAGGGGGATGGCAAGCTCAGCAAGTACGCGGGTCTGCTCAGCAAGAAGAACGGAGCGGCGGCTGGAGCAGCGGTGACAGCAAACGGCAGCAGCCCACAGGTGGGGATGCGGCCAGAGTGCGGCCAGAGGAGACGGGAAGGGGGCAGAGAGGATGGGTTTGAAGCTGTCAATGGATGACAGGCGCGGGGGCGCACGTCGGTGATCGGGCGGCGCTCGGGGGCAGCTGCCGAGAAGGAGGAGGCTGCCGCAGGCCACATACTGTACTCGGGCCCTTCCACGGCGCCCTGCCTGGCCAGGCATCGGACCGGCCGGTTCCTGCACCAGCCGCATGACTTGTTAAATGCTTGTACCACTGGGTATCTGCGGCCAGGGGAGAAAGGGGTGTGCGTGTGAGGGCAGCTGGACCATGCGTGTGATGAGCGTCCACCCCAACCCGACTCCCCAGGCCTCGTCGGCGGGCAAGACGAAGACATACACGCAGCAGGCTCCGCCACCTCCCTCCCGGGCTCCGGCGGTGTTCACCGATGACTTCGGCTTCGACGACACGTGGGGCACCACGCCCATGCCGCCCAGCCGAGACGGTGGTGGCTACGGTTCCGGCGGCGGCTACATGAATGGGGGCGGATACGGCGGCGGCGGCGGCTATGGCGGGTACGTCAATGGCGGCAGCGGTGGCGGCGGCGGGTACATGAACGATGCTGGGTACGGTGGCTACAGTGGAGGCGGCTACGGTGGCTACGGCGGGTACGGCACTAGCGGTGGATACATCAACACAGGGTACGGCGGATACGGCACCAGCAGCGGCCGGGGCCGCAACCGTGGCGGCTCCATGCGGTTGCATTACGACGACTACGATGACATGGACGAGACGGGTGAGTGCGAGCGGCGGGGAAGGTGGGGAGGGCGTTAGGGTTAATGGTCTGAGTGGTACTCGTTGCGGCAAATGCGGCGATAGTTCGAATGGGAGAGTGCTGCTCAGTGGGAACGAGGGCGGGTTGGCCGTGCAGAGTTGAAGCAGCAGGCGGTGCGTGTAGGGGGCCTGCCATCCTTCCTCTCCCGTTGAGGCTTGCATTTTCATGGTTGTTTAACACGCAATCCACTCTTCCCATACCCAACCCATGCGCCAACACCTCCACCAACCATCCGCACCCCAATTCCCCTGGATGTGTGGCCGCACCATCGCTTGCCATGGGCTGTAATTCGTCCATACCGCTGCTGCACCGCTGTGCCTCACCTGCGGCTTCCGCTGCTGGCTGCTGCTGCTGCTGCTGCTGGCTACCGCTGCCGATTACTTGGGCCGTTGCCGTTTGACTGGCTGATGGGTTCGATGCACTGTTTTTTTCCTGCGGCCCGCCCGCAGACGGCGAGATGCCTCGCGTCAAGGTGGACTCGTGTAATATCAACGGAAAGACGATACAGTGCAACCACGGGATCACGTGAGTCAACCAACTAACCAACCAACTAACCACCAGTCGGTCGGTCGGTCGGCCGTGGGGGTTTGCCGCTGGCGTGGCGGCGGCGCGGGTGGGCGACAGGGGTGGGGGGTTCACCGCGGATAGGCCGGAGCCCGCAGGGGCGGCGGAGCCGCGGACTAACAGGCGGGCAGGCGGGCGTCCGGTGGCTTGTTGCATTGAGGAGGAGGGAGGGGACGGATGAAGATGGAGGGGAGAGGGCATGGAGCGAAGCGCTAGGTGCATGGATGATCGCTCGCTCATTTCGTCATCTGATTGATATATTAGGTTGATGGAGGACAGGAGGATCGGGGAAGGGCGGGTGGGTGGGGCAGCGGCTTGTCTCCCACGGCTGCTGGCGACATGGCCTTGCTCCTCCTGACGCCCCAGCTGCCGCGCCACCTGGATTGGGGCATTCGTGTCCATTTCCCCACCTGCACGGCGGCCCTCGCTTCCCATGTCACCTTCCGGGCAGCCCTGGCCATGGCGCCATGGCACCCGCATGCGCCGCCCTCCCACGCGGCGGCTCGTGGTGATTCTGCTGCTGCTGCTGGTGCTGTTGCGGCTCTGCTCGCCCGTTGCCCGCACAGGGCCAAGGAGGTGTTTCTGCTGGGCGCTGGACCCGACCGGGCACCTCTGGGGCTCATGCCAACCAACCGCGCACAGGTGCGTCCATGCGCACGTACGTACCTTGTGTGCATGCGCTCGAGTTGGGAAGGGTGCGTGTGCTCGTGGTGTGCCGATGGAGGTGCCGGGAGCCCAGGCGGTACCCGCGCGGTTATGTCGTCATGTGTCCTTTCTGAAGCTAGGGGGGGGGGCTCGTCGGAAACGGCGGCTCGGTTTGCGCTGCTGGCCTGCCCTGGGAAAAGCCGCGCCGCTGGCGAATCAGCCCGCCCGCTACCGCGGCGAGCCAGGTGCTGCGGGAAAGCGTGTTAGTGTGTGTTGGGGGGGGGGGGAGGGGGGGGGCGGTAAGGAGAGAGTGCGCCATGCAGTCGCGACAAGAGCGCGTGTTGTGCTCACCGCCGTAGTGGGACATGCGCCATCGATCCCGGGCCCTTCCCTAGCCGCCGGTGTCGCCCTGATTGCCCCCCACCCACCCACTCCCACCTTCCCGCCTCCTTCCGTCGTGCAGGCCATGGCTGACGAGGCCAAGGAGGACCTGCTGCTGATCAACCCGGACGCCTCCCCCCCGGTGGCTCGCATCATCGGCTGGTCCAAGTACAAGTACGAGCTGGAGAAGACTGCCAAGGAGAAAAAGGCCAAGAGCACCAAGTGAGGGGGGAATCGCGGGGAGGATATGGCGGAGGGGGAGGGGGCGGGTTGTCAAGATACTTTGGAGGCTCGAGGGGGGAGGTGAGGGGAAGGGAAGCCCACCCGTTTGTCCGCCCACCGGCAGGCACACACACACACCATAGGCGGTAGATGTCGTACACGGAGGCATGTACCTATCAATCCATCTCGGCTGCAGCCGGCAGGTCGCCCGCCGCGCGACGTAACGCCCCTCCTTCGTTCTCCGACACCGCTGCCGCGCCACCCGTCCTGATTACCCCTCCGTCTCTCGGCCCCTCCGCGGCCCCCCCCGCCCCCACACCTTGATCTCCCCATCCCACAGCACCGAGACCAAGGAGGTGCGGCTGCGGCCCTCCACCGACTCGGGGGACATCGCCGTCAAGCTCAAAAGCTGCTCCAAGTTCCTTTCCAAGGTAAGAAGGCGCAGTCTGGAGGAGGTGGCGTGTTTCACCCTCCCCGTAAACCCAAACCTACTCCCGCCGCCATCCGCCTGAAGCCCGTCCCACTAGCGCCTCGGATCCTTCGACCCAGTCCCGCTGTCCCTGGTGTCTTTGCCCATGTCCCATAGTGAAGCACCCAAGCAGATGGCATGTTCATGTTGGGTAGCAGTCGGGCTGTTGTTTCGTAGCACATGCGTTGATCTTCCTCTTTCCCGTTGAATGGCACTCTCGTCCTCTCCTGCATCCCCAGTCCCTCGTTGCCCGCCCACCCGCTGCCCCTCCCCCCCCCCGTAGGGTGACCGGGTGAAGCTGGTGATGAAGTTTGAGGGTCGCGAGCTGCAGTTCAAGGAGCAGGGCAAGGAGGTGCTGCTGGTGAGATACTGGGGCTGAGGCTGGTCCTGAGACTGGGGCTGGGGCTGGGGCGGTTGGAGTCAGCGGTGCGCTGACTCTAGCCGCCAGGTGGGTGGGGGCGGGGATGGGCGGACGGAGTTGAGTGGGCGACGACTGCCGGGGACAGGTGGGGCGTTGTTCGATGTGGGCCGCCACTGCGCCACAGCACCTCCCTGCGCGAGGGGGGGGGGTAGATGCAGCACGAGCAGCGAGGGCGCGACGTCCTGTAGGCGTATCAAGCTTGTGGCTTGTGGCGCGTCACGACTTGCTCGGCTCTGGGCTTGTTTCATTTCACCGAATGACAAGTCACTGCCGGCGCCCTCCTCCCCTCCTCTTCCCTTCCCTTGCCTGCCCTTCCTGCCGAACCCCCCTCCCCCCCGCCAGAACTTCATTTCCGAGCTGGCCTCTATTGCGAAGGTGGAGGGCCCGCTCAACTTCAAGACCGGCACCTACACCATCCTGCTCTCGCCGAACAAGTAGATCGACTGACCCCCTCCCCGCCCGCGGGGCAAAGGGACATGCAGCAGACTGGACTGGAACTGGACTTGACTGGAGTGGAGTGGACTGGAGTGCGCCGACTGGCGCAGACAGGCATATACGATGGGTAGTAGGTTACGCTGGGGTGGGGGTTAAAGCATATGGTGCGGCGCGGCGCGGCGGGAGTGTTGCGTTATATTATTATCGAATGTCGTAGGGAGGTGGCATTGATACGGCAGTGCAGCAGCGGTGGCCTCGATAAGAAGGGCGGGCCGGGGTCTGGAGGGTGTTAGCGCGGGTTCGGTACAGGTTAGGCCCAGCAGCCGTGAACTCCACCTTGAGGCTCAACGCAATGTAGTAGTAGGACGGAGTGGTGAAAGCAGTGAAGTAGTGCGTTGGTGGAGCCCTGCTGTCACGGGCGGGCTGTGGGCTCGTTGAAGCTATTGGGTCCGCGTTCGCCGCGGCACTGCTGCCGGGCAATCCGGTGGACGTGGCGTATGTTCTCCCCTCCCCCCGGGTCTGTTGCGCTTCGGGGCGCCCTGAGACCACCACCGCGCGCTGCGGCGCAGGCCTTCCTGCGGCGGAAAGGGCGCACGGATCTGAGAATAAAGCGGGGCGGCGGCGGATGCATTTACTGCTGTTTCCTGGAGGGCTTCCGCCGCCCTAATCGCAGCAAGGGTTGTCGCCTCGCGGCTCAATGGGGCTCGGCTCGGGGGACCTGCCCCTACACAGTGACGTTGAGTGACACAGGCTGGTCACACAGGTGGATGGGTGAGTGTACACGTCCGATCCCCACAGACCTGTGCCTGGACGGGATCTGCCCCCGCGGGATATGCGATGTGAAGGAGCGGCGCGGGCTTGGCGGCTTGGGCTTAATGCGGAGGGGCGCCGCGGCGAGGTCGGGTCGTATGGTGGTATGAATGCTAGGGCTGGAGCCAAGAGAGAGGCGAGGTGGTGAGAGACAAGGGTTTCAAGCTTTTTGTTCCCGAGAGAGATTATAGCGGGCGATTTTGTCGGGTGTTATGGTGGACAGCGCAGAAATGCACATTGGCGACACGGTACGTTATCAGTATGCAGCGGGCGCCAGCGGCTGTGATCATTGTCTGGCCCCCCTTGCCTTGCAGCCGCGGGTTTTGCGTCGTCTCCTACCCCCTGGCCCCAGTATCGCCGCCGCGTTGTGGTTTGCTGCTGGTGCGGGAGCGTGCTGCTGCTCGGCAGATGCTCCACAATCGGCAAAGTGTACAAAGCATTGTGTGTGTGGCAGATGTGCACCGTGTGTGCGGTGGGCGCATGGCACGTGTGTCCCCTGTAAACTGGTCCATTCACATACGGAACCATGGCTGGCTGCAGAGCAAGCCTCGACAGCCTGTATGGTATTGTATTTCTCAACAAATCTAGGTTGACACAGCTGGGGGTTTTGTCGCCAGCCCGTTTCAGGTTGTGCGTGCCAACGGTGGGATAGCAGCAGCAGGTAGGAGCATTGGCGGGTCGGATGCACAGGCACATGGATAGATGGATGGGGCGACAGCGGCCGCCCTGGATGGATCAATCGCCAAGTACCGTACTAGGAATTATAACACTTGGAAACAGCAATGGGAATAAGTCACGAAAGGGCGCAGCCGACGACGCAGCAGTTTAGGGCATACGTTGCGTTGCCCCGGACAGACTTGCACACAGCGTGTAGTAGTCGGCTTGGGCCATAGTAGGGCCTAGGCCCTCCTAGCTTCTCACAAGTACGGCGGCTCCAGCTAAGGATTCCAGCAGCTGCCTCCACCGCCCATCACCTCAATACACCATTCATTCACCCCCGCACTGCCGCACAGCAATAAATAGCAACGCACGCGCGAAGTAAAACTCGTCGGTTCGAACATATGACAATGCCGATGACTTCCTCGCAATATCCGGCAGAAGCCTCGGTTTTGCCCCGTGGTGGTGCGTGGTTTGCGTGGCACTGACCGGCGGCTTGCTGATCATGTTTAGTTATATTTTGTACCGCATATATGTATGGGCCACACAGCAGCAGCTGGGCATCGCTCTCGCCCACGCACGCAAACTGGTGCAGGACCTCCGTCGCGTCGCGTCCGCCTCGCTTTGCAGCCTGCCGTGTTTCCGCCCAGCCCTGGTAGCGAGGTACCGACTGGGGGTCGTCGCTGGTGGTGCTGGCTCGTTTTCATGCATGATGACTGCCGCTCGCGCGACCGCGTACACGTACAGGCGTTTTGCAAGGAGGGGAGCGCGTGCCGTCCCTTTTCTAAGCCGTGCACGCGACAAAACACACACTCATTGCGCGCCGGGCAGGCGGGGCCTACGTACTGCACGCCGGTCGGTCGGCGAACTCGCAATTTGAATTAGTTGGGATTGCATGTTGCATCAAGGTCCAAACGTACAATAGTACGTGGTTCGAGTCCTTTTCGCGAAACCCAACGGGTCAGTCACACCTCGCTCTCCCAGCCAGCCGCTTTTTGCCTGCCTGGCTTCCAAATGCCGCGTGCAGCAGTCCTTACATGGTGACGGTTTTAGAAAAATGGAAAGGAGCACGTCATGGCCCGCCCATGTGCGTAAGCCGTTCAGCTCATATTCCAGGGCCGCAAGCGCCTTATTCATCAATCCTATAAAAGCCGCCTCGGACGCACAAAACTCTCTCCTATTCACCCAAACATACTCAAATACAAATTTGTTACTCTTCAAATTCAATTAATTGCCCTCCAAGGCCAGCAAGCTCTACGTGGTCAGTGAGACATTGCAAATGGCTTCGCGTCCGGTCCTGACCCGCAAGCCTCAGCAGGCCCGCATAACTGCTGGAAAAGTCACAGTCTCGAAGGCTGTGGGATGTGCTTCTGCCGGCGCGAGAATGGCCGCTGTTGCTCCGCCGCGCGGCATCATGGTGAGCTAGCGCCTTTTGCGTTCGGCCAGGGAGCAGAAATTAAGCTCGATTTGATGCATCCAGTATTTCAGATTATAGAATAGCTGCGGGTTTTCGGTACTGAACCCAAGGTTGCGACTTCGGGTGCGCATTGCAGGCCGCTCAAGATCTTGGCAGCAACAGGCCACAGAGCAAGCTGGCAGCGCAACACCTTCCTTCGAGGCCTGCGTGGCAGGTGTGTGAAATTCTGGCAGACCCTTGATCGAAGTCCGTACGTGTTCGGTGTTCGGCCCGCTGGTGCCACCTGCTCTGTGCGTGTGCCCGCGTGCGCCCTGCCTGCTGCCCGCACCATGCATAAGGAACCGCTGTATTACGATGTACCCATATTTGCATTGGGATGTGGACCGCTGTTTGGTATGGGGCTAGGCTGACGGGGAGAAGCTTGCTTTGTTACATGTTGCATCGTGCGGTGGGTGCGCGTACCTACGTACCGGCTTGGCTGCCATCCACGCGTCTGCCATCGTACCTGCCAGTGCGCCCAGCGGGAACCGATAAGCAGCAGCATACGGTACCTCCCCTCTCACAAACCCCATCCATTTGCACCTCGAACCAGGAACCCTCGCTGTCTCCCACAACGATTGCCCACTCGCTTCCTGCTTACCCACCGTTTTCCTCCCCGTCTTCCCCGCCTGCCATCCGTGCACGCAGCTGTCGTACAAGCCGTCGGACCCCGTCGCCCTCAAGGCCGCCGAACCGCGCCGCGCCACCGCCCAGCTGGTGTCCGGCCTCACTCGTGGCAGCCCCACGCGAGGAGCTTCACCGCCCCTGCGAGTGCACAGCGGCATCCGCGTCTCACCCGGCGGGCTCGCGCGGCCCCGGCTGGCACAGCCGCAGCGGTACAGCGCCCTCGCTGCCTCGATCGACATGACCGCTGCCGCCGCCGCCACCGCCGTTGCCACCGCCGCCATTCGATCCGCCGACGGCTCCACTGACGACTTCTCCGCCGTCCCCACCCCAGCGCAGCGGGCCAACACCCAGCTTCTCGCAAAGATCGCCGCCTGTGCCGAAGCCTCCGTGTCGCGCCTTACCTTCCCTTCCGCCGGCTCGTCGGGATCATCCCGCCGCGTGGTCACGCCCTCGCGCCCGGCCTCACCGCCGCCGTCACGCTTTGCGGCCCCCACGACTACCACCACCACCATCGCCGCCGCCGTCACCCTCGCCACCATCCCCGCCCCCCCCACCACCCCCGCCGCCAGCGCTACGACCAGCGCCTGCGGCTCCACGGTGTCGACCTTCACCACCGCATCTGAGCGCGAGGCCGCCACCGCCACGTCCACCACCTCTTTTTCCCCCTCGGCCAGCACCGCCTCCTCCTCCGCCTCGTCCTTCACTCGCACCGCCTCCGACACCGCCAGCTCGTACGACAGTGATGAGGACTACAAGAAGGAGGAGCAGGGGGAGGACGACCTGCCGCTGCTCGGCGTCTCGTTCATCGGGAACAGGGGCGTGTTCGTCGCCGCCGGGGAGGGCAGCGCTGCCCCTCTGCGGTGGTCCGGCATGGGGGCGGACAGGGCCGCTGAGGAAGACGGCGACAACAATGCCGCAGCATGATGGGCTGCGGAGATGGGCTGCGTGCGTTTTGCGACAGCTCATCCGACCCGGTTGCGTCCCTTGTTACGGTCGTGCGTGGTGGCAGTCAGCAGCGTATGTTCGTGGAATGATGAACTCTTGCCCGACTGGACAGGCAGCAGGGGAAGGGGGGGAGGGTGGGAGGGAGGGAGTGATGGGGCGCGTTCTTGCGTATGGAGCTAGCATTCAAGGTGTCACTTGCTTCGAAGTACGCTCCCTTTACATTTGTTGGCATGCATAGGTGGCGAATGCTTGGTCCGCAGGGCTGCTGTCGATCTAATCCACCTGGTATGATAATCAGGTCTTTGTTGGAGACGCGACATGAAACACAGCGGCCGAAGGACTGATAGTAGAAGCCGCATGCCCTACCACCTGTTACTGCGTGTATTTTGCGGCGACGATCCCAGCATAGCATCAATACTGCGCGGTTTGTGCGAATGCGTGAGGCGGCAGTAGTGCCTGGCAAGGTATGTGGGGACCTTTGTGCGCGCGTTACAGCAGGCCGGCAGTTAAGGTTGGCCATGAGCAGCAGTAATGGCGCGCGGGTCGGCGCCTTTAGTCGAGCGTCGGCGGGTGAAGCGCGCCCCGGGCCGTTCTTATTGCCCCGGGTTTGGCGATGGATATCGGAATCCAGGAGTAATGGCGAGACGTGTACTTGTATGTGTGTGTATGTGTATGTGAATGTGAGCAGACTCGCCGCTGATGTGACTGGCAGAGAGTGGTTTAAACATGTAATATATCTGACGTAAGGGTATGTGCGCAGCGGCCGATCGAAGGGCTGCTAATAACCGGCGCGCACAAGCCGCTTATTAGATAGTTGCCTGCGCTCTCAAACCCAACCTACCCCCGCCCCCCCCCATCAATCCGCCACACAACAGTTCGGATATGCGTGCGGCTTCGTTCATATCCATGTGTGTATGTCTGTAGATAGCCTGTAAGAGCAAGGTAGGCAAACAGGAAAGGCTCTACATATCCGTTCGAGGGTCTGGATGGAGCCCTTTGTGACCACGACACAAATGAAAGGCAAACGGCCGCGCGCGTGCACTGCTTGATGACCAGCGAGCTAAGCGGACATGGATGGGTTGCAAATAGAGCAGGGGGCGGGGCCATCCTAATCGGAGTCTGTCCCATGTGTCGTATCTTGCCGTACGTACCGGAACAAGTGTTGGCCATACGAGCCGGAGGGCCAATAATGGCTAACAAATATCCCATTAAAAAACGACACTGACGACAACGCACGCACTGACTGGAGAGAGGGGAGGCACACGCGACGGACACGTAGAACACTTCGAGGCTGGGTTGCGCAGTTTGGAATACGTGTAAAAGTGCACGCGCCCCTTCCCCCGATGGATGGCTCCCGTCATACATCCGTCGTCTGCTGGTCCAGGAAGGCGTACGAGCTGATGAGCTAAAGCGGAACGCAAAGGGCGAGTTTGCGTTTGCAAGAAGGCGGAGTGAGAGCATCAATGTCATGCATATGAGCGATACGGCAGGCCTGTGCAGCAGTGGTCGGGGCGGGCCGGAACATGGGTTTCTGTTGCTTGGGCGGTTTACCTGCTAAGTTGCCCCGGACAGATTTGCAAGCGGCATTTAATTAGGATAATACTCGGCTCCGGATTATTATCAGGGCCTGACTTCTATGAAATACGTACGGCGGCGGCGCCAAGTACGGATTCCAGCAGCTGCCTCCGGCCCTCATCACGCACCTACGTATCTAATTTCCTCATTCATTCAGCAATGACTATCAACGCGGGCGCGGAACAAAACTCGTAACGAATACATTATTAGGCCAACGAATTACTTCCTCGCGGTTATCCGGCAGATCGCAGATGCCTCGTGCGTTTTCGCCCCGTGGTGGTGCGGCTCCCGTCTGGTTCGCTTTGCAGCCTGCCGTGTATCCGCCCAGCTCTGCCGCTGCTTCATCCGCATTCGCAACCTGCTGCAGGTTTGTAGCGAGGTACCGACTGCGTGGGGGTCGTCGCTGGTGGTGCTAGCTCGTTTTCATGCATGATGACTGCCGCTCGCGCGACCGCGTACACGTACAGGCGTTTTGCAAGGAGGGGAGCGCGTACCGTCCCTTTTCTAAGCCGTGCACGCGACAAAACACACACTCATTGCGCGCCGGGCAGGCGGGGCCTACGTACTGCACGCCGGTCGGTCGGCGAACTCGCAATTTGAATTAGTTGGGATTGCATGTTGCATCAAGGTCCAAACGTACAATAGTACGTGGTTCGAGTCCTTTTCGCGAAACCCAATGGGTCAGTCACACCTCGCTCTCCCAGCCAGCCGCTTTTTGCCTGCCTGGCTTCCAAATGCCGCGTGCAGCAGTCCTTACATGGTGACGGTTTTAGAAAAATGGAAAGGAGCACGTCATGGCCCGCCCATGTGCGTAAGCCGTTCAGCTCATATTCCAGGGCCGCAAGCGCCTTATTCATCAATCCTATAAAAGCCGCCTCGGACGCACAAAACTCTCTCCTATTCACCCAAACATACTCAAATACAAATTTGTTACTCTTCAAATTCAATTAATTGCCCTCCAAGGCCAGCAAGCTCTACGTGGTCAGTGAGACATTGCAAATGGCTTCGCGTCCGGTCCTGACCCGCAAGCCTCAGCAGGCCCGCATAACTGCTGGAAAAGTCACAGTCTCGAAGGCTGTGGGATGTGCTTCTGCCGGCGCGAGAATGGCCGCTGTTGCTCCGCGCGGCATCATGGTGAGCTAGCGCCTCTTGCGTTCGGCCAGGGAGCAGAAATTAAGCTTGATTTGATGCATCCAGTATTTCAGATTATAGAATAGCTGCGATTTTTGGGTACTGAACCCAAGGTTGCGACTTCGGGTGCGCATTGCAGGCCGCTCAAGATCTTGGCAGCAACAGGCCACAGAGCAAGCCGGCAGCGCAACACCTTCCTTCGAGGCCTGCGTGGCAGGTGTGTGAAATTCCGGCAGACCCTTGATCGAAGTCCGTACGTGTTTGGTGTTCGGCCCGCTGGTGCCACCTGCTCTGTGTGCCCGCGTGCGCCCTGCCTGCTGCCCGCACAATCCATAAGGAACCGATGTATTACGATGTACCCATATTTGCATTGGGATGTGGACCGCTGTTTGGTATGGGGCTAGGCTGACGGGGAGAAGCTTGCTTTGTTACATGTTGCATCGTGCGGTGGGTGCGCGTACCTACGTACCGGCTTGGCTGCCATCCACGCGTCTGCCATCGTACCTGCCAGTGCGCCCAGCGGGAACCGATAAGCAGCAGCATACGGTACCTCCCCTCTCACAAACCCCATCCATTTGCACCTCGAACCAGGAACCCTCGCTGTCTCCCACAACGATTGCCCACTCGCTTCCTGCTTACCCACCGTTTTCCTCCCCGTCTTCCCCGCCTGCCATCCGTGCACGCAGCTGTCGTACAAGCCGTCGGACCCCGTCGCCCTCAAGGCCGCCGAACCGCGCCGCGCCACCGCCCAGCTGGTGTCCGGCCTCACTCGTGGCAGCCCCACGCGAGGAGCTTCACCGCCCCTGCGAGTGCACAGCGGCATCCGCGTCTCACCCGGCGGGCTCGCGCGGCCCCGGCTGGCACAGCCGCAGCGGTACAGCGCCCTCGCTGCCTCGATCGACATGACCGCTGCCGCCGCCGCCACCGCCGTTGCCACCGCCGCCATTCGATCCGCCGACGGCTCCACTGACGACTTCTCCGCCGTCCCCACCCCAGCGCAGCGGGCCAACACCCAGCTTCTCGCAAAGATCGCCGCCTGTGCCGAAGCCTCCGTGTCGCGCCTTACCTTCCCTTCCGCCGGCTCGTCGGGATCATCCCGCCGCGTGGTCACGCCCTCGCGCCCGGCCTCACCGCCGCCGTCACGCTTTGCGGCCCCCACGACTACCACCACCACCACCATCGCCGCCGCCATCACCCTCGCCACCATCCCCGCCCCCGCCCCCGCCACCACCCCCGCCGCCAGCGCTACGACCAGCGCCTGCGGCTCCACGGTATCGACCTTCACCACCGCATCTGAGCGCGAGGCCGCCACCGCCACGTCCACCACCTCTTTTTCCCCCTCGGCCAGCACCGCCTCCTCCTCCGCCTCGTCCTTCACTCGCACCGCCTCCGACACCGCCAGCTCGTACGACAGTGATGAGGACTACAAGAAGGAGGAGCAGGGGGAGGACGACCTGCCGCTGCTCGGCGTCTCGTTCATCGGGAACAGGGGCGTGTTCGTCGCCGCCGGGGAGGGCAGCGCTGCCCCTCTGCAGTGGTCCGGCATGGGCGCGGACAGGGCCGCTGAGGAAGACGGCGACAACAATGCCGCAGCATGATGGGCTGCGGAGATGGGCTGCGTGCGTTTTGCGACAGCTCATCCGACCCGGTTGCGTCCCTTGTTACGGTCGTGCGTGGTGGCAGTCAGCAGCGTATGTTCGTGGAATGATGAACTCTTGCCCGACTGGACAGGCAGCAGGGGAAGGGGGGGAGGGTGGGAGGGAGGGAGTGATGGGGCGCGTTCTTGCGTATGGAGCTAGCATTCAAGGTGTCACTTGCTTCGAAGTACGCTCCCTTTACGTTTGTTGGCATGCATAGGTGGCGAATGCTTGGTCCGCAGGGCTGCTGTCGATCTAATCCACCTGGTATGATAATCAGGTCTTTGTTGGAGACGCGACATGAAACACAGCGGCCGAAGGACTGATAGTAGAAGCCGCATGCCCTACCACCTGTTACTGCGTGTATTTTGCGGCGACGATCCCAGCATAGCATCAATACTGCGCGGTTTGTGCGAATGCGTGAGGCGGCAGTAGTGCCTGGCAAGGTATGTAGGGACCTTTGTGCGCGCGTTACAGCAGGCCGGCAGTTAAGGTTGGCCATGAGCAGCAGTAATGGCGCGCGGGTCGGCGCCTTTAGTCGAGCGTCGGCGGGTGAAGCGCGCCCCGGGCCGTTCTTATTGCCCCGGGTTTGGCGATGGATATCGGAATCCAGGAGTAATGACGAGACGTGTACTTGTATGTGTGTGTATGTGTATGTGAATGTGAGCAGACTCGCCGCTGATGTGACTGGCAGAGAGTGGTTTAAACATGTAATATATCTGACGTAAGGGTATGTGCGCAGCGGCCGATCGAAGGGCTGCTAATAACCGGCGCGCACAAGCCGCTTATTAGATAGTTGCCTGCGCTCTCAAACCCAACCTACCCCCGCCCCCCCCCATCAATCCGCCACACAACAGTTCGGATATGCGTGCGGCTTCGTTCATATCCATGTGTGTATGTCTGTAGATAGCCTGTAAGAGCAAGGTAGGCAAACAGGAAAGGCTCTACATATCCGTTCGAGGGTCTGGATGGAGCCCTTTGTGACCACGACACAAATGAAAGGCAAACGGCCGCGCGCGTGCACTGCTTGATGACCAGCGAGCTAAGCGGACATGGATGGGTTGCAAATAGAGCAGGGGGCGGGGCCATCCTAATCGGAGTCTGTCCCATGTGTCGTATCTTGCCGTACGTACCGGAACAAGTGTTGGCCATACGAGCCGGAGGGCCAATAATGGCTAACAAATATCCCATTAAAAAACGACACTGACGACAACGCACGCACTGACTGGAGAGAGGGGAGGCACACGCGACGGACACGTAGAACACTTCGAGGCTGGGTTGCGCAGTTTGGAATACGTGTAAAAGTGCACGCGCCCCTTCCCCCGATGGATGGCTCCCGTCATCCGTCGTCTGCTGGTCCAGGAAGGCGTACGAGCTGATGAGCTAAAGCGGAACGCAAAGGGCGAGTTTGCGTTTGCAAGAAGGCGGAGTGAGAGCATCAATGTCATGCATATGAGCGATACGGCAGGCCTGTGCAGCAGTGGTCGGGGCGGGCCGGAACATGGGTTTCTGTTGCTTGGGCGGTTTACCTGCTAAGTTGCCCCGGACAGATTTGCAAGCGGCATTTAATTAGGATAATACTCGGCTCCGGATTATTATCAGGGCCTGACTTCTATGAAATACGTACGGCGGCGGCGCCAAGTACGGATTCCAGCAGCTGCCTCCGGCCCTCATCACGCACCTACGTATCTAATTTCCTCATTCATTCAGCAATGACTATCAACGCGGGCGCGGAACAAAACTCGTAACGAATACATTATTAGGCCAACGAATTACTTCCTCGCGGTTATCCGGCAGATCGCAGATGCCTCGTGCGTTTTCGCCCCGTGGTGGTGCGGCTCCCGTCTGGTTCGCTTTGCAGCCTGCCGTGTATCCGCCCAGCTCTGCCGCTGCTTCATCCGCATTCGCAACCTGCTGCAGGTTTGTAGCGAGGTACCGACTGCGTGGGGGTCGTCGCTGGTGGTGCTAGCTCGTTTTCATGCATGATGACTGCCGCTCGCGCGACCGCGTACACGTACAGGCGTTTTGCAAGGAGGGGAGCGCGTACCGTCCCTTTTCTAAGCCGTGCACGCGACAAAACACACACTCATTGCGCGCCGGGCAGGCGGGGCCTACGTACTGCACGCCGGTCGGTCGGCGAACTCGCAATTTGAATTAGTTGGGATTGCATGTTGCATCAAGGTCCAAACGTACAATAGTACGTGGTTCGAGTCCTTTTCGCGAAACCCAATGGGTCAGTCACACCTCGCTCTCCCAGCCAGCCGCTTTTTGCCTGCCTGGCTTCCAAATGCCGCGTGCAGCAGTCCTTACATGGTGACGGTTTTAGAAAAATGGAAAGGAGCACGTCATGGCCCGCCCATGTGCGTAAGCCGTTCAGCTCATATTCCAGGGCCGCAAGCGCCTTATTCATCAATCCTATAAAAGCCGCCTCGGACGCACAAAACTCTCTCCTATTCACCCAAACATACTCAAATACAAATTTGTTACTCTTCAAATTCAATTAATTGCCCTCCAAGGCCAGCAAGCTCTACGTGGTCAGTGAGACATTGCAAATGGCTTCGCGTCCGGTCCTGACCCGCAAGCCTCAGCAGGCCCGCATAACTGCTGGAAAAGTCACAGTCTCGAAGGCTGTGGGATGTGCTTCTGCCGGCGCGAGGATGGCCGCTGTTGCTCCGCCGCGCGGCATCATGGTGAGCTAGCGCCTTTTGCGTTCGGCCAGGGAGCAGAAATTAAGCTCGATTTGATGCATCCAGTATTTCAGATTATATAATAGCTGCGGGTTTTCGGTACTGAACCCAAGGTTGCGACTTCGGGTGCGCATTGCAGGCCGCTCAAGATCTTGGCAGCAACAGGCCACAGAGCAAGCTGGCAGCGCAACACCTTCCTTCGAGGCCTGCGTGGCAGGTGTGTAAAATTCTGGCAGACCCTTGTTCGAAGTCCGTACGTGTTCGGTGTTCGGCCCGCTGGTGCCACCTGCTCTGTGCGTGTGCCCGCGTGCGCCCTGCCTGCTGCCCGCACCATGCATTAGGAACCGCTGTATTACGATATACCCATATTTGCATTGGGATGTGGACCGCTGTTTGGTATGGGGCTAGGCTGACGGGGAGAAGCTTGCTTTGTTACATGTTGCATCGTGCGGTGGGTGCGCGTACCTACGTACCGGCTTGGCTGCCATCCATGCGTCTACCATCGTACCTGCCAGTGCGCCCAGCGGGAACCGATAAGCAGCAGCATACGGTACCTCCCCTCTCACAAACCCCATCCATTTGCACCTCGAACCAGGAACCCTCGCTGTCTCACACAACGATTGCCCACTCGCTTCCATCCTGCTGACCCGCCGTTTTCCTCCCCGCCCTCCCCGCCTGCCATCCACGCGCGCAGCTGTCGTTCAAGCCGTCGGACCCCGTCGCCCTCAAGGCCGCCGAACCGCGCCGCGCCACCGCCCAGCTGGTGTCCGGCCTCACTCGTGGCAGCCCCACGCGAGGAGCTTCACCGCCCCTGCGAGTGCACAGCGGCATCCGCGTCTCACCCGGCGGGCTCGCGCGGCCCCGGCTGGCACAGCCGCAGCGGTACAGCGCCCTCGCTGCCTCGATCGACATGACCGCTGCCGCCGCCGCCACCGCCGTTGCCACCGCCGCCATTCGATCCGCCGACGGCTCCACTGACGACTTTTCCGCCGTCCCCACCCCAGCGCAGCGGGCCAACACCCAGCTTCTCGCAAAGATCGCCGCCTGTGCCGAAGCCTCCGTGTCGCGCCTTACCTTCCCTTCCGCCGGCTCGTCGGGATCATCCCGCCGCGTGGTCACGCCCTCGCGCCCGGCCTCACCGCCGCCGTCACGCTTTGCGGCCCCCACGACTACCACCACCACCACCATCGCCGCCGCCATCACCCTCGCCACCATCCCCGCCCCCGCCCCCGCCACCACCCCCGCCGCCAGCGCTACGACCAGCGCCTGCGGCTCCACGGTATCGACCTTCACCACCGCATCTGAGCGCGAGGCCGCCACCGCCACGTCCACCACCTCTTTTTCCCCCTCGGCCAGCACCGCCTCCTCCTCCGCCTCGTCCTTCACTCGCACCGCCTCCGACACCGCCAGCTCGTACGACAGTGATGAGGACTACAAGAAGGAGGAGCAGGGGGAGGACGACCTGCCGCTGCTCGGCGTCTCGTTCATCGGGAACAGGGGCGTGTTCGTCGCCGCCGGGGAGGGCAGCGCTGCCCCTCTGCAGTGGTCCGGCATGGGCGCGGACAGGGCCGCTGAGGAAGACGGCGACAACAATGCCGCAGCATGATGGGCTGCGGAGATGGGCTGTGTGCGTTTTGCGACAGCTCATCCGACCCGGTTGCGTCCCTTGTTACGGTCGTGCGTGGTGGCAGTCAGCAGCGTATGTTCGTGGAATGATGAACTCTTGCCCGACTGGACAGGCAGCAGGGGAAGGGGGGGAGGGTGGGAGGGAGGGAGTGATGGGGCGCGTTCTTGCGTATGGAGCTAGCATTCAAGGTGTCACTTGCTTCGAAGTACGCTCCCTTTACGTTTGTTGGCATGCATAGGTGGCGAATGCTTGGTCCGCAGGGCTGCTGTCGATCTAATCCACCTGGTATGATAATCAGGTCTTTGTTGGAGACGCGACATGAAACACAGCGGCCGAAGGACTGATAGTAGAAGCCGCATGCCCGTCGTCCAGTTACAAAGCGGAAGTACAATTTCGGTCGTCCGTCCTGCGCTGCCGTACGTGTGACCTGGCCTGATATGGACATTTTGTGTGCGACTGCACAGGCCACTGATAAAGATTGCAAATGAACAATCAACGGTGAATGCCAGGAAGCACGAGCGCATGTTGGCGTGTGTCGAGTGTTGAAAGCGCGCCCCCGGTAGTGTGTATGTGCCGGCGAGATGAGGCGCGGCGCTGCGGTCCCGTGGTGAGGGATTGTTGATGGCGAACGCTGCATGTATTTGGCCAGCTGGCCACAGGTTCTCGCTCTTCTGATATGAGTGAATATTATTATGTAACTGCTGCGCGGACTGCTAGCTGGAACGCAGACACCGCTTGTGTGCCCCCACCCCCCCACCCGTGCTGTCTGGGTCCGGTCCTCTGCAGTGCGCGGCCGACTGCACCGCTGCCTTCCACCTTCCGAACGACACTTCGGAGGGTTAGCAAATCACTGTAACAACAAGAACAAAAGGACAACAAAAACACCTTGTTTGCCAGAGCAGCCCTCGGAAATACGGTAATCCGTATGCACTGAAGTACTGCGGAGCTGGAGCATTAGGCTTAGGCAATGCAGCGCCTCGGCGCCCCTTCATTCCCCGGACGACCCTGCATGTGGGCACCGCTTGTGGCGAGTTGCCACAGGTTGAGCTCCAGAGGTCCGCCGACACCGGTACCGGATTACCGGTACGTGGGAGGGCGGTGCTGTGCAGTGTCACATTCCGCTCGGCACACGGGTCCGAGCCGTCACCCGCTCCGTCGAATCACAGCCGGTCGGTGTGTGCACAGACAAGACACACACGGGGCTGGTTGGTCCACAGCTGCGGAGGCCCCTTCCCCCCCCTCCCCCCGCCCGCCCGGGTCGATGGTGGGTCGCACACGGACCCAGCCGGAGAGACTGCGAGCAGTCGACAGATGCACGTCCAGATGCACGGCAAACGTCCGCTGCTCACGAAAGCAAGGAGCACTCGCACCGCCCCCCTTCCTGTGTGCGCGCAGCGCACGACCGCCACCGCAACCCACCGCACGTAGCTCAGCCGCACACACGCGAGTCAGCTGCCCCGAAAAGGCAAAAGGGGCTTCAGATGCACCGCCGCCAAACTCTGAAAGTCGGCGGCTCGGCGCCACAACAGTCGCAGCCGCAAAGACACGTTTGCAGACAACCAAGACAATCCAACAATAAGTGAAATGTTCACACACTCGAAACCCAGCCAGCCAGCCCGAGCGAGTCCCAGGCTCCCAGCATACGGCGCTACCATACGGCTCCGGAGCGACTGTGGACGTGCGTGTAGGGGCCGGCCGGCTGGTCGTAAGATCATGGCCGCCTCGCATTACCATTTGAGTCACGAGGCTTTAACTCGTACACGTACGGGACACGTACGGAAGCACGTACAAACAACTCCAGTTGCTCCATCCTGCCGACAGCTTCCGTCCTTTCAAACCTACACCCCCGTGCACTGTTGGCGGATTCCGTTTGGGCGGCTGGGTACGTGAGCCGGTCGCCGGATGACGCAGCACGGCACACAGCCCAACCCAGACGCGCTGCGCTACGCGCACATACATGCATACATGTAACATCACAGTGGGCAAGCGTCCGCCCATCCGGCCCACCCACACATCACTCGTCGGCGTCACCCCCATCGTGGGCGCGCAGCAGCTGTGCCACCGCCTGGTGCCCCGCCGCCTCCGCCAGCTGCCGGGGGATGAGCCCGCGAGCGTTGCGGAGGCAGGCGACGGCGGCGGCAGCGGCGGTGGCCGCCCCCCGCCGCAGCCCCTCCAGCAGCGCCCCCACAGCGGCCGCATTGCCCCTGCAGGCAACGCATTCGATGGCGGGCGGGCGAGGAGACGGGCGGACGCGGGCGGGCGGCTGGGCGCGAGGAGGCTTGTTACGAGTTGAAAGCTAAGCACGACCAGCGAGTAGTCAAAGGCGGGGGAGGGGTGGCCACGGCCGCTGCTCCCGGTCCTGTCCTCTTGCCCTTGCCCCGCACCCGACGCTGGCGCTGCCCCTGTCCCTCCCAGCCTCCCAGCGCCGCCTGTCCTGGCTGGGCCGAACCGGTCTGCTCTCCCTCAGAAGGGCTGTGGCTTGTGGTCCTCCCGTTCTCGCTTCCTCCGCGTATCTTGCCCGGTGGGAAGTCCCTGCCGACCCCCAGCGGCCCCTTATCCCCTCCTCCTCCTCCTCCTCCTGGCCGTCCCTCGCCCGCAATCCCCCCCTCAGGTTGCCCGTCCCTCCACACCGGTCCCACCCATCCCCGCCCGTCACTTTGCCCCGTCCATACTGACCTCCCAGTTGAACCCTATCCCAATCCCCGTCTCAACTCCACCCACCCGTCCACCCACCCACCCGCCCAACCAGCCAGCCAGCCAGACACCCAGCCAGACACCCACCCGCCTACCCACCTGGCCGCAGCCACATGCAGCGGGGTGTTGCCGCCACTGTCCACAGCGCTGCAATCCGCCCCCCCACCCAGCAGCGCTTCAACCACCGCCGCCGCAGCCGCCTCCTTCCCCTCCCTCTCCCCCTCCGCTGCCGCTGCCGCTAGGTGCAACGGCGTCACCTTCTGCGCGTTCTCCGCCGAGTTGACCGCCAACACTGCCGCCTCCGCGGGCAGTGCCGCCATCAGCGCCCGCACCAGCGGCAGCCCCGGGGGACCCGCCTGGGCCGCTGTGTGGAGGGGCGTCAGGCCGCTGATGTCGGGGGAGGTAGGGTTGGCCTGCGGGGGGAGGGGGTAATGAAAACGATAACGCAGCGGAGGGACGCAGGCAACCGAGAAGCCATGCTACTTGACCAACTAATACCGGAAGAGCTGCGACCGCGTCGCCGCCGGATCAACCCAAACGGGCCAGTACGCGCGGCAGCACAGCAACTGCACGAACGCCCAGGCAGCACGATCCGACATAAGATGAACTTACCTGCGTTTGACACAGGAAACGGAGCGGGCGGGAGCGGAAGGGAAGGGTGTCAGTGATTGCATTTGGGAAGGAAAGGAAAGGAAGGAATGGGCGAAGAATGAATGCAGGAAAGCATGAACACCAACAAGACGAGGCGGCGACGCGGTGCGAAGGAGGGCGGGAACGGAATGCGAGCGAGGGGTACGGACGAAGGGACGCGGAACGAGAAAATGGACGAGCATGGGCGAGTTGGAAATGGGAGGGAGGAATTGATGCAAAGGACAGAAAAGCGATCCGATACCGGGAAATGAAATCGCAGCAAAGGGGTGCGACGAGCCTCGCCCGCCGTCACCTGCCGCAACCGCGCCCCCGTGTACTACCTTTCACGTCGTATGCGGCACACCCGCACACCCGGCCCCGACCCACGCCCCGGCCGCTGAGCGGCTGAGGTACCTTTTCATATCCGGCTCCGGCTCCAACACCGCCCAACGAACCACCGCCCCGACATCCCTCTCCCACTCCGCCTCACAGCGACCCCCCCCCCTCGCCCGCTGCGTTACGGCACCACGTACCCTTCCCCCCAACTCAAACACAACCCACACATACAACCCACCCCCACGCCGGCTCGCACATAACCAGCAACCAAGGCCCTGGGCCCCGCCCCGCCTCCCTCCGCCTCCCTCCCCGCACGTACCCCCGCAGCAAGCAGTGCCTCCACCGCCTCCAACTGTCCAGACTGTACGGCAGCGTGCAGTGGGGTGAGCCCGCCCTCAGCCTCCCTGGACCGTGGGGAGGCATGGAGTGGAGTGGAGTTGAGTTGAGTGGACCCAGAGGGGTTGCGGGATTAAGGGCGGGATTCAGACACCGGCAGCGGGAGAGGCAGAGGCAATGTGGGTATCACGGAGGGAGGGAGACACAGGGAGACAGGGGGTTCGGGGGCTCAATCGATCGCTGCGTTCATGTGCCTGTTGATCGTCCGGGCTCTTAACTGATCGCGTTACCTGTATGGAACTGCGCTCTCGCGTCAATCTGTAAAGACCGCTGTATTGCCGTACAAGGCTCAACCGTTTGCTGATACCCACATGCCATTTACGGCGCACGAGTGCGGGCGCGGGCGCTGTCGGCCGTCCGGGGGCCGTGCAAGTCAGCCGTACAGGCTAGGTACAGCCGTACAGCACCTGCGCCGCACGCCGTGCTCGCGCGCACCTCTTCCCACCCTCGCCCCCACCCTCAAGAACCCCGCGGGTCCATCGCATACTGCGCCGTGCAAAGATGCACTTTCGCATCATGATCCCTAATAGGGCACCCCACCCCACGCCCCGGGCCGTTATCATTACCCCACGCCACCCCACCTCGCTTCCAGGGGCGCCCCCGCCGCCGCCAGCAGCCTCACGCTCTCCGCCTGGCCCCCGGCCGCCGCCAGGTGCAAGGGAGTCAGGCCCCGGGGGCTCGCCACCGCCACACCCGCGCGGGCCCCGCACAGCACCGCAACCACCTGCGTGTGTGTGTGTGTGTGGGGGGGGGGGGGGTTGAGGGGGCAGGAGGGTGTTTTAAACCTGTGTGCAATGCGAAGTTGGGACTGGTTGCAGCTCTCCGAACGAAGGGGGGAGCGCCGGTGCCCCAAGCCCCCCTTTGGCCGCATGGGCAACTCACTCACTCCTCACTCGCCCGCCCATACCCCCATCACACCGCCTTCAAAAGACGCATGTCCGCACACAGACACATAGACACACACACATATACACACACAAGCGCGCACGCCCTCCCGGTCGCACGCATTCAGGTCCACAGCCACGCACATGGCCAGCTGCTTGCTACCGCTGGCGCGGCTCCAATCCACGCGCGGCGCGGCGCGGCTCCCCTGGCTCCCCCCCACCTTTCCTCCCACCCCCTTACCCCATCCCGCCCTCTCCCTCCGCCCCTCCGCCCTCCGCCCTCCGCACCCCCCCACCCCTCTCTGATGCCCCTCCCCGCCCTCCCCCCCCACCCCACCCACCTGCACGTTTCCTGCCCGCACCGCTGCGTGAGCCGCCCCCTCCCCGGACGAGTCCACCTCACAGCCCACTGCCGGACCCACTGCCGGACCCCCATCAGGCCCCGCCTTCGCTCCACGCAGCTGCAGCTCCATTTCGCACCCGCCACCACTCCCTGCGCCACTGCCAGCTCCAGAACCAGACCCAGAACCGGCCGTTGCCGCCTCCGGCCCTCCTTCCCTCGCTGCCGCGCCCGCCCCCGCCGGCTCCGTCCGGGCCCCCGACTGCGCCTCCGCCTCCGGCTGTGCCGCCCGCAGCAGCCTACGGACCACCTCAGCATAATCGTAATGACAGCTTTCGCCGCCACCTTGCTCCTGCCCCTCCTCCCGCTGCTGCTCCCCTTGCTGCTCCTGCCCCGCCCCCTCCCCCACCCCCTGCTGCCCCTCCCCCTGCTGCTGCTGCCCCTGCTGCTGTCTCCCCACCCAGCGGCAGCCGCTCGCCTCCGCGGCCACCAGCAGAGGAGTCTGACCGCCGTACGTGCGTGCAAGCACCTGAGCAAGCGGGGTAAGGGGGACGGGTCGGGGTCTCGGGCAGGCACGTGGCGGGGTGCAGGCGGGGTGGGGCGGGGCGGTGTACGTACAGCCGAGGCAAAGGTTACATCCGACGACCCCGGAAGCCCTCCAACCCCTCCCCCCCGAGGTCAGGGTCAGGGTGAGGCTTCCCCGTTGGCCCAGCCCCCGCAGGAAGGGTGACGCAGGCCCCCCCCAAGGATAGGACGCACCCCCTCAGGGGGGCTTCGGCCGGTGACCTCCTGCGCACGGCCCCGGCCCTCGCTCCCCTCCCCTCCGGCCGACCTCCTTCAACCCATTTGTTGTGTGGCCCTGCCCTGCCCTGCCCTGCCATGTCGGAACTGGTCAGGACTGACGCCTCAGCCCCCTCTGCCGCCCGGAGCCTACCTGCACCCACTGCCCCCGCCTTCGCTCCTGGGAGACACCCTCCCTTCCCTGACCTCCCTCCCCTCCCCTCCCCTCCCCGGCGAACCTCCTAACCCGCCTTCCCCCCCATCCCTTACCCGCCCACTCCCCTCCGCTCCCCCCATCTCGCGACACTCCCTCCCCCCTCCCCCCTCTAGGTAAGTAAGGGCGGTACCTACCTTTGCCCCCGCGTCCAGCAGCGCCTGCGACCCGACCCGACCCGACCAAGATGGGGCCATACCGGACCGGACCGGGCAAGACGGGACCAGGCCGTTGGGGACCCCGTGGCGGTGACCCACATGGACACGGGGGGGGGGGAGAGGGAAGGGGGAGGGGGGAGAAGGGGGAGGGGGGGTTGCTGCCGCGCACGCCGTCGCGTCGAGGGACACACGGGGCCGCTCGTGTGTGTGTGTGTGTGTGTGTATGGATGGATGCAGGGGCGGGTGCTTGGTGGGGTCGGGGTCGGCACAGGCCGGGCACGCACGTGCATCAGGTTGGTTCGGGGACTGGGGTCCACCCACAGGCGGGGGCGGGACTGGGGCACTGAGGTGGAGTGGAGTCCAGCCCAGTCGAGTGCGGACCAGTCCGCTGGGGCGGACACTGGCCAGGGCCCGATCAATGACACTCAGGACGGCAAGGCGAGGAAGGAAGCAGTGTAACCCCTTTTGCCAGGCCCCTCCACCGCCCGTCCACCACTCCACCGTATTGATCGGTCCCATCACACAAATTAGGAAACCGCGGCCCGACTCGACACAGCTGTCGCGGGTGCGTAGGTATGTGCATGGATGACAGTACGGCGCAGCAAGATCTGTACAAGCCACCCACCTGTACGACACGCACGTCGCCGTAGTGCGCTGCGCAGTGCAGCGGAGTGCTGCCGTCAAAGTCCTCCGCCGACACCGCCGAAGCCGCCCCGCCGGCCAACAGCTCCGAAACCACCTGCCCTTTCGTAATGCGCAATGTGGGACGACGGGAGCGAGAACGGATGAGAGCTGTGATGTCAACGGGTGATGTAAGGGAGGCGGGTTGCACCCATGTGAAAGGGGAGGTGGAGGAGGAGGTGGAGGGGGCACAGCATCCGAGACGCGGTCATTTGTGAAAGTGGCACGGCATGCCCCGGGCGAGGTGCCCGGTGAGGTGAGGTGAGCTGAGGCCAGCAGCCATCGCGGCAGCGCCGCCGCAGGTGCAGAAGGGGACGGACAACCGGAGGATCTGGTGGGCGGGTTGGTGGGGGCCGGTGTGGTTGTTGTCTCTTGCCTCTCCAGCCGGCGTCGAACCGTGGTGCGTGGCACCCGACTGGCCATGATTGCCCAGCAGGCCGCCCATCTGCAAATGTGCTCGCACATTGAGCCTCACACCGACTAACCCACCCACCGTCAGGTGGCCCTCCTCGGCCGCCAGGTGCAATGCCGTACGCTCGTCCTCGGGCCGCTTCCGTGCGGGGTCGGCGCCCGCCGCCAGCAGCGCCCGTACGACGGCGGCGTGACCCGCTGCCGCCGCCAGGTGCAGCGCAACGCGGCCCTCGCCATCGCGGGAGTCCACAGGTGCGCCGGCGGCCAGCGCCGCCTGAACCTTGGCGAGATCACCTGGCCAACCGCGCAGAGAAGGTGATGGCACAGGGCGGAGTGCGAGCTGCCAAGAGCTACCGCGAGTTGTCTAGATCTATGGTAGGAATGCGCTCTTGTGTCTAACCTTCTTCAGCCGCCGCCAAGAGCTGCTTCTTTGCCGACGCTGCAGCCATCGTGTTTGCTTCCGACTTCCGAAAGCACAAACAATTTAGGTAATGAAAGCTGAATGTGAATTTTATATTATAATTGCAAGGTTGTGAATTTACCTCTTTCTAACAGTCTTGCGTGTAGCGCCCTACTGCACGGCCGTAACGGTCAACGCCTTAGAACCTTCCGCGAACTTGTATGCATTGTAGCATTGATGTTTCACGCTGCTTCCGATGCTCAAAACGGCATAAGCCGACATGTGCTCCGACAGCAGTCCAAATATAGGATTTCAAAGTTAGCGACTGAAGACCGACCCTTGGATCCCTAACCTTTCTCACCTGCGTTTTGCCAAATGGACGAAAACAACGTGCATCACTTTTGGGGAATCAGCCCGGCGTTGGACCTCGGAAGCCTGTTACCGGCGGGTGGCGACGATGCAGCCGCGGTTCTACCCGTGGATCAGCCCATCCGCATGCTACAGGTGCGTGACATAAGTCTAGCCTTAGGTATCTGCAATTGCGCCCAAGCATAGCGACCTTGCCGCCCTGGCGCTTGGTCGACCAAAGCCCTTGCTCACCGAGACTAGTAATATGCGTCGACGCGCATACGCCCTGAAGTGCGGCCTTCCCTCACTAACCTTCCGCCCTCCAACTATCCCTCTTTCCTTCCCTTCGCGTCTGAAGAACCTTGCCGAACCTTACCGACCCAATTTCGCTGCGTGCCCGTGCAGGTGGCACCGTACGACGCCCGCCACACGCTGACAACCATCTGCCGTGTGACACGCCACCCGCTGCTGCTGCAGCAGAAGCAGCCGGTGGGTGTGGTACGTATGCTAATTGTTCAAGAGGCGCTGGGATCGGGAGAGTCGGATTTTCGCGGTGGAAGGAGCGCAGCCCTGATCAGCTCGCTCCGTTTGCATGCGCGCCTACCTGCCCGTCTGCCTACCTGCCCGTCTGCCTGCCTGCCTGCCTGCCTGCCTGCCTGCCTGCCGGTTTCCCCTCTGCTCCGCTCCACCCCGCAGGTGCATCTGGTCGTGTGGGAGGACTCCCCCGAGGGTCTTGCCCGGCACATGCTGCTGCTGGCAGTGCTGCTGGACGGGGGGTTGCTGCCCCGGGAGAGAGGGGAGCTGCTGCTGGAGCTGCACGGCAACGTGGTGATGAGGGAGAGGGCGGCGACGTACCTGGGTAGGGGGGGTTGGGAGGGGGGGCGGTGGGGGCTGGGGCTGTGTGGGGGAAGGCGCTGGGGAGGAGCAGTTGTTGGAGGGCGTTGGGGGAGGGGCGATGGCAGGGGTGCGGCGCCCGCCCTGCCAACCTCGAGGGGAGGGGAGGGGGGGGGCGATGTGGGTTGTTTGGTTTGGGGTTGTATGGTAGGAGCAAGGTTTTGTATTTCGGGGGGAGGGTGGCTGCATTGGGGAAAAGTTGCCGGCCCGAGCTCACGTGTGCCCCTGCCTGCCTGCCGGCACCAGCCACTGCCACGCCTCGTAACCCACCCTCACCAGTTGAGGTACCGTATTGCAACATGCCCCCCTCCACGGAGCTCCCTCCCCTCAGCTCCCTTCCCTCCACCGTTGGCGTCTTTTCAAAAGTGCGCCGTCGTTTGAGCAACCCATCTCCCCATCATTCTCCCCATCGTTCGCGCCCCTGCCCCTGCTTCTGCCCCCGCCCTGACCCGCCCTTCCGCAGACGAGAAGGCCCGGCAGCTGGAGGCGCTGGTGGTGGAGCTGTCGGGAGGGGGCGCCAGGGGAGGGTGTGGGAGGGGAGGGGGGGCGGCAGGCGGTGCCGGGGGCGAGGCGGCGGCGGCGGCGGCGGATGGCGACCACCGGGGCCTGGCGGCTCTGGGTCGCATGTTGGATCTGTCACTACTCAAATTCCAGGTGGGTGGGTGGGTGGGTGGGTGGGTGGGTTTGGTGTTTCGTTGGCCTTTGGGCCCCCGACTCGTATGGCAAGTTGTTTAGGTATGGGGTTACGCACGCACTCCCAAGCCATGTAACACACACGCGGGTTGACGGGGTGTGTGGTTACTGCCAAGGGAAAGGGCGATATGTGTGGTTGTAGAATCGAGGCTGAGGTGCGGCAATGGATGCGTCGAGGAGGGTTTTGGAAAGCTTGCGATCCGCGAGGGGATGTTTGGGTGTTTCGGGCGTGTGGATGTAAGGCCTAGCGTCTACGGAGTGGTATCTGCTGCTCTGCACACAAGCTGGTGGGCCCTATCCTTGCTACACGCAGGTTGGCCCTGTTCTCAGACCGGGATGTACCCACCCACTTTCGGTGTCGGGGTCGGGGATGCCGGCATGCAATGGGATGAGGTGTCGAGGAGGCAACCAAAGGGCTTTGGATCAGTGCCGTACCACCACCACCTCCCCTACCGCACCCCCCCCTCGCGTCCCTTCCCTCCGGCACCCCACAGGAGAAGGACCAGCTGGTGGAGGCCCTACAGAAGTGGCGTACGACAGTGGCGTACGACATGGTGAAGGCCTGGGACGCCCGCGCGCGCAAGTGGTACGGCGACCGGTACGACTTTCGCCGCAACATGGTGGACTGGGATTACCACATGCGGCTGCAGGTGGGCGATGAGGCTGGGTCGGCCTGATTTAGGTGTGGCGAGGTGTGCGGCCATTCGCGGTGCCACACAGCGATACAGCGCAGATACGCTCCCACCCCCCCCCCCGCAATCTCGAGAGTGTGTTGGCGCCACCAGTTGAATCACTTCCTTCCACATGGACGGAGTGGGTGACGAGGGACAGGATTCGGAAATGTTGGATTGCACTGCATTGCTAATGTGTCGGATTCCGGGTTTTAGGGGCTTCGTGGAGACGGGCTGTGTCTTTCATGGCCCTTACCTGCCATGTGCCTACCCAGACCTCTTAACAGGACACGTGCCCCCGAACATTTTCCTCACCGGCATTCATCGCGACAGCACGCACTCGCGCGCCATCTCCCCCCCTCCGACGCATATCACTCCTTGACCCCCTCCGTCGTCTCCGTCCCGTCGCTGTGCTTTCATCCTTGTGTCCCTCCCCGCCCCCCACCTCTTCTCCCCAGGCCGCTGGCACCCCCGGCCAGGACTCGGCTCACGGCTCCATCATCCACTTCCACCATTTCCGCCACTGGCGCATGCACGGCGTGGCGCACGAGTTGCGCGATTCGCACTATAATCAACCCAACCGCTCGTTGCTCAGTACGGCTTACGGCAGGACGAGGGTGAGTCAGCAGTCGTCGGCAGAACTGGAGAGCGGGCCGGGCACAGGGTGTATCAGTTGCTGATACCGGTATGCCGCTCAGGGGCGAGCCACTGGGAAATGGAACCTGATACAGATGATAGGTTATCTGTTATCCTCCGAAAAGGCGAGGTTCGCTCCCTGATACACTGTAACGCAGGTCCTGCCTGCCTGCATATGGAACAGTCGCCCGTGGAAAAAATTGTTTCGACCGAGCAAGGGGTCGAACCTTGGACCTGAGCCTTAGGAAAGCTCCGCTCTATCCACTGAGCTACACGGCCACGTGCAAAGTTAGGATAAAAATTACATATGTGCCGCCTTTAATCGTCGTGTCTTGTGTGGTTCGGCATCGCCGCACTCCTTGTGCTCCCCGTTTCCCCTCAGCTCCCCTCCCTCCATCGGCGTGCGGTTTCGATTGTTGACGACGTTGATATGATCCCATTGTCAAACTTGTCTGCATATGCCTCTAATGGAATTTTGGTGTCAGGGACGTTATGGTTGTTATTTATTACAGTGGGTTGCAGTCCCTCTGAACGGTCATTTGGACTTGATACTTGAACGACTGCAACGATATACAAATATCCTTAGTCTCTATCCACCCCCCTACACGTAATTTATGTCACCTTGTGTAGTTTTGTGTAGGTGTTTAGGGTTTATATATAGGCTTTTCAAGGCCTTTAATAAGGGTAAGAATTCGCTGGGACGCCTCGAAGCTGACTTTCAATCCGACCTCGGTTTCGCCCACATGTGAACACATGTGAACCCTAATGACACAAATCAGAATTCGTGTTCGCATGTCTTATTGCCTTACAGTAGGGTTTGATCTTAATCCAAAGACAGTCGTGTTTGTAGTTTTATTTGAACGACATGCTCAAACTGGCGCGGGCAAAGTCAAGGGTACGGCACGGGTTTTAAAGGCTCAGGCTCTCAAGGCACCGACAATGGCTCTAGGGGAGTGCGTTTGTGGCCAGTTGGCCATCCTGCCAGATGCTTTACGGAGTTCCTGATTTCCCGAACCCGTCTTCGGGCCTGCCAGAAGGTAGAGACTGAAGGGTTTAGTTACGAAATATATATCAATCATGTTTTCTAAAGTGGGCATCACATGCTTCCCGGATCTCGGGAGAGCGCCTGTGCCGGAGTGGTCTAACGGGTGGGTCTCAAGCTTTGAGAATGAGCTTTCCCATAGCGAAAGCTGCGTGAGTTCGAACCTCACCGGGCGCACTGCTCATGTTTTGTCGTGGCATCACCATGTGTCGTCATCATATTTCATCTATGCTACGCGCTTTGCCGAGTCCGTTCATGCATTTCGCTCTTTGCATTTCGCTCTTTGGCTTCCACATGCATGCTGGCCCGTCCCAACCCCCACTCCACATCCCCAGGAGTTCAAGGACCGCAACATGCGCGACGTGGGCCGTTCCGTGAGCGCGTGGGGCTTCTGGGCCGACATCCAGAACGGCCCCTACCACTGCTTCGGCACGCTGACGGAGGAGTCGTCATTTTACAAGGTCACAAACAAGCAGTACGCCCGTACGGCAGTGGACGTGGCGGAGCACAACGTGACGGTGGGGTTGGGTATTGGGGGAGGGATGGGGGGGAGGGCTATTGGGGGACGCACATGGGAGTCAGTGACGACGATGGCCTAGACGAGTGCGCGAGGGCTGTTCCCAGGCGGCGAGGCAGGATGAGATGGGAGGGGCGGTAGAGTGGGATTTAGTTGACGGAAGATTTGCTAGGCTGGGTGTGGCTATTCGTGGTGGGGGAAGGTGGTTGAGTGTGAGGTGCCGCTCGCCTGGCGCTAAGGAAGGGACTGGCCGCTGACCTGCAACTGTTCGACTTCAGTAATCCCTTCTCCCCCATCCGCCCGCCCCGTCCTTACGCCCCCGTCAACTCAACTCCTCCCTCCACCACCACTCAACCCCTCCCCCAACCACCACGTCTCCACCCCACCCTCCCCCTTCAGGCTCTCCTCCACGAGCTGCGCACGGGTCAGCGGCTGACCCTGGCTGCGGGGAGTGAGCCCCCCCGCGCCCAAGTGGCCCGAGGCCCAACCTCCCTGGAGGACCTGCAGCAGCAGCAGCAGCAGCAGCAGCAGGGGGAGGGGAAGGGCGACGGGGAGGGGGAGCGGAAGGGGCAACAGGGGCAGGGCGAAGGCGGCGCGAGCGGGCAGGATGACGCCGCACCGGCCGCGGCGTCCGATCAAGCATCCACTGGCTCACCCACACCGGCCGCCGTGGCCACTACCGCGGCACCAGAGCCGCAAGGAAAAAGTGGCGAATCGGGCAACTCCGGGCCGCCGCCGCCACCGCCTCCCCCACCGCCGGCCCCTGCACCCTCGCCACCGCCGCCGCCACCGCCGCCCGAAGCTGGACAGCGGGAGCCGCCCTCCGGTCTGGCGCCCGAGCTGCCGCCGGATGAGGTCCCCCGGTACACCTCGGGAGGGAGGGCCGCGGTCGCCAAGGCCGTCGCAGCGGCGGCTGCACCCCCGCCATCATCGGCGGGGGCACCCTCGGGAGGAGGGGCAGGGGCAGGGTGCGGAAGTGGCGAGGCGGGCGGCGCGGCGCCGGCCCAGGCAGATGCGAGGGCGGAGGTGCAGGGTGCCGCTGCTGCAGCCGGGGAAGTCGGTGGCAGCGGAGACGGCGGCAGGGGGCCTGGTGCCGGCACCGCTGATGCCGCCACCCCGGCCGTCAAGCAGCAGGTGTGTCCTTGGAGCCAGAGTTCGTCTGGGTGGGGGGATGGGGGGTTACCGTACACCTCTTGAGGAGGTGGGCCTCTGCTGTACCGTTGCGCATGGCCATTACGGTTGTGTTCGCGGATAACCGCGTCCCCGCTGCGTTCAGCGTGGCCGCGGCTTCACCACCTGCCCGCTCACTCACCCCCCCCGGCCTTTCTCGCAGCACAGCGCCCGACGTTCGCGCGGCGCTCTCTCCCTCCGCAGCTGCCCCGCACTGCCCCTTTGCCCCGTTACCCTCTCCCCTTCGTCCCTACGGGTTGCTGCAACCAGATGCAATGAGCAAATGACGCAATTCACGCTGAAGTCCCTCCCCTCCCCATCAGCCATCATCCCCCCCCCGCTGTGTGTATGTGTCAGATGGCGGCTGAGGAGGCGGCGCTGCGAGCTGCCGAGGCGGCTGCCGACGCTGCGGGCCGCTGCCGCGCCTCGTCGCTGTTCCAGTTGCAGCTGTTGACCGGGGACCTGGCCAAGGGAGTCACGGGTGGGTGGGGGCTGGTGGCTGGGGGGGAAGGCGGGTGCTCGGCGTGGAGCGGGAAGGTGTGGCGCGTGTGTCGGCAGTCCAGTCCAACTGAAACTGACTGGAGTGGGGACTGGACTGGGGATATGCTTAGCATGCACGAGACAAGCGCTGGCTGGGCCCCAACCTCCCCATCCCAATGAACCTACCGCAACACCCTCTCGCCTCTCCCCAAAACACACAAGCACACACGTACTCGTCCCATTCCCCTTCCACAAATTCCACAATCCCCGCTTGCGTCCTCAGGCCGCGCCAAATACACCGGTGCATTTTCCGTACTGACCCTGGGTCACCGTCACATCCACATGCTGGCCCCCGAGTACGGCCTCCACGCGGCGGCGGCTCCAGGGGCGGTTCTGGTGGCGGAGAACGCCAGGTGCGGTGCGGTGTGGTGCGACGGATTGGGGGTTGGGAAAGGGCAGGGGGGCGGGGGTCCGTGATCCGCAGTAGCACTGGGGGCCGCGAGGCGGGAACGGCGCTGATTGGGTTGTTGAGCGGTGGTTATGGGGGCGATCATCTGGACAGCGACCCCTAGGGGCCGGCTGCTCCAGCCACGCAGGGTGACGGCACTGCGGGAGGGCCACACGCACGCAGGGGCAGCGGCGGGCAGGTGGGTGAAGGGGCCGGGGTGGCCCCCCGACTGGCGTCACCCGTCAGCCCGCGTCCTAGCCGGTAGCTGCTCGTCAACATACCGGTAACACTCGCCATGGTTCTCGTCACGTCACGTCACGTCATGTCGCTGGCCCGTCCGCCCCGCAGCTCTCAGCCCCGCAACCCACATGGCGACAGATATGCCCCCGCCCTCGCGCCGTGTCGCCACCTACCGTCCTTTCGTAGTTTCCGGTTCCTGGTTTCCGGTGTGGGTGTCGCGTGTAGCTGCCCAGTCACCCACCCACCCCACCCACCCACCCACCCGCCCGCCCACCCACCCACCCGCCCACCTACCCACACGACCCACCCACCCCGCCCACCCACCCACCCCACCCCACCCAGGCACGTGCTTCAGCTCACCAAGGAGCAGGCGGCGATGTTCGTGACCAAGATGGACGAGATGGCGGGGGCGGCGGGATGGAGGAAGGAGGCGGGCGGACGGCGGCCAGAGGGGGTCACGGAGGCGAGCGAGGTGTACGTCAAGACCCGGACGGCCTAGATGTTGTCGGCCTTGAGGGCCCTCGCCAGGGACATACATGAGGCGGCGGCCGCGATGCCTGAGCCCGGCGTCTCAGCCGTGCAGGACAGAGAGTCGTACCGTACGGCAAGGTGCAACGGTGGTGCATGACCACAATTGTGATCATGCACGCAGGGCCGGCTGCGATGTTGCCACGGAGCAGTGCTCTGCGTGTCGCACGCGCGTATGTGTGGGCAGGTGACCACCGACACGGCGCACCGCCAAAGTGAGATATTGTGTGGGGGTGGGGGGTTGCGTGGGGCCGGCAGGCGTGCAGCGAGGCGTGCAGGAGCGTGCGCACGCGATATGGCGATATGGTACGCAATGCAGGCGAGCCAAGGGATCCTAAGACAAGTAAGCACCTGCCTACCGAGCCTGTGTGTAGTTTAATTGAACCGACGGTCGCATGAGGGTGGCCACCCCGCACGGCGGGCATTGTCGCTCGGGGCCCGTCCGTCGGGGACATAACCACGTGGCTGCGTGCCACGGCTTTCTCTGCAACGGACGCGCTTCCTCAGGACGTCAGGAGCAGCAGCCCAGGCGGCAGCATGAGGCCGAAAGTCCGGACGGGCGCGGGGCCGCCGGCAGTCGCGCCCCCAAGGCAACTGGAATGACCGAGCAAGCAATGCAAGTGCAGCGGAGAGGCGGGTAGCTGCTGACGGAAGTTGCGCAAACGAAAGGCGCCTCTATCTATCTAGAACAGCAGGGTGGGTACAGTGACTACGGGTTTTCGTGACTTGATCTTCGATGGGCTCCAGGCCATACATCTAGCTACCTGTTAAAGGAAGGGTCATTCATTCGGGGGGGGGGTAGAGATGCCCCCGGGTCGTCGGCTGTTGGATTTGATAGGTAACGTTGGCGAGGAATGGGAAGGGGTCAATATGCATGCAACCGTGCGAGTGTGCAGGAAGTACGTAAGGCACATATATATACCGTTCCATGCCGACATACAGGCACCTGATGAGGCACAGCAGGCCCAATCGGTTCACGGGAGCGAAGATAAAAGGTTCACTCGCTCCGTCCAGCAAAAGCGGTCCAGCCCTGCTTGAAAGTTGGTATTGGATCCCCGCCGAGCAACCCACACGCATAGCATGTGCGTGTGCGTGCATGCCCTTGCTCGTTGCCAATACCGCAAATAACGTTAGCACCTTTGCCAGCAATAATAATCAATGAGTACATTCATAAGGCCCCCGCGAAGCAGCTTGACTCCCAACTAATAATAATGGATCTGGACGACTCGGCGGTCCGCCGAGTACGATGGTGATGCATGACCCGCCATTTGAAATTACAGTAACAATAGGTCATTCGTTGGAGTGAAGTGTCCCCTGGTTACAAAACCGCCCTCGATCGGGCCCCTGCCAACGCCAGGCGGTCGCGCGCGTACAGGATGAGGAGTTGAGGAAATAGCGCTTCGTCATTTCAAATTTCCGAATCATGTTATTGAACTATACACGTTACCCAGCAAAATATACCAGCGCAACGAAGCGCCGGCACGAAATGCTGGCTAGAACGAACGAGCGAGCGAGGGCCGAACAAATGAGCGAACCGGCATACGACAAGGGGTTGGTGTCGGCTTCCTTGAAGCCGGAAAAAGGGCGGGGCCCCGTTCAATCCGTACGGGTGGAGTTGAAGGGCTAGGGCGGCGAGGGCGTGAAGTGTGAGAGTGTCAACATTCCTGCTGATAGACAGCCAGAGCTTTCAGCAATCCGCCCCATGTTTAGCATCGCGCGCCGTCTCGGCACTGTGCAACTCTTCCGGCCAGCGCATTTACTTGACAGTAGACATGCAGTGTATCATTTACACATCACGCAGGCTGACTTGCCAATAGAAGGACAGCGGAACTGTTTGAGAGGGTCGCGATGACGTGCAGTTGCCGACGAGAGTGCACAGGCTTCGCTACCGAGATATTCGCCGTAGATAGAGGAGGCTTGACAACTTTAACATTGGGACAGGGAACGTAGAAGTCCCCTAGGTTGCCGACTGGACTTGTTGGGCGGCCCGCAGATGAATCGTGCATGCATTGGCGGCTTGGCGTCCAACAACCAGCAGTTTGCCCCTCATGATTTGATCCTTTGCAACCTTTGTAATAGTAATATGCGTCAAGACGATCGGACCGGCAAGCAGAGCTGCTGTGGTGTTGTCGCGGGAAGAATGTTCGCAATGTGTACATAGTTGGTTGCAGAAATGAAGATTCATTTCACGCCTTCATGTCAGAATTCCACTTTAATGAACGATGAATCTTCTGGAATTAATAATAGGCCGAGAGGTGTTGGTTTGACCTCGGCCTCGGTCCATGGAGACTGCCAAACTGGTTTGTACTCATGCGATGTTGGGTTCCAATAATAAGTTTACCGTGCAATAAAGAATGTAATGTTTTACTTCTGCAGCCTTTCCGTTGGCCGAAAGTCTACACTTGTCCAATTACTTCCCACGTCCCACGTCCCACGCACGGACATGGGCAATCCTACAAGCGCGCGCCCTGTGGGCCGCGGGCTGCCGTAGCGCCCCTTGCGTATGCGGACGCGACGCGACGCGACGCGACGCGACGCGACGCGACGCGACACGACGCGACGCGACGCGATGCAACGCGACGCTCCGCTATGCTCCGTTACGTTCCACTACACAACGCTGCGTGTCACGACACACTGCGTCTTTGACACCGTTTGTCCGAAGCCATTGGTAGTTACTAAGAAGCAGAAGAACTTGGCGGTTCGTTAGGATTTCGCGAGGTTAGTTGTGTGGTTCTGGAGCTATCTTACGTTGTGGGATATTTAGGAGCTGCTCGCGATCATCGCAGCAGCTTGTTGAAATACTTGCCGCATTCATTGCAGACGGTTGGTTATATCTAGCTGTCGCGCTTGTATTCACAACTAGCTCCCTGACGACGAGCCGGTTCTACCTCGTCAGGTCGCAAGGACCGGCCTCACGGGTGGCGCACCCGCTGCTGTGACTTGTAACACCAAATGCTGTGTTACTGAACGCTCGCTCGCTCGCTCTCTCGCTGCTGCTACGATAAGCTGATCTGATCAACCACTCCGACATCTCCTTTCATCGCCGCGCCATTGTAACCGCGTCGGGCACGTCAGTCCCCGGCGCACCCCACCATATTTCAACAAGCTGGAGGAGACATCGGAGGAGGTTCGCCGCTCGCGCCGACTTGCTGGCCTTGGGCCATCGGCTGCTTCTTCGGAGTCTGAACAGACGTCTGAGGTGAATAGTGACGCTGAGAGTGCTGATTCTGCTTTGGACACTGCTGCTGGTGCTGACGCTGCTGCTGGTGCTGATTCGGGCTCTGAGTCCGGTTCCGTCGTAAGTGATTCTGATAGCGAAATGGCCGCGGAGCTTTCTACGAGTGGCATGCCCATTTTTATGGGCGGTGGCGCCAAGGCTTTGGCAGATTTCAAGATAGGGCATAAGCGCTTTGTTGCTTTGAAGAGCTTTCAGTTGAAGGACGGCAAGGTTCCGCCCGAAGCCGAGTGCAACTTGGCCAAGGCGAGCCTGGCCGGGGGCGCGGCGCTCTGGTTTGAGAAGGAGGGTGAGCCGAAGTTGGCGGGGCTCGCGGGGGAAGCTATGTTGAAGAAGTTCTGGGAATTATTGGAGGCGAAGTACGCGGAGCCCGCCCCGCACGAGCGTATCGCCTTCCAGAAGATGAAGATGGGATGGATTGGCGGGAAGCCGGCTGAGGAGGATCCGCTGACGTTTTACGCCCGGTTTGCGTGCGACGCTGCGGTCATGAAGGCTTATTTTCCGGAGCGCCAGATGCTGTCGATATTCATCAACGCCTTGCCCTCGAGCCTGCACGACAAGGTCAAGGGCCACGCTGATGGGCTTCCCGCACCCGTCGACCTGGAGGCGGTGGCGCAGTATGCCTACAATGTGTACAACAGTTACCAGGCGGACAACCTGCTGGACACCGAGACCTTTCTATTGACAACGAGCACGCGCGCTGGAGGCAACAACAACCGCCCGCCGCCGCCGTACTGCAAGGGCTGTGACAGCAAGTCCATCGACCCGCAGGACCATCGGCGGTCCTGCTGGGTGGGCCACCCGGCGCAGGCGCGACCCGACTGGAAGCCGCGCAGCCGGGAGCTGTTCGCGGTCTGGGAGAAGATCAAGGCGGCGGGCGGCCGGCAGCAGGCTCAGCGCGCCCTGGTGACGCGCGGTGAGGAGGCGTGGGAGGACTTCGCCACGACGCTGGTTAACAGCGTGGTTGGCGAGACGACTGGCGGCCGACAGCAGCCCCCACGCGTCCTGGTGACGCGCGGTGAGGGGGCGTGGAAGGGCGGCGCTACGAGGCAGTGAATGGGTGGTGGACGATTTGTGTTTGAGAGGATGGGAGGGTGATTTGTAGGCTGAGTCCCTCCGGTTGGCTTGGTTGGCGAGTGTGGACATTGATCTGGGGGGGCAACCCTTGGCTCTGGTGAACAAGCGATTTGCGTGTGCCAGCTTGGTGTACGGACGCGCCGTACGGACTCGTTGTGGACCACTTGCGATAGAAGACTTCGTGCACGTGTGACTCTTAGCGTTTTGCGTAGCTGTTTGTGTACCTCTTACGCTTGCGGCGGTTTGGCGTGACTGGCAGCTTCAGCCCCCAGACGAATGCTTGGGGCTTCCAGCTGGGGGGGGAGTTGCTCAGGGCAGCACGCGTTCTGCCAGTTACGCAGTGTGTCGTGACAGCTGTCACGACACACTGCGTCTTTGACACCGTTTGTCCGAAGCCATTGGTAGTTACTAAGAAGCAGAAGAACTTGGCGGTTCGTTAGGATTTCGCGAGGT
The DNA here is from genome assembly GCA_030267565.1 of Pleodorina starrii. Classification (NCBI taxonomy): domain Eukaryota; kingdom Viridiplantae; phylum Chlorophyta; class Chlorophyceae; order Chlamydomonadales; family Volvocaceae; genus Pleodorina; species Pleodorina starrii. The sequence continues at coordinate 937,124 of BRXU01000032.1, forward strand.
TAGTTGTGTGGTTCTGGAGCTATCTTACGTTGTGGGATATTTAGGAGCTGCTCGCGATCATCGCAGCAGCTTGTTGAAATACTTGCCGCATTCATTGCAGACGGTTGGTTATATCTAGCTGTCGCGCTTGTATTCACAACTAGCTCCCTGACGACGAGCCGGTTCTACCTCGTCAGGTCGCAAGGACCGGCCTCACGGGTGGCGCACCCGCTGCTGTGACTTGTAACACCAAATGCTGTGTTACTGAACGCTCGCTCGCTCGCTCTCTCGCTGCTGCTACGATAAGCTGATCTGATCAACCACTCCGACATCTCCTTTCATCGCCGCGCCATTGTAACCGCGTCGGGCACGTCAGTCCCCGGCGCACCCCACCAAGTTGCTCAGGGCAGCACGCGTTCTGCCAGTTACGCAGTGTGTCGTGACATGCGCAATGATACACAACGCTATGCAACGCTATGCAACGCTATGCAACGCTATGCAACGCTATGCTACGCTACGCTACGCTATGCTACGCTATGTTATGCAACGCCCTAAGTAGCACACGTGTATGATCGCATTTTCCTCGCAAATCGCAAGTCGCAATTTCAATGTGCACGATTACAGTCGCGTTCACGTTACGGTATACTATGCAACACTACGCTATGCTACGCGACGCGACGCGACGCGACGCGAGAAGGCGCGCACGCGTCTTCAATTTTGCACGTCGAAATGCGATCGTGCACGCTGCGCGATACTATGGTGCGCGACGTGATGCTACACTTCGTTACGTGACGTGACGTGACGCTATGCTACGCTCCGCTGTGCTCCACGCTACGCTCCGCTATACTCCATTACGACGCGACGCGATGCGACACCGGCCCCGTGCCGCGATGCTACACGGGACAGTATACTATCCTAGTCTACGCTATGCTACGTTACGCTACGCTACAGTACGCTACGCTATGCTACGCTACACTACGATTCACTATGCTTGTCTACGTTCCGCTACGAAACGCTACGGAGGCTACGGTCCGCTACATATACTCCGAAAATGCGATCGTGCACGTTGTGCTGCACTATGCTTCGCGACGCTAGCCGAGCGTAGCGTAGCGGAGTGTAGCCGAGTGCAGCGAAGCGCAGCATAGCCTAGCACAGCGCAACACAGCGGAGCGGCGACGACGGCGATGACGAGTGCGCGACTTTATTCGTCAACTTGCATTTTAACGATCAAACCGAGCGAGCGAGCGAACGAGCGTGCGAACGAGCGAGCGAATGAGCGTGCGAATTAGCGTGCGAACAGCGCAGCAAACCGCAGCAGGACGTAGCAGAGCGCTGCGCAGGCGCGCATGACTTAAATTGCCGACTACGCGACGCTCCGCGATACGCTCCGCTATGCTTCGTTACAATCCGCTACACAACGCTATGCAACGCTACGCTACGATCAAACCGGTAGAGCGAGCGCGCGAGCGAAAAACATTCACGCACTTTACGCGTCGGGGTTTCGGAGCCGAGCAATTCTACTTCACGATAGCAATACGATTCACATGGCGCCGTCATCGCCACTACGCGACGCGACGCTGTGCTCCGCGATACGCTCCGCTATGCCTCGTTACGATCCGCTACGCAACGCTATGCAACGCTACGCTACGTTTTGCTATGCAGCATCCTAAGTAACGCGAGTGCACGATCGCATTTTCCTCGCAAATGGCAAGGCGACTAACTTTGACAAGCCTATCTATTTATATGCGAGCAGCACATTCCGCGACGTAAAAGTAATTTACGCGTCGGGGTTTCGGAGCCGAGCAATTCTACTTGACGATAGCAATATTATCCACACCGCGCCGACATGTCACAATTCCATTATATTAATTTTGACAGCGATTGCGATGATTTGTACGCGCGGAAACGTCGATGCAACTTCGGCCGCGATCAGCGGAAACTAGCACAAACGAAAAAATGGCTGAAGATGCGTACGGATGCATATCCTGCAATACAGAATGTAATTTGCGATGAGAAATGCCGAAACGAAAAGCGAAAAGCCCAAAAAAAGACATTACACCGGACTACGGACACCATTTCAGTGGGGTAAGGCCTCCGCTTCTCTAGCTACGCTAGAGGCGCTACGGCTACAGGGCGGGGCCCCCCTGGGCGCTTCGCGCTGGGGCCCCGCCCCAGCGCGAAGCGCCCAGGGGGTCCCCGCCCAATGAACGCAAGGATATAAACTGAGTGGAAACAAGACGTCAACGTTTCCCCAAATATAAATCAGCGCAATGAAATTGCTGGCACGAAATGCTGCTGGCCAGATAGATAGATAGATAGATAGGACTAACGAGCCGAACGAGCGAACCGGAGCATACACGCTGACGGCAAGGATACAAACTGTGTGGAAATTCCATGAAATAATATAGGGAATTAAATGGGGTTGTAATATAATTTGCTTCAGGATGCGCGGTTGGTAAATGATAGATTGGTCACCATCATAGGGCGAAACGACAAAGCTTTATTACTAATCTATCTACAAGCTATATGCGACCACCGAAGGGCTGTTAGCGAGGGAGTAATATTTACATCGACAAACATCGCTATCATATAACCCAGTACCTCCACCCTCCCTCTCTGGTGAGTCAGAACGTTGATGTTGAGGGCGATATCTGCAGGCAGGATTAACTATACGCCAAAGCCATTGCTTCAAATCCCACGTACTGTTATGCGCATACACGCACGCACCATCTATCTTTTGTTCAAGACGCGGAACGTCCCTGTTGCACCTTGCCGTGTTTCCCGCAGCCAACTGCCTGTGCATGGACCACAAAAATCTGGTGCAGCGTTCTTTCGAGGCGAAGCTACGAAATGGTTCCCGGATCGGCGAGACCATCGTCCGTGTAATGAACTATGAAGGCGACGCAGTTCCAAGCCTGGTGGTTGAAACCAGACTGGATCAAGGTGCGCATTCACCGCGATCAAATTTGCTTCCTTACATGTATGCTCACATGATGATCATATCATTCCCGGATATCACATACACACTTACGCGCACGTAACTTATTATTATCTCCGTCGTTCTATCCTCCGCTCACCCGCCATTCATCTTTCGCAGGGTACTATTTCCGCGACATGAAAGGCCGCACCCAGTCCGGCATGCAGTACAGTCTGCCCAACAAGCGCTCAGTCCTAACAAGGACGGATGCGACGTACACTGAGCGAGGGCGCATGTGGTTTCAGGAGACCCAGACGGATTGCGCTGTCAGTGGCAGCACCGCCAAAGTCGAGTACGGCATCAACCCCGACATCGTACAGTGCCCCTTTGACAACTCACGCCGCCAATACGTACAAGTCAGGGAGGAGCTCTGTTTCGGCACAGGCATGCTCACCGCACCGATACAAGGACAACGTGTACGGCACAATGGAGGACACAACGGTCCGCACTTTGCTGAACATCAACCTGTAGTGCTGCCAGTGCGAGACGGTTGTGGCGCCGCCGTTGTCGTCATCGCCCCCATCGTCGCCGCTCCAACCCAACCCGCCTCTCGCCCCACGTCGCCCATCCACGCCCCCAAGCCCACCTCGCCCGCTGCGGCCTCCACACCCCCCGCAGCATCCCCGTCGCCTAGCGCAGTAGTAGCCCAGCAGCAGGGATGGTATCGATGGTATCGATCGAGCAAGCAGCAGCCGGTTGGTACTGCTGGCTGAACCTATTTATCGTACGTTAGACATGACCCTGGATGGAGCTGAATGGATGGAGCGAGCGAGGGCGCCGGGGCCAGATAGATTTATGGGTGCAGGGGCTGATTAGGCACAGCAGGCCCAATAGGTTCACGGGAGCGAAGATAAAAGGTTCACTCGCTCCGTCCAGCAAAAGCGGTCCAGCCCTGCTTGAAAGTTGGTATTGGATCCCCGCCGAGCAACCCACACGCATAGCATGTGCGTGTGCGTGCATGCCCTTGCTCGTTGCCAATACCGCAAATAACGTTAGCACCTTTGCCATCAATGAGTACACTCATAAGGCCCCCGCGAAGCAGCTTGACTCCCAACTAATAATAATGAATCTGCTCTCGGTCCGTTTGTGCGTTGTGCACGATGACGCGCCATTCGTTAGAGATCACAATAGTATGCTACCCATTAGTTATATATGTAAAGCTTTATTCGTTGAAGTGAAGTGTCCCCTGGTTACAAAACCGCCATCGTTTGGCCCCCTCGGCTGTCATATATCACGCATGCCAGCGTCTCTTGGCTGTCGCGCGCGTAGGGCAGGCATGATGCATGCACTTGCTTGCGGGTGGCGGCGGGAGTGCAGCCGTACATGAAAATGGCGAGCATGGCCGGCCTGGCGTACGGACATCTCTCCCCCAGCCGTGCTCGACGGACACAATAGGTATCATGGCCGCCATCGTGTGGCTAGCCTGCAACACCGGGCTGCTGACCGCGAAGATAGCCCTGTCGGTGGCGGACCTGACCCTCCACCTCGCGGTAGCCGTATCCTATGCGACTGTCGACACCATTGCTGTTGGCTGCACGCTAGGCTGCGCCTACCTGGCCTACGCGTGGGGCGGCAACCTTGCCCGGCGAACATGCAACATAGTGAGATGGACATTCACCGTCAAAGGGAGCGCGATTCGAACGCTGTCCGAATGGCGACAGGGCTGGTACTGCATCTTCCTCCTTCCGTACACTCTGATCCCTGGAGCGCTTGCAGCATCACTCCCCCCACTGACCGATGCGGTCTGGCTTGTGCTAGTTGCCCTGACACTCTATGGACTGGCATACGTGGTTACAGTTCTCATAGTTAGTTATACCGGCAGGGTTCACATCCGTAAAGGCAATCTGGCAGGCTGCACTTGTCACCCGCTCAGAACTCCGAAAGGTACAGAGCTCCCCAGGTCTCTACGTGCGGGCAGCAACGTCTCTCCTGGCCCTAGCGTCGCTGTCCTGGCTACTTGCTACAGCCGACGCATACGTGCCAATCCTAACCATGGGAATCCCCATCGTGACCCCTGGGCTCCAAGCGGTGCCACTCGCGGCGCGCCACACGCGGTACCTAGCTACTCACCGCCTGCGCCGCAGTGGGACTCACCACGGCCCACCTCAACGCAACGCTCGACCCGTCCACCAGCGTACTGACACTTCTCGCCCTGGCCATCCGGAACCACCCCCACCCACGCACGTACAACCGCGGGCGCGCCAGCGATGAACCCGCACCACATATACCAAAAACCCCCGGCAAAGCACCTGAGCACAGCCCGTGCTGCGCTAACCCCGAATACGCGCCCTGCGCCAGCCAAACCGATAGACCCGCCAAGAGAACAAGGACCGCCGGGAACCGCGGCGAGGGCCACGTGCCAAGAGCACCCGCAGACATCACCTGGCCACCGCCCGGCCCAGCTGCACCCGGCGTACCCCTGTACAACGAAAATCAGCAAAGATTGCTATGTATGATACACTCCATCAACAACCTGCTTGGGGGGCCGTACATCGACCCCGAGCACATTCTCAGCTACTGTTCTCTGCTACATCCTTGACCCAGATGCGCCATAGGTGGAGGTACAGCGAGGTCCATGAGTGCATCGGTGATCGGCGCCACCACCAGCGCGGTCCTCTCAGTTATGACCACAGACCCGCTAAGGACGAGGCCTCGCTGAGGACGGGTCGGGGCTCGCGGAGGACGGGGGCACACTAAGGACGCTTGGGAAACGGTCGCTGTCTACTGCAGTGCATGTCAACCGTGCGGCACTCGCAGAGGCACACGGCGTGGTTCGCATCGTACACTGCAATGAAAGTATGAAACCCCACCCACCCAACACGCAAAGGACCAACACTTATTGGGCTACATTGACCACATATAGTCACGTGCAATCCATGAAACCCTTACCTACAAAGACAATGATTTACGCCTATGCGGGATACACGTGGCGGGTATGCGGTCTCCTTGAGATGGGGTGTAATGAATGGTGCAGGATCAGGCTCAGGAACACGCGTGCGCGGTGCTGGAACGGTGCGAGTGCTGGGACGGTGCGCGGTGCTGGGACGGTGTGGGGCGGTGCACGGTGCATGATCAGGCTCAGGAACACGCGTGCGCGGCGCGGTGCTGGGACACAAGTCCCAGCACCGCGCCATGGATAGGCAAGCGGATGGGCATCGATTAGCAGGGGATGCCAAACACCTTGAGTACCCATAGAACTACTGCCTTGCATGTGTGTGTATGTGAGTGTGCTTGTTACATGGTTGGGGATGCGTGGCCCTCTCACGATCAAACAAGGGGTGTCGGCAGGGGCCCCCTGGGAGTTGAGTGCTCGGGAACTCGTGCCGAACTGTTGGATGCACGCTGCCTAAACGAGAACGCCTCTGGGGCTCTGACAACGCGGTTTCGGGCAGTTGCATTGCGAGAGGTTCGAGAAGCAATCGAACCGAGTCACGGCAGCTGGTGGGGCTTCGGCCATGCCCGGGAAGTGGGCCCCGTGAACAAAGTGGCCGTCGTGTATATCTCAACGTGACAGACGGCCACTTTGTTCACGGGGCCCACTCCCCGGGCATGGCCGAAGCCCCACCAGCTACATGTAGCCGATATGCGGCGCGGAATGTACGTCTGTCCGGGGACAATGATTGCTATTTTCATATGCTGCGTGAGGACGGAGGTTGGGGACATCACCTTGATCTGGGAAAGGGTCGGCGCTGGGAGCGAGAGGGCGCGCTCGGGGCACTATGGTTTCACGGCTTTCCTTGGGGCGTGGTGCTGGGAGGCATGCAGTGTACAGCTGTGGGTTTCGCTTGCTAGCGCACCGATGCGCGCCAGTCTAATATATAGTTTGTGCTCCGCTGTGGCGCCGCGTTCGCACGTTGCGCGGCCCAGGGGTGGCCGGTCCTAGCGCGCCCTATGCACGGACTTCGTGGCTTGCCTGCGCGCGCAGTCTGCACACATTGCTCGCGAACTTGTCGTGAGTGCGTGGTTTGTGCTCTCTGCAATGTACACAGTCCGTGCCTTTGCTTGTGTCTGTCGCAAGTGAGCGGGTGTTGGATGACCCCTGATGATGGAGCCCGCTTGTAAGCTGCGCGTCGTCGCGCGGACGTAGCATTCTAATGTGTTGGGCCCTGCATCCGTGTTTAGGACGTGCCTTTGGAGCCATGCCCTGACCGCACATGAACCTCCTGAATAAAGGGCAACTGACTACCTGGCTCTCCCTTTTCAGGCCTTTTCCAAGCCGATGCCTCGGCTCGTGCGTTGGTTACGCTGGTCCGCTACGTATACACGGCCTGCTTACACCTAAAGCGGGACTGCCGGAGGACCTTAATTGTTGCAGTATGAGTTCTTCCGAGCAGGATGTGACCTACTGGCTTCACATGCTAGCACCAAAAGGCCCGGGGAGGGGGGGACGGCCGTACTGTAACTGTTACCGCATCAGGAGCAAGGTGCATCGTATATCAGCATACAGAGCATGCAATTTATTTCGAGAAGCTAAATTTTCATCGCTGCTGTAATATGTTTGACAAATACCATTGCTATCATCAGAGACACCAGCAACCGCACATTATTTGTCATACACGTTCCTAGATGGTCTTTTCAATCGGCAAAATTTAGAAGGTCGAAGCATCTTTGCAGAAATGAAACTTCTGTGCGCCGCTTTGGCGCTTACCGCGATTTGAAGCACGGTCACCGCTCAACGTAGGTGGAAACTTCTCCTTGTCCAGACGTCGCATCCTGCTGGTTGCTGTATCTCATACATTTGTCAACGGTTTCCTTACTGCCCTTTGCTGTCCCTTGAAATGTCGTATGTCTGGATATCCACCATGCCTGCTGCCTTTTGCGCCAACCATCTGAGTGTTTCCCTACGTCGCAGAGATACGCCTTGTCGACGATTATCTTCCAGAAGGCGTCACTACGTTTGCAGGGCGGCTCGAGTTCCAGTCATCTTCCGGCGCCGAGTGGACAACTGTGTGCGCGTAAGTTTTAAACTCTAAACCCTAAAACCCTATCTCAACACACATATATCTCTAGGCGTTGACGCAGTCCATGTGTGCGGTCTTGCGTCCAACAGCTTATCTTCCGGGGGCATGGTGACCAGGCTGGCCAAACCCCTGCGGTTGGAGAGTAACGGCAGTCGTTGCCTTGGTGACCGAGAGAGGCGGCCCATACAAACGCTTTATCACCACATAATCGGTGGCCAACTGCACGTGCCATGACCGGGGCCGGGATCAGCCAAGGCCGACTGAAAGATTACCCAGAAGATGGGGGGGAGGGGGGATGTGGTTCCACGTTAAGAAGTTTTGCCCCCTGGTTGCTGTCGGCCATGTAAACCGGGCATCAAATAAGCTTGTGATGAATGTGCGTGGGCCGGAGCGTAACCCGCTCTTTCAGGCGACTACCGTCCGCCCAAACTCTGCCGCGATAGTGTCGCCGCCGCGATGTATGGCGGCGGGGTCCCTATCCGACGCAAACGAACAGGTAGTTGTCCGTCCACGATTCCTGTAAACGGCAATATCCAGCACGCAGGAGCTGGTGCTGATACATAGATCACCACCACCCGGCGTCCGCGTGAGTATTACCAAATACGGCCGGAGGGTTGGCGACCTGAGCATCATGATCTTCCTCACGGCCCGCTACGTACCCAAGTCTGGTCACCTTATTAGACGCTCAAACGTTTGACCACGTGCGATCCTACCTACCGAGAAGCGTGTATCCACCACTTTCACCCTTCGCATCTGCCGCAGGAACAACTTCGATGCGACCGATGCTGCAGTTGTGTGCAGGTAAGTGTGCCGCTATGCTTGACCATGCCGCTTGTCATTTAATGGCGCCGGATGCAATGGAGAGCCACGTTCCGCCCTCGCTCCCCTCGGGCGAACGAAGGATATGACACTTGCTCCACGCGGCTAAGCACAGCCGAGTATCGACTTTGAATGTGTGGTTATTAAAGCCGATAACGCCCTCGAACTCGATCAGATAGAATCGCCCTCGCTTCGCTGTATGTGCGTGCAGACATTTGGGCCTTCCTGTCGGCCATGCAGCCGTTGAGCTGAACGCCGCGCGGTTGTACAAACGGGATTACACGGCCGATGACGCGTGGTCACGCTCGGATCTGAAAGTGGGGGCGACCGACGTGACCTGCAAGTCGAACGACACCTCGTTCTTCAGCTGCAACATGGTGAGCTTGCAGCCCCCACCTGAAGATTGGCTCCTGCTCCTGTACGTGCGGCTGCATGCCCGGCCGGAGGATGGCTGGAGGTTTCAATTGGTCACTTTCACTATTCGGAAACTGAATAGAAGCGCCCAAACCATAACGGCGGCAGCGCCCATCTTCCTTTCCTTCACGCTCTCGCTCTCCATCTTCTCTGCCGTGACAAGCTAGCTGTAACTTGTCGAGTAACGTCCGTCCAATCCAATATCCCGCTCCCGGGCGCCTTACTTGCTTGCTCGCTCACCGGCCGCAGACTAGCACCGACAGCTGTGCGGGAGGCAGGCTCGTCGGCGTGTCATGTTATAGGGCGGAGCTCAGGGTTCACCTCGCGGACACCATCGCTGGTGGCATGCAAGGCCGCGTTGAGGTCTTTGTTGACGGAAGGTACGTAGCATAGATGCGTCCTGCCTCTGAACGGCACATACACATCGTGTGTGCACCGAGGCGAACGGCAGCAGGCACCCCCGATCCGGCGGTCGCTCATGATTAAAGTGCAACTTCAGCTGCCAGCCACCGACCGGATGGCCACACGGTGCAATGCATGACGCAAGTAGCCTACTTTTGTGCGACAGCAGAAAAGCACTGCTGCCCCCTTCCTCGTGACGATGTGCACCGTCGTCCGAGGCTCTGAACTTCTGTACGCCGCTCGATGTACGGCAGCCACCGCCGCGTTTCACGGGAGGCGTCCGGGTGACGGAATGTAATTCATTCCTCGTTGGCTCGGTGCTCGCCGGAGGGGCGTCCTGCCTGTCCGTTAAGCAGCCGTGCTTGCGTGCTCGTCCTCCATTGATAGCCATTCGTCGGACGGTCCGCTGTCCTGTTTCCACGTGTCCGCAGTTGGAGCAACATTGACGACGCTGGGTTTGATGACGACAACGCCCGAGTCATTTGGTGAGCAGTCCCAATCGTTGCGCATGCGGTATGTACGTACGTAGTGGCTTCTGGTACACGTACGCACGCACATACATATGTCCGTCATAACACTACCGGCATGCCTGCGTCGGATTGCCATGGGCTAGCGGCGCGCGGGCAACCTTGATGGGCTGCGTATGAACGCATGCATGCAGGGCTGTTGTATCCCCCCATACACGTCCTCATGCATTCATAAAATACAGCTTGCTAGGAGGGTGATGCATTCCTGGCCGTACAAAATGAATACTTCCTGAAAATTATCTTCCGTATTTATCGTTGGCATCCGTTCCTCCCCCGCAGTCGGCAGCTCGGATTCCCATCCTCAGGTCAGTCGACTCGCCCTGACGCCCAGATGGCCCCCGTTGGCTCCACCGCCGTCACTCCCCGACCGGCCGTGCCCGCCATAGCCCCGGCAGCCCTTCCCCGCCGGCCCCCACAGCGCCCCCACCACCCGCAGCTCGCGGCAAATAATATATTTTTGCGAGAAGATTTTGCGAGATGCCTTGGGAGTTTTTTCTGAAACTTTAAATATTTGCGAGGGACCCTTCCGAGTTTTGTTTGGCACTTTGCGAGGCCCCAAACAGTTAATTATTTATTCGCAAAAAGATTGCGTCGGTACGGTAGTCGGCGATTTAAGTCGTGCACGCCTGTGCAGCGCTCCGCTACGTTCTGCTGCGCTTTGCTGCGCTGTCGCTCGCCCACTCGCTCGTTCGCTCGCTCGGTTTCATCTAACGCAAGTCGGCGATTAAAGTCGCGCGCGCTCCGCTGCACTCGGCTGTGCTCCGCTCAAAGTTAGTCGTGACTCGTCACCGCTCATCACCGCTCGTTACAATTTAAGTTTGAAATTGTAACAGTTGATCGTGGCCGGAGTCGCATCAACGTCTCCGCGCGTAGAAATCATCGCGATCGCTGTCAAACTTTTATTCATGGAATTGTGACATGGCGGCGCGATGTGAATCGTATCGCTAGCGCGAAGTAGAAATGTTCGGCTCCGAAACCCCGACGCGTAAATTTATTTTGCGTCGCGGAATGTGCTTTACGCATATAGATATATTACATATCATTTATTTGCGATATCATAGCGTTAGACTTGTCAAAGTTAGTCGCCTTGCCATTTGCGAGGAAAATGCGATCCTGCACGCGCGTTACTTAGGATGCTGCATAGCATAGCGTAGCGTTGCATAGCGTTGCATAGCGGATCGTAACGAAGCATAGCGGAGCGTATCGCGGAGCATAACGTCGCGTCGCATAGTCGGCGATTTAAGTCGTGCACGCCTGTGCAGCGCTCCGCTACGTTCTGCTGCGCTTTGCTGCGCTGTCGCTCGCCCACTCGCTCGCTCGCTCGGTTTCATCTAACGCAAGTCGGCGATTAAAGTCGCGCGCGCTCCGCTGCACTCGGCTGTGCTCCGCTCAAAGTTAGTCGTGACTCGTCACCGCTCATCACCGCTCGTCGTCGTCGCTGCTCGTTATTCGTCGCCGCTCGCCGCCGCTCGTCGTCGTCGCCGCTCGTCGTCGACGTCGTCGCCGCTCCGCTGCGTTGTGCTGTGCTCGGCTATGCTGCGCTCCGCTATACTCAGCTACACTCTGTTCCACTGTGCTCGGCTAGCATCGCGAAGCATAGTGCAACACAGCGTGCACGGTCGCATTTTCGAAGTGTATGTAGCGGACCGTAGCCTTTCGTAGCAGAGCGTAGACTAGCATAGTGAATCGTAGCTTAGCATAGCGTAGTGTAGCGTAGCGCAGTGCAGCGAAGTGTAGTGTAGTGCAGCGCAGTGTAGTGTAGCGTAGCATAGCGTAGCGTAACGTAGTGTAGCGTAGCGTAGTGTAGCGTAGACTAGCATAGTGTAGCGTAGCATAGCATAGTGTAGCATCGCGTCGCGTACCATAGTGTAGCGCAGCGTGCACGATCGTAAATTGCAAGTCACATTTCAACGTGCATGATTGAAGTCGTGCACGCGCCTTCTCGCGGAGCAAAGTGTAGTGTAGCGTCGCGTCGTGTTGCATCGCGTCGCGTCGCGTCGCGTCTCGTCGTGTCGCATCGTGTCGCATCGTGTCGCATCGCGTCACATCGCGTCGCGTCGGGTCGCGTCCGCATCCGCAAGGGGCGCTACGGCAGCCCGCGGCCCACAGGGCGCGCGCTTGTAGGATTGCCCATGTCCGTGTGCCCGTGGGACGTGGGACGTGGGAAGTAATTGGACAAGTGTAGACTTTCGGCCAACGGAAAGGCTGCAGAAGTAAAAGATTACATTCTTTATTGCACGGTAAATTTATTATTGGAACCCAACATCGCATGAGTACAAACCAGTTTGGCAGTCTCCATGGACCGAGGCCGAGGTCAAACCAACACCTCTCGGCCTATAATTAATTCCAGAAGATTCATCGTTCCTTCAAGTGGAATTCTGACATGAAGGCGTGAAATGAATCTTCATTTCTGCAACCAACTATGTTCGCATTGCGAACATTCTTCCCGCGACCACACCACAGCAGCTCTGCTTGCCGGTCCGATCGTCTTGACGCATATTACTATTACAAAGGTTGCAAGGAGCAAACCATGAGGGGCAAACTGCTGGTTGTTGGTTGTTGCCGCCAATGCACGCACGATGCAGCGGTCTTCTGCGGGCCGCCCAACAAGTCCAGTCGGCAACCTAGGGGATGGACTTCTACGTTCCCTGTCCTAATGTTAAAGCAGTCAAGCCTCCTCTACGGCGAATACCTCAGTAGCGAAGCCTGTGCACTCTCGTCGGCAACTGCACGTCGTCGCAACCCTCGCAAACAGTTCCGCTGTCCTTCTATTGGCAAGTCAGCCTGCGTGATGTGTAAATGATACACTCCATACACTCCATATCTACTGTCATGTAACTTCAGCCAATGCGCTGGCCGGAAGAGTTGCACAGTGCCGAGACGGCGCGCGATGCTAAACATGGGTCGGATTGCTGAAGCCGCAGGCATTTCAGATATAAAGCTCTGGCTGCCTATCAGCAGGAATGTCGACACTCTCACAGTTGACGCCCTCGCCGCTCGCTTTGGAAATACCGTATTTCGGTCGATGCGCACATGCGCTCATGCACCCGACGGGATGACGCGCTTCGCGCGGCGCCGGCAGGCCTTGCTAACGACTCGGCTAGCAGGCATTTCGGGAAAAAGCTCTGGCTGTCTATCAGCAGGAATGTCGACACTCTCACACTTCACGCCCTCGCTGCCCTAGCACTCAACTTAACCCGTACGGATTTAGTGGGGCCCCGCCCTTTTTCCGGCTTCAAGGAAGCCGACACCAACCCCTTGTCCTGCTGGGTGTCGACTTGAATACGTGTTGGCTGAATACTTGTCATATAACTGAGGACATGTGGCTACCCTATCTTTGCATGTCGGGTTTTTTTTCGCAGCCGCACAACATAACTAGCTGTGACGGCAACATAACAGCTTCCCCCAGCGGTTTGGTTGCTGGTGCTGTCGCTCGGATTACCAAACATACATATATCTTGGTGCATGCTTTTTTTGGGCGGGGCCCCAGCGCGAAGCGCCCAGGGGGGCCCCGCCCTGTCGCCGTAGCGCCTCTAGCGTAGCTAGAGAAGCGGAGGCCTTACCCCGACTGAAATGTAGTCCGTCCGATGTAATGCCTTTTTTTGGGCTTTTCGCTTTTCGTTTCGGCATTTCTCATCGCAAATTACATTCTGTATTTCGGGATATGCATCCGTACGCATGTTCAGCCATGTTTGAGTTTGTGTTAGTTTCCGCTGATCGCGGCCGAAGTCGCATGAGCGCCTCCGCGCCGGGAAATCATCGCAATTGCTATCCAACGTTTCATAATGGAATTTTGACATGGCGGCGCGATGTGAATCGAATTGCTATCGTGAAGTATAATTGCTCGGCTCCGAAACCCCGACGCGTAAAGTGCGTAAATTTTTTTTGCGTCGCGGGATGTGCTGCTCGCATATAGATATATCATAGAAATCATTTATGTGCGATATCATAGCGTTAGGCTTGTCAAAGTTAGTCGCCTTGCGATTTGTGAGGAAAATGCGATCGTGCACTCGCGCTACTAAGGATGCTGCATAGCATAGCGTAGCGTAGCGTAGCGTAGCGTTGCGTAGCGGATCGTAACGAAGCATAGCGGAGCGTATCGCGGAGCATAGCGTCGCGTCGTGTAGTCGGCGAATAAAGTCGTGCGCGCCTGCGCAGCGCTCCGCTGCGTTCTGCTGCGCTTCGTTACGCTGTCGCTCGCTCGCTCGCTCGCTCGGTTTCATCGCTTTAACGCAAGTCGGCGATTAAAGCCGCGCACGCTCCGCTGCGCTCGGCTCAAAGTTAGTCGCCGCTCGTCGCGGCTCGTCGCGGGTCGCGTCGTCGCCGCTCGTTATTCGTCGCCGCTCGCCGCCGCTCACTGCCGCGTGGCGTAGCGTAGCGTAGCGTAGCGTAGCGTAGCGTAGCATCGCGTCGCGTACCATAGTGTAGTGCAGCGCGCACGATCGTAAATCGGCTCCGAAACCCCGACGCGTAAAGTGCGTAAATTTTTTTTTGCGTCGCGGGATGTGCTGCTCGCATGTAGATATATCATAGAAATCATTTATGTGCGATATCATAGCGTTAGGCTTGTCAAAGTTAGTCGCCTTGCGATTTGCGAGGAAAATGCGATCGTGCACTCGCGCTACTTAGGATGCTGCATAGCATAGCGTAGCGTAGCGTAGCGTTGCATAGCGTTGCATAGCGTTGCGTAGCGGAGCGTAACGAAGCATAGCGGAGCGTATCGCGGAGCATAGCGTCGCGTCGTGTAGTCGGCGAATAAAGTCGTGCGCGCCTGTCGCCTCGTCGCGGCTCGTCGTGGCTCGCGTCGTCGCCGCTCGTTACTCGTTGCCGCTCGCCGCCGCTCACCGCCGCGTAGCGTACCGTAGCGTAGCGTAGCATCGCGTCGCGTACCATAGTGTAGTGCAGCGTGAACGATCGTAAATCGCACGTCACATTTCAACGTGCACGATTGAAGTCGCGCACACGCCTTCCCGCGGAGCATAGTGTAGTGTAGCGTCGTGTCGCGTCGCGTCGCATCGCATCGCGTCGCGTCCCGTAGTGCAGCGCAGCATGCACGATCGCATTGCAATGCTACGCAACGCAACACGACGTCGCGTCGTCGCGTCATGTAGCCTAGCATAGCGTAGCGTAGCATAGCATTGCGTAGCGGATCGTAATGGAGCATAGCGGAGCATAGTGTGGAGCATCACGGAGCGTAGCATAGCGTCGCATCGCGTCATGTAACGTAGTGTAGCGTCGCGTTGCGTCGCGTCGCGTCGTGTCATGCGTGTCGCGTCGCGTCATGTTGCGTCGCGTCGTGTCGTGTAGCGTTACGTCGCGTCGTATCACGTCACGTCGCGTCGCGTCGCGTCACGTCGCGTCGCGTAGCGTCGCGTCGCATCGTGTAGTGCAGCGCAGCATGCACGATCACATTGCAATGCTACACAACGCAACTAACACGACGTCGCGTCGTCGCGTCATGTAGCCTAGCGTAGCATAGTGTAGCATAGCGTTGCGTAGCGGATCGTAATGGAGCGTAGCGGCGTGTAGCATGGAGCATCGCGGAGCGTAGCATAGCATCACGTCGCGTCACGTAACATGGTGTAGCGTCGCGTTGCGTCGCATCGCGTCATGTAGCCTAGCATAGCGTAGTGTAGCATAGCGTTGCGTAGCGAATCGTAATGGAGCATAGCACCGACGCAGCGACCCCACAACCCCCACCCCGACCCACCCAGCTGATCGCCCCTGAAAACCCCAACCCACCTGAAATAACGGCCGCCCGAGCGCGCGACGACCCGGAGCTCCGAGAAACACCAGAGACCAGCGCCCTGCGGGCCGCGATTAGAGAGAAGGGAGAGGATATTCGGAAACTGACTACGGAAACCCGTAAACTACACGCGAGCAAAGCAAGAAAACAGTTCCAGCGCCTCCTAGCCAAGAAACCGAAGCAAGCACACAAACAAATTCTCGAGCCCGACGATCAGCCGCGCGGCATCACGGCCATCCGCCACCCCGCCGATGGACACCTGTGCACAACTTCCGAAGGCATCCTCGACGCCCTCCATACACACTTTGCGTCCCTAGCCCGGCCCATCTCCGGACCCCGCACTGGCAAGTACCACCCGAGCGAAGCCCCCCGAAACTATCCCTGGGAGACGCCGGGGGCGCCGGACCCTCTAAAACGGGGATTAGCCCGATGGGACAGCGCACCCCCGTCCCTCCTCCCGGGCATCATGGATCCATGCAACTTTCGCGCATGCCTAGACCATCTCGCCCGCAACAAAGCCCCCGGGCCAGACGGCATACCCAACGAGCTGCTGCAGACACTCCCCACCGACCTCCAAACCGCAATTCACCACCTGATTACCGCCATGTGGGTTAAGGCCGAAATCCCCCCGCACTGGACACAATCAGACACGGTCCTCATCCCCAAGAAGGGAGACCCACTCCTTATTAAAAACAAACGCCCCATCGCCCTCGCAAACACGCTTTACAAACTCTACACCAGTCACATTACATTAAATATCGTCACTTTTAGTGAGCAAGCACACATCTTCACGGAAGCCCAGGAAGGGTACCTCAGACAGCGCAACACGGAACGACAGATCCAAAACGTACTACACGCCATCGAGGACGCCGGCCTAACCAGTCGAGACCTCTACCTACTATATATCGATTTCACGTCGGCATTTAACACCATAGATCATGATAAATTGCTTATGATCATGTACGACCTAGGATATCCCGAGGACCTAATCGAGGTGGTCGCGAACCTGTACTCGCGCGCCACCACACGCATACGAACCGAACATGGCTGCACCGCAGACATCGCAATCGAACGTGGCACAATCCAGGGCGACACACTATCACCCGTACTATTTATCATTTACATGGAGCCACTCCTCAGATGGTTACACAGCGGAGGCCGAGGATACCGCTACGGCTGCCTCCAAGTGGACGAAAACGACCGACACCACTTCAGCTCGGGAGCCTTCGCGGACGACCTAGTGGTCCTCACGAATACCGTGTCAGACATGCGCGCCCAGTGCACAAAAATTGAGCGCTACGCGCGCTGGGGAGCACTCAAGGTCAATGTAAGCAAGTGCCAACTGCAAGGCATTCTGCACGGCCGCGCGCGTTCAGACACTGATCTGAGTCGAGGCCCCGGTACGCAGAAATACAAGGCTGTCCTAGAACGCCTCCTGAAAAACCAAATTCGGATCGACGACGTACCCATCCCGTACGAACCCCCAACCGGATCATATAAGTACCTCGGCGTACACATCACCCCTACCCTGGATTGGACGACACAGGTGGCCTACACGCGCGCCGAAATAGACCGACGGGGGCAAAGCATACAAAACTCCCTCGCAACCCCAGATCAACGCATAAACATGATCAAAACCCTCATTCACCCCTTTGTGGCGTACAGCCTGCCTACCATGGCGTACACCCCGCACGACATCGCTAGCCTCGACGCCCAAATCGCCGGCATCGCCAAACGCAGCTACGGACTCAAGATGGGCTTCCCAACCCGCGCCATCCTCGGCCCAATCTCCCGACTCGGTCTGGGGGTAGGCACCCTACGTACCCTCTATGCGGTCAGAGCGGCGAAGACGCTTGTCCTGTCCCTCAACGACAAGGGACGCCTTGGGGCAGTAACCCGAGCCCTCCTGCACCTGCAGAGCCATTACATGGGCACAATACCAGCGCACACATTCAAACGCGAATGCCGGCACTACACCACGCTTAAACAACTTGCTCTCGTGCATGAAGCCGGTATCGAACTCACGGACAGAGGCAGCACCTACGAGCCGGCGGCGGGCAGCCTCATTCACCTGATCGGGGCGCACAACCCGACGGCCGAGCCCAAGGATCTCGCGCTCCTCTTCCGATGCATACAGCCCCTGCTGGAACTTGGCCTGGACCTCAGGGCCCTGAAAGACAAGAACACGGGAGCGCACCTCATCACCACTGACCAGCTGCAACGCATCGGCGGCAGGAAAGTGGGCCCCCGCCATCGGATAGCCCTAAACCAGCTCAGCCTCGCCCTGAACGCTGACCCCAGTGTGCGGGCCCGGGCACCGCGCCACCGTGGTGTAGCACCCCTGCCCCCCGAACTACGACTCCTCACGGATGACCCACATCTGACTGATATTGCGAAGGAAGCGATAAGACCCACCCCCATCCCCCACGGAACCCTAAGGAAGTACGTCCTTGCCAAGCCCCGCGACCCGGCCGACACCGTGCCGGCCGCCCCAGCTGGAATCCCTCCCCCCCGCCCAGGCGCAACAACCCCTCGGGTGGAGACGGGAACCCAAAATGCAGCAACGCCGTCCGGCACCGCAACAACCCCCGAGTCACGACGCCCGGCCGCCCGGCCAGCCGCCAGGCGACACCAGCCACAGCGGAAGACCGATAGTGAGCTGCTCAAAGCATACCTCCTTCGGCAGAACCTGAAACCAGTCGACGGTATCACAGATGCCGAGGCCATTGGGTGGGACCCCCGGCAAACCCCACTTACCCTTCAGCACTGCGAACGAATCCTGCGCCACCCGCTCCACCGGGACCTCACGTCCAAAGTGGGCTCCGCCGAACGGCTCCTCCAGATGCTCCATGGGGAGACGGCGTGGCCTGCGGGGACACCAGTCCAATATGGCCTAAGCATCACACAGCTTCTCTTCGGGGACCAAGAGAGGGTGGCCTGTATCAAAGCGGAAATCCGCAAACGGGTCGCCGTCAGCACTCCGAAACCCAAGCGACAACGCACAACCGACTCGGCTACCCGAGACACACACCGAACATACTACCGGGTTGAATGGGAACGTACTGTCATCACTAAAGGGGCAATAGCACTATACACCGAGAATGGTTACCACCCCAAGGCGGTGCACCGGTACGAATCCCCCACCGACCCCACCCACCCCGAAACGATAGTCGAGGTAGAATGGGCTCCCACCGAAGATGAAGAGTTGCGACTGGCCTCGCAAGACAACTGGACAGAGCTGCGGAATGCATTCCGGCATCGGCGCGCCATGGAGGCCGAACAGGACCCAGGTCGAATGGAAAATGCACGTGACCGCCACCTGACGGAATGGCAACAGCAAGGCAGATGGGAGACTGAATGCCTCAACGTGACCCGAGGCCAACGTCTCCTAAGGCAGTATGTTGAAATCAACGTGCAACCGGGTAACCCGGACCGGGACATCCACCCGCCCGGGCGATACACGGTCCAAATTGGCAATCGCAACGGCACACACAGGCATGTACCATGGGACGGCAGTGGGGACATACCCGATGGACTGCAAGCCATTGGGATGGCATTCGTATACGATCCCCAAGGGCGCTGCGTCGGCCAGCTGTCGGCAAGCCGCCTCCGCAGCCTGTGGCTCCGGTACAGCGACGCCCAACAGAAACGCCCGGAAGAGCACGCACAGATCGCGGCCGCGGGTGGCTTCGCGGAGGATGTCGCACGCCTCCTCCTGCGGTATCGGGACGGAGGGGGCACCAAAGCACACCCCATTCGAGAGGCCCATGAGCGGAGGATATCTGAACGGCTGATGAAACGCCTCATGACCGCGCTGGGCGCCGCAACAGAGCGCTTTGCATCCCCCCTCAACGTAGCAGACAGCACCGCCATCTACTACTCGCGGTACCCAGAAGATCAGCTCTTCGGAGCCAACCACGACGCGTATTCGCAACCGTGTACGGGCATATCCGTCGCGCACCCTGAACCTAAGCCGGACGAGGGGCATCATGCACTGCGATGGGCGCTAGGCTGGGCCGACGCGACACGGAGCACAGATAACCCCACCGCTACCCTACTCCTGCTGCCCACGTCCCAAACGGCGCCCTACACCCGCTACCTCACCCACCCGCTGGTCACTATGATCGGTACAATAGACGCATTTTCAGGAACGGGGGACCTCTACAGCGAAGTGAGCGTAGACGCTCCAAAACCCTACCCAAACGGACTCACCCTACTCCTGGTTAGCAATGAATCCGGCCGCGCGTACGGTACCAGCCTCCGCCGAGCGCTTGCTATGACGGCAGCCCGCCACGTCGCCACTGGCCCCGCCCTCTCCTGGACACCCCCCCAATGGGTGCGCAAGAGGGTGCGCAGTATGTCCGAGAAACCACCCGCCGCGGCGGTGCCCTCCCGTACGTGCGACAACATCCCCACGGAAGAGGGAAGCGCCACGTTCCTGGCATTTTCTGCCAAATATGCGCTGCGATACAACGCCCAAGACGCCATATACACAGATGGGTCAGTGCAAAAGATTAAAGATGGCGAAGAGGAAAGACATCTCCTGGGAGCCGCGGCGGTTGACGCACTTACCAACACAACGCTCCACATAGATGTGAATGCAGGACACCAGGGCTGCCAAACTATCACACGGTGCGAACTGAGTGCCATCCATCAGGGTCTCCAGATGCGCAGAGGCACGCTGCACGACGAAGCTCACCTAACTATCTGGACGGATTCTGCCGCGTCTCTACATCTCATTAAAAAGATGATAAACAATCCACATAAGCTTCAGCTTAGCAAGCATAAGGCGCTGCTTGAGCAAATCGTATTAATACTTAAACGACGAGCGGCCTGTAACCTGAAGACTTCTTTGCTTAAAGTGAAAGCCCACACTGGGGTAACGTACAACGAGAAAGCGGACAAAGCAGCCGTACAAGCCGCGCGGGGACTCTCCAAGCTGGACCCCGAAGCGCTGAGCGCAACCGAAACCTCAGACAATAATCCACGAAGCCAACACTGGTGGCTGCGGAAAATGGCTGGGCCTGAGAAGAATGCTGGGCACTATGCTAACGACCTTAACCGCGGTATCGAGTCCCTGGTCAACCCGGAGACCCACTCGGGATACACGAACGAAACAGATTACATTAAATACGTCGCCAACACCCTGCCCGACCTCGACATAAGCACCAGCACTCGAACTTTACAGCGCAAGGCGGGTCGACACAAGCATGTCAAACGATGCCAGCTATGGAGCGCCAAGCTGGCGAGCCGATTTAAGAAACCATTGGCACCTGGATGCCCCGCGTCGTTAGGACACTGCCCCCTGTGCAACCATCTCGACTCCGGGGCGCACATCCTCGGAGGATGCCTTCACCCCCGAATGCGAGCCCTGTACATACAGCGGCACAACAAGGCGGTCCAGACAATTACCAGTACGCTAGCCCGGGGGTCCCACGGAGGCTGCTATATTATAATGGACGCCGGCCCCGCGGACACCCGACCAGACTACGTGGCTGGCACACGCCTGCCCAAATGGCTGCTCCCGGAAATTGCGGATGAGAAACGCCTCAAGATGCGGCCCGATATACTCCTTATACCCGACATCCCCCTCCACGAAGCGCGAGCGCCAGGGTACATGGGACCCCCAGACCCCAGTCAACACACAGTACACATTATTGAGGTCGGCTACACCGCTGACACAAACCACACACAGAAACAGCACGACAAGGCCGAACAACATGCAGAACTGGCCAAACGCCTCACGGAAGCCGGATGGAAGGTCCGCTACACAACACAGGAAGCCATCAGCCTCGGCTTCGCGGGTACCATAAGAAAGGACCTACGCCCTCTACTCCACAACCTAGGCACGGGCAGCAAGGAAGCCCGCACCTGCTGCAACGACCTCCACGACCATGCAGTTAGAACACTCAACACTATCGTTATAACCCGCAGGCAAATGGAACGTAACCCCCACGCGGAACCGCAACCGGCAGGCACATAACCAACGACAGACCAGTCTCAAAGTTCCTCGCGGTGGTGGGGGGGGACTGGGACCGGGGAAACCCGTCACCCCACCCCCTCTGCTCCCATAACCCACGCCTCGGCTCCCGGCCGGGCGTATCATTATTATTATTATTAATGGAGCATAGCGTCGCGTCGCGTCGCGTCGCATCGCGTCGCGTCGCGTCCGCATCCGCAAGGGGCGCTACGGCAGCCCGCGGCCCAAAGGGCGCGCGCTTGTAGGATTGCCCATGTCCGTGTCTGGGTTCTGGGTTCTGGGAAGTAATTGGACAAGTGTAGACTTTCGGCCAACGGAAAGACTCCATAAGTAAGAGATTACATTCTTTATTGCACGGTAAATTTATTATTGGAACCCAACATCGCATGAGTACAAACCAGTTTGGCAGTCTCCATGGACCGAGGCCGAGGTCAAACCATCACCTCTCGGCCTATAATTAATTCCAGAAGAGTCATCGTTCCTTAAGGTGGAATTCTGACATGACGGCGTGAAATGAATCTTCGTTTCGGAAACAAACTATGTTTGCATTGCGAACATTCTTCCCGCGACCACACCACAGCAGCTCTGCTAGCCGGTCCGATCGTCTTGACGCATATTGCTATTACAAAGGTTGCAAGGAGCAAACCATGAGGGGCAAACTGCTGGTTGTTGGACGCCAAGCCGCCGATGCACGCACGATGCAGCCCTATGCAGCGGTCTTCTGCGGGCCGCCCAACAAGTCCAGTCGGCAACCTAGGGGATGGACTTCTACATTCCCTGTCCTAATGTTATAGCAGTCAAGCCTCCTCTACGGCGAATACCTCAGTAGCGAAGCCTGTGCACTCTCGTCGGCAACTGCACGTCGTCGCTACCCTCGCAAACAGTTCCGCTGTCCTTCTATTGGCAAGTCAGCCTGCGTGATGTGTAAATGATACACTCCATGTCTACTGTCAAGTAACTTCAGCCAATGCGCTGGCCGGAAGAGTTGCACAGTGCCGAGACGGCGCGCGATGCTAAACATGGGTCGGATTGCTGAAGCCGAAGGCATTTCAGATATAAAGCTCTGGCTGTCTATCAGCAGGAATGTCGACACTCTCACATTTCACGCCCTCGCCGCCCTAGCACTCAACTTAACCCGTACGGATTTAGTGGGGCCCCGCCCTTTTTCCGGCTTCAAGGAAGCCGACACCAACCCCTTGTCCCCCGGGGATGAAATGTTACTCATCGCTGTCGGTGTTGTGTGCGCCCTGCAGTGTTTACCATATCGAGAAGGTGATCTTGCCCCAAGCTCAGAAGCTCTTGGATGCAGAGAATGCGAAGGCTAAGCCAGACTCGGACGCTGTAGACAAGCTAACCCAGGTGTGAAATCTTATGAAGACCGTGCCAATATACACCATATACGTGTTGCGCAAACTTACAAACCCGTCGATGCATGCGCTTGCTACATCGCGAGCTTTCCACACCACCATCAACCTCCTTACATCAAATGCGCAAGGTTCACAAATTCGTTTGGTTGCTGTCAATAATTGGATTTTAAAATGTACATCACCATGTGTTCTAGAAGGAGAATATTGTAATTAACATTATCTACATTATCTACATTATCACATTATCACATTATCTACATTACCTTCTTCCAGGCGCTTGATGGCTGGAAGCGCGTGCTGGAAGTGTACGATGATATGACAGCTGAGGCGCTTGCGGACGAGAGTGATTCCGCGCTTCCCGTGTATCAGGTGAGCAGGGGGCTATTGCCGCTCATGTGCATGTGGATAGATTAAATCTGTGCTGGTATGGACGACTCGTTGATTATTGATGCTTCCATGGTGATTATTCCATGGGTTCCATGATGGTCATTGCTGCTTCAATCATGACTATTTCTGACTATTGCTTGACTATTGCTTTGCCAGATTTGCCGACAGCTTTAATTAACATCACTGGTATCCAATGCTGAATACGTATGTCATACAATGCAACGCGCTTTCTATGTCCGCAGCCGGGGCAGCAGGAAGTGAACGGTATGGTTCAGGGCGCCCTGGAGGGCTTGTGGCATCAGAGCCTCGAGTCGCACCCCTACAGGTAAGATCAGCTTAAAATCCCATTCACGAGTACATATGACCAATGCATTCTTATGTATTATTGTGCGAACGGAACACTTCCTTGGCGCATTTGGTACGGTCATGGCAAAGGGAACAATATCAAACGAGGGAGTTTGCGGCATGCATAACAGGAATAAAATGGCGTTCGACGGCCGAGACATCCCGCGCTCCGACCTTGCGAAAAAACCAGCATTCAAGCAGGTGAGTTTTGTACGAGCGCTAGCCTTTATTCAAACTCGAATTGTAGGCTGATCCGGCTTCTCGCTGACTGGAATACGGTAACCAACATGAACGTTGGTGAAATATGCACGGTCGTCCTTTCACCCATGTACACTCATCTTGCTTTACAACTCCATCAGTCCTGCGGCACGGTCCGATCCCATGGCTTGCAGCAAGTGTCAAATCCACACCATGTTTGGGCTTGCCTTGGCTCTTTGTATGTGGACGTAAGCGGTGGCCTTCCTAATGCAGGGGATTTTCGAGGGTCAAGAACGGCTGCAGCAGCTTATGCTGCGGACACAGGTGCGCCGACGCACGGGGGGGGGGGGCAAATTTCTCGCAATCGCATATCAGCAGACTGATTTGACTGCTGGCACGCAATCCCAACGACTATGTCAATGAATATGTGCCCGCCCTGCCATTGCCTGCAACGAACGCAGTCTTATCTGGACAAAAGCGCTGTCTTGGGTAACCTCAACATTGATCCCGCGGTCACGGGAGTTGGTGGTGTGGTGGCCGGCAAACAGCTGGATTCCTTGCAGCAGGCGACCGATAAGAAGTTCACCAAGGTGCGATTTGCTTTACCCTGGCGCATTCATGTATGTATGTGCAGTACCTACCGCATATTATGGGCAAAAAGGCTGACTCGTGACCGGTTCGGTTCAAAGGTTCGACTGAGGCGTGTCAGTGATCACTTGTTCACAGCTCGTACATCGGACTGCTGCTTGCGCGTGTGTGCAATGTGCCTCTGGTAAAGCGTGCAAAGCAGCGGCGGCCGCCCAGGCAAT
This sequence comes from Pleodorina starrii, assembly GCA_030267565.1. NCBI lineage: Eukaryota > Viridiplantae > Chlorophyta > Chlorophyceae > Chlamydomonadales > Volvocaceae > Pleodorina > Pleodorina starrii. Next base: position 962,035 of record BRXU01000032.1, read on the forward strand.
ACCATGGCAATGGTCCACAATTGAGTGCACACGCGCACTCGGCTGCAATAAGCATGTCGCTTGATGGGTTTTGTTATGCAGTTTTCATTCTCCGGTGGTGGCGGTGGTTACACGTACAAGACAAAGATTCTCAGCAACCTCAACACCCGCATCACCTTTTCGTTCGATAAATTGGTAAGTTAGAACGAATGTTTGGCTCAACATCATTGCTAGTCTTTTTTCACGGTTTCGATCTTACCGTGTGTCCTGTGAAAATGGTAAAATGTACTGATGGGCATCATGTAGCCGTTTGCGACCTACGTAGGGTCTGTCATTTGACTGTCCACCTTGTTGATACTGTTGCTGCTATTACTATCCATCATTACATCGCTGTACGGCCGCATTATTTGGGCTGTGCTAACCTTCCACCTGCAATGCCTGACTGCGTGCCGAACGGCAGTCTCGTTTGGGCTTCGGTGGCTACGGTCAAGGCGGCATCGGCTTCTGGATGGAGAGCCAGGTGGGATAGAAGTTGCAGCTGTTGGGGGCCACCACACGCATGGTGATGCATACCGGCGGATGAACAGATGGCGGCGTGAGCGTTGGTTTGCTTGTAACACTGACGCCCCAGTATAGGGATAAAGTATAGGGATAATGGGGTCTTTGTGTTTGGACTGCCTGCCGAAGAGACTGCCTGCCAACTGTCGGTGCATTAACACCACTTTTCCAATTTGGTATTTAGAATCCGGATGTGTACCGTGGTTAACACCGTTGCAACCCACCCTGCCTCTGCAGGATGAGTACATGTGAGTCGGAGCGAAGATGGCAAGCATATCGCAGTGGATCGCGGATCGGGGAGACAGCTAGATTGATTAACAACGACTGTATGTCGTTGCTGCTGTTTGTTGGGCGGGGCCCCAGCGCGAAGCGCCCAGGGGGGCCCCGCCCTGTAGGATTGCCTATGTCCGTGCGTGGGACGTGGGACGTGGGAAGTAATTGGACAAGTGTAGACTTTCGGCCAACGGAAAGACTCCATAAGTAAGAGATTACATTCTTTATTGCACGGTAAATTTATTATTGGAACCCAACATCGCATGAGTACAAACCAGTTTGGCAGTCTCCATGGACCGAGGCCGAGGTCAAACCATCACCTCTCGGCCTATAATTAATTCCAGAAGAGTCATCGTTCCTTAAGGTGGAATTCTGACATGACGGCGTGAAATGAATCTTCGTTTCGGAAACAAACTATGTTTGCATTGCAAACTTTATTTCTTCCCGCGACCACACCACAGCAGCTCTGCTAGCCGGTCCGATCGTCTTGACGCATATTGCTATTACAAAGGTTGCAAGGAGCAAACCATGAGGGGCAAACTGCTGGTTGTTGGACGCCAAGCCGCCGATGCACGCACGATGCAGCCCTATGCAGCGGTCTTCTGCGGGCCGCCCAACAAGTCCAGTCGGCAACCTAGGGGATGGACTTCTACATTCCCTGTCCTAATGTTATAGCAGTCAAGCCTCCTCTACGGCGAATACCTCAGTAGCGAAGCCTGTGCACTCTCGTCGGCAACTGCACGTCGTCGCTACCCTCGCAAACAGTTCCGCTGTCCTTCTATTGGCAAGTCAGCCTGCGTGATGTGTAAATGATACACTCCATGTCTACTGTCAAGTAACTTCAGCCAATGCGCTGGCCGGAAGAGTTGCACAGTGCCGAGACGGCGCGCGATGCTAAACATGGGTCGGATTGCTGAAGCCGAAGGCATTTCAGATATAAAGCTCTGGCTGTCTATCAGCAGGAATGTCGACACTCTCACATTTCACGCCCTCGCCGCCCTAGCACTCAACTTAACCCGTACGGATTTAGTGGGGCCCCGCCCTTTTTCCGGCTTCAAGGAAGCCGACACCAACCCCTTGTCCCCCGGGGATGAAATGTTACTCATCGCTGTCGGTGTTGTGTGCGCCCTGCAGTGTTTACCATATCGAGAAGGTGATCTTGCCCCAAGCTCAGAAGCTCTTGGATGCAGAGAATGCGAAGGCTAAGCCAGACTCGGACGCTGTAGACAAGCTAACCCAGGTGTGAAATCTTATGAAGACCGTGCCAATATACACCATATACGTGTTGCGCAAACTTGCAAACCCGTCGATGCATGCGCTTGCTACATCGCGAGCTTTCCACACCACCATCAACCTCCTTACATCAAATGCGCAAGGTTCACAAATTCGTTTGGTTGCTGTCAATAATTGGATTTTAAAATGTACATCACCATGTGTTCTAGAAGGAGAATATTGTAATTAACATTATCTACATTACCTTCTTCCAGGCGCTTGATGGCTGGAAGCGCGTGCTGGAAGTGTACGATGATATGACAGCTGAGGCGCTTGCGGACGAGAGTGATTCCGCGCTTCCCGTGTATCAGGTGAGCAGGGGGCTATTGCCGCTCATGTGCATGTGGATAGATTAAATCTGTGCTGGTATGGACGACTCGTTGATTATTGATGCTTCCATGGTGATTATTCCATGGGTTCCATGATGGTCATTGCTGCTTCAATCATGACTATTTCTGACTATTGCTTGACTATTGCTTTGCCAGATTTGCCGACAGCTTTAATTAACATCACTGGTATCCAATGCTGAATACGTATGTCATACAATGCAACGCGCTTTCTATGTCCGCAGCCGGGGCAGCAGGAAGTGAACGGTATGGTTCAGGGCGCCCTGGAGGGCTTGTGGCATCAGAGCCTCGAGTCGCACCCCTACAGGTAAGATCAGCTTAAAATCCCATTCACGAGTACATATGACCAATGCATTCTTATGTATTATTGTGCGAACGGAACACTTCCTTGGCGCATTTGGTACGGTCATGGCAAAGGGAACAATATCAAACGAGGGAGTTTGCGGCATGCATAACAGGAATAAAATGGCGTTCGACGGCCGAGACATCCCGCGCTCCGACCTTGCGAAAAAACCAGCATTCAAGCAGGTGAGTTTTGTACGAGCGCTAGCCTTTATTCAAACTCGAATTGTAGGCTGATCCGGCTTCTCGCTGACTGGAATACGGTAACCAACATGAACGTTGGTGAAATATGCACGGTCGTCCTTTCACCCATGTACACTCATCTTGCTTTACAACTCCATCAGTCCTGCGGCACGGTCCGATCCCATGGCTTGCAGCAAGTGTCAAATCCACACCATGTTTGGGCTTGCCTTGGCTCTTTGTATGTGGACGTAAGCGGTGGCCTTCCTAATGCAGGGGATTTTCGAGGGTCAAGAACGGCTGCAGCAGCTTATGCTGCGGACACAGGTGCGCCGACGCACGGGGGGGGGGGGGCAAATTTCTCGCAATCGCATATCAGCAGACTGATTTGACTGCTGGCACGCAATCCCAACGACTATGTCAATGAATATGTGCCCGCCCTGCCATTGCCTGCAACGAACGCAGTCTTATCTGGACAAAAGCGCTGTCTTGGGTAACCTCAACATTGATCCCGCGGTCACGGGAGTTGGTGGTGTGGTGGCCGGCAAACAGCTGGATTCCTTGCAGCAGGCGACCGATAAGAAGTTCACCAAGGTGCGATTTGCTTTACCCTGGCGCATTCATGTATGTATGTGCAGTACCTACCGCATATTATGGGCAAAAAGGCTGACTCGTGACCGGTTCGGTTCAAAGGTTCGACTGAGGCGTGTCAGTGATCACTTGTTCACAGCTCGTACATCGGACTGCTGCTTGCGCGTGTGTGCAATGTGCCTCTGGTAAAGCGTGCAAAGCAGCGGCGGCCGCCCAGGCAATACCATGGCAATGGTCCACAATTGAGTGCACACGCGCACTCGGCTGCAATAAGCATGTCGCTTGATGGGTTTTGTTATGCAGTTTTCATTCTCCGGTGGTGGCGGTGGTTACACGTACAAGACAAAGATTCTCAGCAACCTCAACACCCGCATCACCTTTTCGTTCGATAAATTGGTAAGTTAGAACGAATGTTTGGCTCAACATCATTGCTAGTCTTTTTTCACGGTTTCGATCTTACCGTGTGTCCTGTGAAAATGGTAAAATGTACTGATGGGCATCATGTAGCCGTTTGCGACCTACGTAGGGTCTGTCATTTGACTGTCCACCTTGTTGATACTGTTGCTGCTATTACTATCCATCATTACATCGCTGTACGGCCGCATTATTTGGGCTGTGCTAACCTTCCACCTGCAATGCCTGACTGCGTGCCGAACGGCAGTCTCGTTTGGGCTTCGGTGGCTACGGTCAAGGCGGCATCGGCTTCTGGATGGAGAGCCAGGTGGGATAGAAGTTGCAGCTGTTGGGGGCCACCACACGCATGGTGATGCATACCGGCGGATGAACAGATGGCGGCGTGAGCGTTGGTTTGCTTGTAACACTGACGCCCCAGTATAGGGATAAAGTATAGGGATAATGGGGTCTTTGTGTTTGGACTGCCTGCCGAAGAGACTGCCTGCCAACTGTCGGTGCATTAACACCACTTTTCCAATTTGGTATTTAGAATCCGGATGTGTACCGTGGTTAACACCGTTGCAACCCACCCTGCCTCTGCAGGATGAGTACATGTGAGTCGGAGCGAAGATGGCAAGCATATCGCAGTGGATCGCGGATCGGGGAGACAGCTAGATTGATTAACAACGACTGTATGTCGTTGCTGCTGTTTGTTGGGCGGGGCCCCAGCGCGAAGCGCCCAGGGGGGCCCCGCCCTGTAGGATTGCCTATGTCCGTGCGTGGGACGTGGGACGTGGGAAGTAATTGGACAAGTGTAGACTTTCGGCCAACGGAAAGTCTGCATAAGTAAAAGATTACATTCTTTATTGCACGGTAAATTTATTATTGGAACCCAACATCGCATGAGTACAAACCAGTTTGGCAGTCTCCATGGACCGAGGCCGAGGTCAAACCAACACCTCTCGGCCTATAATTAATTCCAGAAGATTCATCGTTCCTTAACGTGGAATTCTGACATGACGGCGTGAAATGAATCTTCGTTTCGGAAACAAACTATGTTTGCATTGCAAACTTTATTTCTTCCCGCGACCACACCACAGCAGCTCTGCTAGCCGGTCCGATCGTCTTGACGCATATTACTATTATAAAGGTTGCAAGGAGCAAACCATGAGGGGCAAACTGCTGGTTGTTGGACGCCAAGCCGCCGATGCACGCATGATGAAGCGGTCTTCTGCTGGCCGCCCAACAAGTCCAGTCAGCAACCTAGGGGATGGACTTCTACATTCCCTGTCCTAATGTTAAAGTAGTCAAGCCTCCTCTACGGCGAATACCTCAGTAGCGAAGCCTGTGCACTTTCGTCGGCAACTGCACGTCGTCGCAACCCTCGCAAACAGTTCCGCTGTCCTTCTATTGGCAAGTCAGCCTGCGTGATGTGTAAATGATACACTCCATGTCTACTGTCAAGTAACTTCAGCCAATGCGCTGGCCGGAAGAGTTGCACAGTGCCGAGACGGCGCGCGATGCTAAACATGGGTCGGATTGCTGAAGCCGCAGGCATTTCAGGTATAAAGCTCTGGCTGCCTTTCAGCAGGAATGTCGACACTCTCACAGTTGACGCCCTCGCCACTTGCTTTGGAAATGCCGTATTTCGGTCGATGCGCACATGCGCTCATGCACCCGACGGGATGACGCGCTTCGCGCGGCGCCGGCAGGCCTTGCTAACGACTAGGCTAGCAGGCATTTCCGGAAAACGCTCTGGCTGTCTATCAGCAGGAATGTCGACACTCTCACACTTCACGCCCTCGCCGCCCTAGCACTAAACTTAACCCGTACAGATTTAGTGGGGCACCGCCCTTTTTCCGGCTTCAAGGAAGCCGAAACCAACCCCTTGTTTATTGGAGAGCACTACGCGTTAGTTCACTGGTTAATTGCCACGGCTCATAAATGTGCGCATGCAAAGCCCTCAACGTGCACGCCATGGAATTTGCAGGTACGGCATGGAGCTCGTGTTTTCGAGCCATTTCTTACAGGTGGGTGCATACTCGCATCACTGTCTTTGCACTGCTTTCCGAACAAAGTATGGTCAATATTGAACTGGATGCGACACGTTGGATAGGAGACACCATGCACGTATTGAGTAAAAATAATCACTGTTTTGTCGGTATGGCACGAAACACGCCAGTGATGAAGGATTACCCGTTTTGGCTTGGTTACTCCGTGGACAGGAAACTGAACGCGAGCGCATCGTCACCATCCATATGGAGGATAAGGACCCCGGTGACAGTTTTCTGGTTCAAATCAAGGTAAGTTTGTTTATTGGAGAGCACTACGCGTTAGTTCACTGGTTAATTGCCACGGCTCATAAATGTGCGCATGCAAAGCCCTCAACGTGCACGCCATGGAATTTGCAGGTACGGCATGGAGCTCGTGTTTTCGAGCCATTTCTTACAGGTGGGTGCATACTCGCATCACTGTCTTTGCACTGCTTTCCGAACAAAGTATGGTCAATATTGAACTGGATGCGACACGTTGGATAGGAGACACCATGCACGTATTGAGTAAAAATAATCACTGTTTTGTCGGCATGGCACGAAACACGCCAGTGATGAAGGATTACCCGTTTTGGCTTGGTTACTCCGTGGACAGGAAACTGAACGCGAGCGCATCGTCACCATCCATATGGAGGATAAGGACCCCGGTGACAGTTTTCTGGTTCAAATCAAGGTAAGTTTGACGGAACGGAGAGTGAACGGGTTAGGTCACAAGAATTAAGACGTATGGTGATAAGTGCACCTGCCTAGGGTACGCATCTCTCTGCCCAAACGTTACTTTCGGTCGATCGATACATTAATTCCTAACCTGCATCTATCCCCCCGTCCCCCGACCCCGCGCCTCAACCGTGTGCTCGTTCAATCTCCTCGTACGATCGCAGCCGGATCCGACCTTCGGCACTCCGGTAAGTACTCATCACACACTTCGCCATGGGACGGTCTACAAAGTGTCTAGCAACCCAGCCTATAACCAGGTTGTATTTCTGCAGTTGATGATATCACAACGGTTATGAACCGACGCTACCGAGCAAGCAAGCAAGCAGATGGAGTAGATTGCGTACATACGCATGTGTGCTAGCTGTCGACGTGTTCATCCATTCGCCCATTATGTACCTGATCAGGAGCGCTGAGTGAACGTATATATTTACCATGATAAATATATACGTTCACTCAGCGCTCCAATAATGTCGGCGTGTTCCATACACGGACACCTCCACTCACCACCTGCTTACTAAATGCCTGGTAATTTGAACAAACGGTTGGTGGTTGTCATCATTGGCATCAACTTGCAGGTGTTTAAGACTCTGGCCGGCCGATCTCAGTGCCCCCACGAGAACGGGACTCAGCGCCGTCAGGACGCGGAAATCTCAGTGCTGGGCGGCCAGAATGTGCAGGTACGTTTGTTTTTGTGTTTGATGTACTAACGAGTGACAACCGTCAGAAGTTTTGCGGTATACGCAAGTGAAATGGTCATGGTCGTCTTGGTCGCTCGTCGCTTTCGCTTTCGCTTTTTCGTGTGCTAAGTACTTTGTCACTGCATGCATGGGTCCCCTGTTGCGCATGTGGATGGATTACAAGCAAAGCCGATTTACATGGATTATTCTGCACCTTATCCCCCCACTGGATGGATCGTTCCGCAACTCTGCAATGTAGAGGGACATCAAGCAGGGAGACGAGGTCATTTACGAGCTGCTGCTGGAGAACAACAGCGAGACTGACGAAAATGTAGGCGGCTAATAACCTGCTTGACCGCTGCTGCGACTGGTTTCCTTCGAATCATCTCGCTCTAGATCCCGCTCCTAGACCATAAATACCGGTGACAGGCACTTGAAGATACGTAGTAAGACGCGCGGCTGTCCATCGGGGCCCGCCCACTTAAAAAGGCATGACGAGGACTGATGAATGCATACCGCATGCAACTACACGCAACTCATTATTTATACTGCAACCGTGCGCAGGTACCGCTTATGCTTGGGCCTGATCTGGCAACGAACAATAACGGTAGGGCGACAGATGTTGTGAAGATGTCGATGCATATGAGCCCTTGATTGCGTACAAACGACAGTAACTTCCGTACAGCTATCCCTCCTAGCCCGCCCGGACCGTGTGTATGCCACAGCTTCGTTCCTAGACATGCTCTGCCGCTGGCTCCTCCCGTCTGTCTGTCTGCAGGGATGTACCTGCAGCTCATGGGTGCACCATGGGTGTCCCCGGTTCCAATGTCACTGCCGGGCCCCAATAAAGCTCAGACACGGGCTATGGTCGCCGCAAAATGCGGTCCCAAGTACGTGTCGGCTAAAACTGACATCGTCATCAGCAGCACATGTATCGATGGTAAGCAAGCAACGACGTTTACTTGTTGATTCTTTTGCGGTCTCACTGACCGCCCCGCCCGTCCAATCCCGTTTCATTTGATGCCCGCCCTTTGGTATCGGCGGTTATTGTAACTGCCCCGCCCCGTCTGCGTGCGGACCTTGATGAACGATGCCGCAGAGGAGCTGGGCCGTACCTCGTTGACATTGCAGTGCTACAGTGCCTGCCCCAAGGTCACCTGGATAAAGGGCTGGCCCGCCATGCAGCCGCTCATCATCAACGCTAGCGACATTGCATCAGGAAGGGTGAGTGAGACATAAACACAGGCCGACTGCCGCGACACAGCACCTGGCCAAACAAATGGTATCCGAATAAAAGGCACACCCTTCCTGCGTTTATCCATCAATTCCGATTATCCGAAGGCACGCCCACCCGGAGGGCACGGCAGCCGCTGTTATGTCCCGGCATGGTCACACACGATCTAATCGACAACAGCGGGAGCCGCCGTCGCGGTATTTGAATACTTATATCATCGCTCGCTGTTCACACAGAGACCATGTGTCGTTTTAATTGCTTCCATGGCTGCTGCTGTTCTGCGCTGACTTACTTTGTTAACCGTGGAAGGCAGGGTGTTGATGTCATTATGTTATTATTAAATACATCCGCACTCCCTTTCGCCTTGGTTTTGCTTTGGAGCAGGGATTGCGCTTGTCGCTGTACAACCCGCGTTACACTGTCCAGAGGCTGCGCACTCACCCCCGTCTCGCCAACAGCAGCGTCGTTATCGAGTACACCGCTCCCGCCAAGGTGTGTGATAGATTCCGTCGGTTACGTATCCGACCGTGTGAGCTTGACGCTGTCGCAGCCCACCGCTCCTGCACTACCTACAAGAAAGATTGTCGAGGAGCCATTTATTTCTCAAAGCGTTCTGGCGGTGGATGCATGGACGGCTCCCTCTGGTCATTGTAAGAAGAATACACGCCACCCAGTGAGCTCTGGAGACACAACTCCAACGCAGCGAGTTGCGTGGTGCCATCTAGCATCACGCAGGCACGATTTCTAGAGCATCGGGGTAGCCAGGGCGCGTCTTTGCAAAAATGTCCTCTCGTCGGTTCAATATGTCTCCCTCCGCATGCATTTGGGCGACTGGGTAGATCTTTATGCACGGCGGCATCCCTTCAGGGTGCGACTTTGTGGATGTGCCCGCGGTTGACCTGGTGCCATTCATGTCCTGCAATGTGCATATCCGATAACGGTAGTTTGAGGCCAATCTCTCGGGCCCAAGTGCTCCCTGCTATCTGGTGTACGAATGTGTCTGTCGTGCGAATGCAGGATGGCGGCATCTGGGTGCCGATTCGGTACTCAAACGGCACCACCGTTAATTTCGCGGCGCTTGAAGACCCAGCGTACGGTTTCGCAACATACAGGTATGCACCCATCACGACCGCTTCCCCCATCGCATTTAGACAATGCAACGGCAGCTTGGTTATACGTGCGTACCAAACTAATTCTGTATCCCTCGCCTGGGATACTGCTCGCCGATTTATGCATTTGACCTAAATCTAAATCGCACATGTTTGGTGTGCTGCCCTGCAGTTGGCCGGCATGGGAGGCTATCACGGATGATGGAGAGTAAGTCATGGCTTTAGTATGTAGATAGGGAGGGGTGGGTTAAGCATGCGGATACGGGGCTGGCTGCAGGCGGTGGGCCGGAGGGATGTATATATGCTGCCGTCGATCGTTAATGTATGCCGCCATGCCGTGAATGATTGTATTTTGCGTTCTGTTCACTAAGATATGTCAAGAATGTTCGTGGACGCATGCATTGTGAGATGGATACGCTTATGGTGAAGGCAGGTCGCTCATGTTGCCTAATAATGGCCACTCAACGTCACCCCGCTGCGTCTCGGCTTGAACTGCACGCAGGTACCTGGTGCGGTACGTCACCTACTGCGACGCCGGTACTGGAGGTACGTACGTGTGCGAACAGCTAGCTGTCATAGGGTATGCGTTCAACTAAAATCAAGCGATTTATTGAAACGGAACAAACGGGTAATAACTGCTGCTGCCTGTATTATTGATCGCACACCCAGGCACACCCGTCATGAAATCCGTATGAACGAGTGCGTGTATTAACTGTTCGTCTTGTCCATACGTGTTTATTACCCGACTTTTGTCCCCAGGTGGCTCAGATGCGAGATTCGAGGGCCCTGCCGTGAGCATGCTGATTGATCGCAAGCCGCCGGTGCCTCTGCGCACGTCGCTATGGCCGGACATGGTCTACGTGCCCGGTAGGTGCAAATCACCCCCCCCCCGCTGCGCTTTTTCCATTTTGACACGTCCGTTTAGCTCGCCACGATGCCGCGTGTGGCAGAACCGGAAGCAGACGGTCGCCTTAAATCTCCAGATACACGTTCCTTGCGTCAGCTAATCGTGTTTCCTACATCTGGTATCTGGCTGCTGCTGGATGGACGTACACGAGAACCTCCCGCCACCCGCATGTTCGTTTGTTTCACGCGTGGCCTGCTGAGATCATTTCTAGCCGGTCCTTACTGCGTGGGACATTTCCTGCTGTGTGTCTCATCCACACGTCGCAGGAGACGCCATAGACGTGCAGTACAGCAAAGTCCTTGATTGCCGACAACCTCTGCAAGTCTCCATTTCCGCCAATGTCACAAACACGAACACGGGAGTGGTGACCACTCTGGCACCAAGTAAGTGTGTGACGTTCCAACTGATGTTCCAACTGATCGCAAACATATCTACCACAACGTTTGCAGAACCTGCTTGTGTGGCTTATTATTAAGGCTGACTGTGCGTGGTTCCTTGGCAGGCATGTGCAAAATGAGGCACACGATATTGATTACGGCGCAAATACACACCCCGACACCCCGCTGGCACCTTGCTAGCTGCGCTGCGTACCGCTCAACGGAGCGCCGCTTAAAGTTTACCAACCTGCCACACATACATGAAGATATGCTCATGCTTATGCATCCTTCTTACCATCTCTACCTGTTCGTATTGACACATCTGCGCGCTTCCGGTCCTCTGTGCTGCACAGGTGCCCTAGTGCCGTCCTGTGAAGGCCGTAAGCTTAGCCTGTCGTGGAATCCACTGAGCTTCCCAGCAGCCGCCTTCCAAAGTGGCCGCACGGTTACAGTGCAGGTGAGCCCCTTACTTGTGGTGTTTGAGGTCGGTGATAGCAAGCAAGGCGAAGCTGTCATAGCAGAGACAGGCTGGGTTGAACCATACATCACCGGCCGCCGACTCTGCTGCTGCATTAGAGCCCGCGCGGAACACACATGTATGTAAGACCTGTCAGGCTTACATTTCGGCAATCGTTGTGTGCAGGTTTGGGGAGTCCGCGATTCTGCGGGCAACGCCGCCACCAATGCTTCAGTCTTCCGCTTCGCCATGGGAGTCATGAACCCCATCAACCGGGTAAGTGATGACGGGCGTGGCATTCATTGGTCGATTATGAACACCGCGAGAACCCGAGTAGTGGAGAACCCCGGGACTAGGTTGTAGAACATCGCTTCAATTGTGCCTGCCTGCGCGTTGGGGCATTTTGCGGGTTATCCAAACGACATGATCGTTGTCTTTCCACTATAATACACACTGCACGAGTTCGTGTTGTGAAAGCGGCGGGCACACGCGAGCGCCAACCACGCTTCTTTACAACCGCTGTTATTCGCTGCTATCTGCTAACCGCTTTGCCTTCCACTGCTGCCCCTCCATACATGCAGACGACTGTCTCGATGAATGCCGTACTGGGACCTGTGCCTGTCGCCGCCGCCACGCGCCGCCGCGCCCTGCTGGCCGCCGAGGGTTCAGCGTCACAGCATGAACTTGCCATGCCCGTAACAGACGACGAGCGACTTCTCTCGGCATCCCTGTCGGACGTTGTCCAGGCGAACGAGGTCGCTCAGGCCGCTGGAGGCTCGACGCTGGTGGACGTCACAGATGCGATGGGCCCAGCCCTCAGCCGCATGCTACGCTCCGCGCTGTCACTTGCACCTGACAGTGATGCCTTGGAGGCTGTGACGGTGGAGTACATGCCGCTCATGAAGACGATGTCGCTGCGGCTGATCGCACGCGACGAGGAGCTGCCCGCGCTCGGCAACAACAGCAACGGCAGCGCGGCGGATGGAGCGGCCAGCGGCCGCCAGCCGCCAATCTTCGCGGTCGAGCTTGCGGCCAAGCTCATGGACCTGCTGCGTGACAACTCGAGTGCACTTTCAGTGGGGCTGAATCGCAGCCTGGCCCGTGTCGCTGGCGTGATGCCAGCGCGGCCTCTGGAGGTGCAGCTCATGAGAGACCACACGGTCGAGCAGGTGGAGGAGGCCCGGGTGTACGGTCGCCGACTGGCAGCTGCACATGTGACAGGCTGGGGTGAGGAGGAGTTCCCAGACGCTGCAATGTATGCGGCCGCGGTTGATGCATCGGTGTCAGTCTTGCCCGCGACCACCGCTGGGGCGGCCGCCACCTGGGAGCCGGTTCTGGTCAGCAGCACAGCTGACGCTAAGCAAGACGAATCAGGGGGGCTCAACCGCCATGGTGGCTCCTTCATGCGGCGTGCGTTGAATGTGGCAGAGCGTGCCGGGACGGGCCACGTTGCGGCAGTTTCGCTGGCGGCGAATGCGGTCGTGCTGAGTGTGCTCGGCGCGATTTGGGTTGCTCGGCGCCAGTCGAGGAGCACGCTCATCATGAAGTGGGCCACTCGGCAACGGGCGGCGCTCCGCACGCGCCACCGCAACCGCCGGGATGGCAATCCGGGCAGTGACGCTCGCCTGCCAAAGTAATTCAGATAGCGTGTGCACTGCACGCGGTTTATTAGGTAATACTGTCGATCTGTTCGTGCAGAAGCAAAGTGGCTGGGAGCACTAGCTGGTTGTTGCCTTGATTGTTCTTTTATTTGACGCATGGGTTCCTCGGCGATCTGGAATGTCTCCTGAAAGGGAATACTGACGTGGGTGACTGACTGGAACGCCGCCGCCGCGTGCACGCACGCGCACCTCCTGCCTCGGTTTGCCCTGCTCGGGAATGAATTTGTTGTCGAACAATAACTTCCAGTCCTGGCTCATCATACATAACTGCGTGCGTAATGCCTGTCGATAAAGTGGGGGGCTAGATGCGCGCCGTCAGGGGTTTGTCTGTGGCATACATTCATGCATCATCACGCGCGGCGAACGGGTAATGAGTCCTCCGGCTTCTTCATCAGTAAGAGCGAGGACCGGCAGGACATGCTTTCGTAGTTGATATGATATTTCGCGTGCCTGTCACAGATCGTTTATTTCTGGGTCCATCAGCAGCCGAATGTGAACTGTTAATTAGTCGGTCAGTGTTTCCTATGTATCGCGCACGGCGCCATAGCCGGGTGATGAGGACGCGATTTTAGTACTTCGCACGCTTCATGTTATTTCTTTGATGTAGGGCGGGTGAAGGCATCGCTTGTCAGGCACGCATTTGTTTTTCGCGCGTATCGGAGTTATTCGGCAGGATGCATGGGCCCGGCCGAACTAACGTTGGCGACTTAAAGCCCAGTCGTCGCTGTGCAGTTCTGCCTGAGCGGGTAAGTAGGCCTGAGTACGGTAGTACTAGGCGTGGCGGATTTAGGCTATCGGATAGTATGCGTGTGTGCATGCCTTGGGCCCAACGAAGCCCAGCAATGCTGTAAGATCGTGGGGAAATACGTAGATAACCTCTGTGACCGCCTCACGCCTCACGGCACATTCAGTAACTAAATGTCACGGTTTACGGCGGGTGTCTGTTCTTGCGCAGCCTCTCTTGTGCGGCTTGGAGCGAGCTGGCTATATGTTTCTCCTTCACGGATGAAACGGCCCTAGCTAGTACTTGCCGGCCCTGTACGGCCGACAGGCTGGAGACACTCTTGGATAGGGTCAATATCTCATTAACACGCCAATCACCTAAACAAGCCAGCCAGGATTGCCGGCCTACAGGCCTCCGTAGCTAGGGCGGCCATCACGCAGAGCATGGCCCTGATGAAGTGCACTTGAGCAAACCAACACCAGCCAGGGATGACCAGATCTCCATTTGGGTCGGAATTGGGTTGCACTTGCTTCACACACTTTATCACTGCTAACTCTGCACTGAAGTGGCTGAGCACGGTCGAGCATGCTGAGCACGGTCTTGACTGTGCTCGAGCGCGGGCATGACCGTAGTTAGGGTGCAAGCGCCTACTGATCAATTATCCTGCTGTTTCCAGAAGCAGGCTGCGGGGAATGGACTCGTCGATCATCGTGCGTCCGTGGCGCTGCCGGGGCGACTTGATTCGGGCCTCACATGCGTGTCAGGGTCGTGCTTGCTTAGGGTTATATTGCTTAGGAGATCATTTGGGTTGGGCAGTACACACCCGATGAGCCCCAAGCGTAAAGGGCTTCTACAACAGCGACACGGCGCTGAAGACAAAGCGCCTAATGGGCCTGCTGCTCGCGACCTTCGTTCCGCCGTCACTCGCTGGCTCGACAGTTCCTCAGCTCCCTCTACAGCAACCTCGCCAAGAACCCACCCAGTGCATCCGTCTGACGACCTGACCTGCTACGTAAATTGACTGGCATCAGCCGAGGCGAGGGCCGCGATTCCACGATTTCCACCGCACTGTTGCTCGCCGATAGCTGTGCCCGGCGGCGGAACTAACATCGCACGCCATCGACGTCCCTGACCGGCCATTCTAGGTGGTGCTGCCGCCGCGCTCGGTCGGATGCGCCGCTATGCACGCGCGACGGGGCCCAACTAAACCGCACATCCCAGCTGCCTGAGTCGCTGCTATGCTACCCGGCTCCGGGGCCATGGCTGCTGGCTTCTGGCTGTGGACATTGCGGCACGTCGGGCAGCCGATCAGCAGCTCGAGGTGCCGTTAGTGGTGACGTCGTCTCTGCTGCTGGTTTCCGCCTTTTGCTCCGCCTTTCTCTCTGCTCAGCGCTGCATCCCGCTGCCTCCCAACACCGAACAACATGCAGTGGCATGCGGCTTGGCATCGCCGACGGCTGATGAACCCAACAATTGTTGCATTGTCCGGTCATGGGCTCAGAGACATGACTGGCGGCATGGGTGGCTCGCTTTTCCGCCCGCACTGTCAGTTGCTGCTACGGACGGTGGCAGCCGCCGTGTTAGCAGCGGCGCTGATCGTTTGGATTGAGCAACAGAAACCGCTAGCCTGCGCACGCTCTGCTGGGTGGCGCTTCGTTCATTCGGATGCCACGGCGTCTGGCAGCAGATGGCCGGGCTTGCGTGCCATGGCCGCGCGCAGAGGTGCAAGAACGCATATTGCTTGGGGTAGGGGGGGGGGTCGAGTTCGAGTTACATGTCCCGAGCCACGAACCGTGGCTCCCGCTCCCGCAGTGTACCGCTTCGTGGCGAGTAGCCAAACCCATCGTACATTTAATAATTTATTAAATAATACATTTCCGTTGGGATATTGGGTCGGAGCATGGGACCCGGTCCCATGGTGTGCCCCTGATGAATGGCGAGTCGTCAAAACGATCCAACATTACAAAGTTATAAAACAATCATCATGCATTGAGATACGTACGGGCTTGCGCTGGGGCTGCCCCGGATCGTGGCTCAGGACATGTCTCGACTCGGGACATGTCCTGAGCCAGAGGGGTCTGTCATTGTTCGGGACATGTCCTGAGCCACGATCCGGGGCCGCTGCCTTACTGGGGGGGTCCGGCCCCGATGTGTGGCTTGACGCGTCGATGCTGGCGCACCTGAGCGGTGCATCGGCCGAGTACTTTATGCATCTTCCGAAGATGTTCACACACGGCCCAGCAGCCGGTCCCACGGCGTGAAATAAGCACGGATGGACTTGCAAGCACGCAGGGTGGCTATCTATCTTAAGATATGGATATATATTCGGCCGAAATTTTGGGGAATTTGAAGATACTTTTTCCTTCAAAAATTGAGAAATGATAAGAAGTTTTGGTTGCCTGGTAAGGCGTCAGTTTTCCCCGTTCACAAATTCCCAGCTGCACAAAGGGAAAATCTCCCCACAGACAGATACTTCAGCACGTCTTAGCCAGGCGTATCTCCAGTCGCAGATACTCCTAAAATAAGATAGCCACCCTGCTTGCAAGCATTGCATGATGCCGCCGCACGGCGGCAGCAGCACTGCGCGTACTATCTAGCTACTCGCTCCCAACTCGACAACCTGGGCCAAACCTTCACGGTTGTGTATAGTAAGCCAACCTGCTGAAACTAAAACTGCTAAAACAAAAACTACTCGGAGTGACCCAATGAACGGAAGCCACGCTTCTCATCCGTCGCAGCGACCCACCACTCATGTATCATCCTGCCTGCAGGCGCACAGCTTCTTGCTTCGTTTCTAAGCGCACGCAACGTGCAAGACGAGCCCCCTAGCGATCCTGGTAATGGAAGGTCGCTCAACTACCTTCATCGTTACCAGTCATGGAATTAGTCATTTGAATACGGTAGATCGCACCTACGTAAACTCCTGCGCACGCCCACAGCCCCGATCCCAATACACGACATTTCCATCTGCCTCGCTCCTCCAATGCCTCGCTCTATCTCTACCATCCAGAAGGACCTCTTCGGTACCCATTCGTAAACACCATCCTGCAGCACTCGGAGTTGAACTATTTGGTCGCCCGAAACCCGGCAACCCAACACACACCGTGAGACACCCAATGCAAGCAAGAGTTTCGATAGGTAGCAACAACGAACAGAAGTAAGCTGGCCAGCAGCTTCTTACTTAAGTTGTTGCTACGTACCTATCTACCGACACGCCGGCACACCACAACTTGATTGGGAATCGACAACCAACGCAACACATCCAGCGGCAATCGCTGCTGGTTTAACTGACCCAATAGTACAGCAACAGAGAATCTCCCCTATTGTGCATTAAACACCGGGCAACAAGTGGCCGGCCGCGTGCCGGTCAGGCTGGCAATTGCGATCTTCATGGTGCCGTCGTGGAATGCGCCCAGGGCCTTCAGAGAGCTGCACTCGGGCTTCAACACCAGACACACCTCCGTGCCGGCGGCCTGGTCGAAGGCCTTGCCAATCCGTGTGACCTTGATGGATGAGTAGGGCCGGTACTGGAAAAACCGTATCCGCCGAATGCCGTCCACTGTTGAATACACCAGCGAGCGGGCGCAGACGGGGTCGGCCTCAAACTCGAGTTTGTGCAAGGAGAACGAGCAGCAGGGCGAGTCGGGCTGCGGGCACACGTCGCGCACACCCACAGTAAAACACATCTTGGTGTAGTTCTTCTCCACCAACGTGATATTGACCTGAGGTTGTAGAAACAGGCGCGAGCCTTCGGGGTTGTGCTGGCAGCGAAAATAGGGGAAATTTGAGCCTGATGGCGGCGCGGGCAGCATCGATGGCACCACACGCCCGAAGGCGGCGGGCGCAAAGGGCGGCCCCCCGGGTGTCATGGGCGGCGACGTGGAGCCAAAACTGGTCGCCGAAGGATCCACGGGTGAACTGGTAGCCGAGGGAACGACGGGTGAACTGGTAGCCGAGGGAACGACGGGTGAACTGGTAGCCGAGGGAACGACGGGTGAACTGGTAGCCGAGGGAACGACGGGTGAACTGGTAGCCGAGGGAACGACGGGTGAACTGGTAGCCGAGGGAACGACGGGTGAACTGGTAGCCGAGGGAACCACGGGTGAACTGGTAGCCGAGGGAACGACGGGTGAACTGGTAGCCGAGGGAACCACGGGTGAACTGGTAGCCGAGGGAACGACGGGTGAACTGGTAGCCGAGGGAACCACGGGTGAACTGGTAGCCGAGGGAACCACGGGTGAACTGGTGACCATGAGTGAACTGGTCGCCGAGAATACCATGGGTGAAGGCGACAGTGGCGGCGGTGGCGGTGGCGGGGGCGGGGGTGGAGGAGGGGGTGGGGGAGGCGGCGGCAGACCGGCAACACCAACAGGGCAGCAAGCGCGTGAGGCGTCGAAGAGCGCGTATTTGCAGGCTCCGCTGCCAAACTTGCACAGCTGGCCCAGTGTTGTACAAGCAGTGTCGGCCTTCAGGAAGACGCAAATCTGGGTGTTTGGGGCGGTGGCGGTGGTGAGGTTGAGGCTGGTGATACGCAGGGTGGCCAAGGCGGGGTTGAACTCCCACGCGCTGTATGACTGTCCATTGAGGGTGAAGCGTTTCACAGAGTCCTTGCATCCGGACACTAGATTGCGGTGGAGTAAACCGCGAGGACAGACGAGGTCAGGAATGTCGTGGGACGGGCGAGGACGACGGCGGCGGACGGAGGGTGTCGTGGATGACGAGGCGGGAGTGGCGGGGACGATTGGGCGGGGAAAGAGACGGATGGCGAAGCACAGGAGAGGGAGGGGCGAGTAATGCAGTCTGTAAGTAAGCAGCAGCTTGGGGTTTCACTGAAGGGTAACGGACGGAGTAATAATTGTAATGCGGGGAACACGAGCCGCAGCAGGTAATAGTTTGCGGCGATGGCGGTCCAGTGCATGCAACACATGGTGAAAAGGTAGGGGCGTGAGGAGAAACCCAGATCACCGACGGCGCGTGTGCTTGAGCAGTGCATTCTCAGAACACGACCGATGAGGCATCGCTGAACATATGTGCTATTACGCTGCGCTGCAGGCCAAGCATATATGACGGCTGAGAAATGCGCAGAGGCACGCTGCTGTGCAAGATTATTTTGTGGAATACAGCGTGGGGCGATCTACCGGGAAACCGATTCAGTTTCCAAGGGCGGCTTCCCGCCTCGTTACTAATCCGCCGAGAAAAACAGCTAATGCAAATTGTGTATGATGCACATAAATATATTCACGTAGATACATTTCGCGACAGACCCGGCACGAAACGAGACCTTCATGCTTGTGATTGAGCATGCCCCCAAAACCGTCCAACCGTTCTCTTGATCAGCCATTAAGCAAGATCCCCTGGCACTCACCGACGTCAAACTCAATTTTATTCACACCACGAGATGTATCACAGCAAGGACTGTCGGCGTCGCAGCTGGCCTTGGTGATGTTGAAGCAATAGTGCGTAAAACCGCCGGCCGCCGAAGCCACCGGAGCCGAGGCAGCTGAGTCCAGTTCAAGGCGCCAGGGCGAGTCGCTGAGCGTTCGCCCGCACTTGCAGCCAGGCGGAAACTCGACAGTCGGCTGAATCAAATGCCTCTTCGCATCGGGGTCGCTTGCGCCGACCACAGCCGCAGCCAAAACTGCCAGAGCGACGCCCAAGAACGCTCGGCGGCGATCAAGTGACATGTTGCTTGTATCTGGAGTATCGATGCAAAGCTGCTGTGCTAGAGCGTATGTGTGTTTTCCAACAAAGGTGCAATAATGGCGGGTACGTACTTGCGGGCGGGAACTTTGTCAACAGAACCTAAAGACCTCTAAAGATGAAACTATTGTAAGGAGGGGAAGTCGACGTGATTGTGTGCGCCGACTTTACCGCCACCCACTAGCGATAGTGCGTCAAGTAAATGCGCTTGTAATGTAAAGTGACGGCAGAATACGTCAATACGAGCATCTTCCTAGTCACGGCGGAGGAAGGTGGGCGCTAACCGCGGCCTACCGTACATCAATGTCAACTGACGCGATAGGCGGCGCGCGCTTGATCTATAAATGTCAGCTATTTACTTGTGCTAGATTGCCAAGAACTCTACTCCAGCCCTCCGTTTGGCAATCAGGGGGTCGGTTTCCACCTATGCCCCTCAAATGGCCATCCGTCCAACGACTCAGTGATCCGCGTTATTGGGTTTTGGGACAGCTCCGCCTGCCGGGCTATGCTCTTAGGGGCCCGCTTGCCTTGCTTTGGCCATCATCACATACAGCGGGCTCTAGAATCTCGAAAGAGAAGAGTCATCATAGGGCGGGCCAGCCAGCCAGCGGTGCACTGCACCGGAAACGACCAGAAGGGCAAATCGATGGAAATCACACCAAACAGCCAAAGCCACCCATTTACAAGCGAGCCCGGCGGGGGACGGAAAGGCTCCGGCTCACCAGATAGAAACCCGCGCCCTCGCGCAAACCTTAGAGCCGTATATAAATAATTATGAGTCTGCCTTTATCCGGTCAAATAATTACAGAGGAATTACAGAGGAAAACAACTAAACCTAGCTCCCCACTTGACGGTTTCTCACTCCCATCCCCACGCACCCCCACCCACCGACTGAATTCTCCCCGCTATTTGTTCCGCCCGAGCACCTGCTGCCATGCGGTATCCCGACTGCGCCGCCGAGTACGATCTATCGAGCAGGTGCCCCCCGCATCGTATCCGTACCCGCCCGCGCAATCACTAGCACCATCGCAACCCCACATCGCTGGCCGTGGGGCGCTCACGGCAGCTGTCGCATCCGGCCCCCTCCGTCGGAGAAGGGAGAGTGCCGTACCGTGCGGTGGAGCTGGAGGAATTTACACAAGGAGAACGTAGCGGCTGCGGCGGCGGCGTACCGCGAGGAGGAGCGGGAAATAATATATAGAGGCCGAGCTGTGGGTTCGAGTCCCACCGCTGGCCCCTGGCAGTGGCCAGGGTGAATAACGGTGAGTCCGGCCCGCTAAACTCCGGATCGTGCAGGGGCGCTCGAGAAAATGTCCCAGATCAATCAGTCCGCCCGTCAGGTCTGATTCCCCCTGGTGATCGCGCCGAACGGAGACGAAATTACTCCTTAGGCCCGGTCCCCTTAACACACGCGAGAGTCTGTCTCCGCGTAAAATTAATTAATTAATTAATATAGAGGCCGAGCACGTGGTGCATGAGGGTTCAGCCCGTACATCAGCTACCTGACAGGCAGGGGGGCAGCTGAGGCAGAGGGTGGGGCAGCAGCGGCGGGGACGGCAGCAGTGGCGGCGGGGACCGCGGAAAGAGGTGGTTCCGCTTGACGGAGGGCCCCGGTCTCACTGATCCCTCAGCAGGGGAGCAGGGGGGGCGCATGGAGCAGGGGGGAGCAGGGGGGGCGTCAAGCTGATCTGGGGATATGTATATATGGAGGATGAAGGTCAGGCGCAAGGGGAAAGGGATGGAGGGGGGCGGGACGGGGTTCGGGTGCGGGCGCGGACAGTCCACGGCGGGGGTGAAAGGGCGGCGGGGCGCATTTGTAGGGTTTTGTGCTTGCCGCGCTCCCATTTATACGACATGGATGGGCGGCAGGGGACATGGCACGCAGGCAGCACGGACCGTGCGGGCAGGGTAGCTCTGGCGCGAGCGGACGGCGGACTTCACGAAAAGGGTTTGACGAAGTGCAATCTTGGATTGCTCCATTCGGGCCACCGACCGGCCCTCGCTCGCTCGCTAGTCCATGCAGGCCCTATACCGACCCGTCTACGGAAATGAAAAGAACAGGTCAAAGGCAAGCAAGCAAGCCCAATCAGGCTAGACAGCACGACACAACCAGCCAGACAGGAACGAGCGAACCCGGGGGACCCGCGGGGGGGGGGGGACACAAAGACCCATGCATGGCCACGTGGGGATTTGCCGTACATGGGGCTCCACGAATGGCGACGACGGGTGAACGGCGGGCGGGGTCCCTGCTCTTGTGGCCACCGCAGCCACAAGAATGGAAGGCGCGCGCCAATAAACAGACCTGTCAGCAACGTGTATGTGCGTGGGCTGCTGCACTGGAAAAGCCCCCCGCCCCAGAAGCCCGCCCGTGCAGACTGCCCTTATAAGCCAGTGAGTAGAGTACCAGCGACGGATATCATACAGCAGGAGCCTTAATAAACCCAGCCATTTCCGTCAGACGTGCGCAAAGCGTTAAGGCCATCTGAATAACTGGTACCGACACCACGCATGTGCTATGGGATCGCTATCCTACTCCCATCACTCGATTTACCATTATCGCACGATACGTGCGTGCAGTCGTCCCTATCTATGAAACGGTGTTTTGTTTACTACTGGCATCCCCGCTCGTCACGCCTAGCGCTAGCGGATGAAGTAAGAGTGAGTTTTGCGTTTGGAGGCCTGAATGGCCCGGCGCGCGAGACTTCAGGCGGCGGCGGGACCACTCAGTCGTCTGCCCTATGCTATGAAGCTGTTTAAACTTTTCTGCGAAACACAAATTTTCCTATGAACACAAAACCTACACCAGGTGCGTCCACTGACGGAACTCCGTGAGATAGACGATCTGCCGACGTGCGCGCGTGGTCGCCGACCAATCATGCTAGATACTAATGACAGCCTTGGATACGTAGGGCTTCGTTCTTTCTGTCAATACTTTTCTTCGTGCACTGAGACATACTAACACGATGCCTGGGAAGTGTACGATTCATTTACGAAAACCGCCTTCCCAACCGTCTTCATTCCCCTCGCTCGCTTGCCGTGCGGTGGATACCTGGCCCGCATCTTCGTTCATGACATGAAGATATACATTTATATTTCGCATCGCTGGATGACAGGTTAGTTTCCGTCTGACTGTTTCCGTCCCTAGACTTTCCTAGACTAATTACCGCAAAACCGTGCCTGCCAGCAGGTTGATTCAGCCAGGCTATCCAGCCTGACGTCGCGTCCACGCAGCTTCCACTGACTCCAAGTTTACGACGGAGAGGGCGGTGTGCGCTCCCTCAGGCCGCGCGCATTTAACGTTATGCGCAATCTTGAGAGCAATTAGTACTACCTTCAGTACCGCTACATAGGTACAGCCAGCTGGACGCTGCTCGGCGCCGTGTAGCAGGTCCACCAGCAGGTTGTGCGTGCTCTGAGCCGGATCGAGGTGAGGAATAGCGCGCGCCCATCTGCTGGTGCACGCAAACCTCCGCCATCCCAGAGCGACTGGGCTGATATTTGCAATAGGTACAATTAGTGGATTTATTATAAGAGTTCGTCACTACATGCCGATGTCGCCCGGCCCTTAGAGCCCCCTAAAACTCTAAGAACTCGGCCCGCCCTTAAGCGACGTGCATCCAGCAATATTTCACATTCATCAAGGCACTTCCACCGGTGTGAGGAGCAAGCCGGTTTTCAAGCTGTCTGAAGCCTCGTTGTGCCAATGTTTGTGCTTAAGCACAAACATAAGCTTATGTAAAGCAAGGGCGGGAAATCATCTAAACTCACCGCGGCCAAGCACCCACATGTGTTTCCCTAGGCCCGCGCACCTTAACCAACGCCATTAACAACAGGGTGCCTTGCCACCTTGTGAATCCAGCCGCAGGTTACGACGGCGACATACCTCAGCCCATCTAGCTTTTCCCGACCTACCCTTCTGACATCGCGCGGTGTTTGAAGCACCGACGAAGGGAGCCGCTGGCTTTTCTTTTCGCCACGGCAACAGCATCAATGGCTTTGCGGGCCATCGGCTGGCATTTTATTGCCGTTATACTTATTGGCAGCTTCGGCAACGTATTGGCTGGAGGCGACCTGAGCCATTTAGTCAATGACGGGTCCAATGTTGATCGTCCGGTGCCCAGGGCCGTTGCAGAGCTTCATGCCACTGAGACACGGACGAGCCGGCAGCTTCTTGGTTCAGTTCCTCCCCCACGGTCCCCCAGCCCCCTTCGTCCATCCCCACGGCCCCCCAGCCCCCTCCGCCCATCCCCAAAGCCCCCCAGCCCCCTCCGTCCATCCCCACGACCCCCCAGCCCCCTCCGTCCATCCCCACAGCCCCCCAGCCCCCTCCGCCCATCCCCACGGCCCCCGAGCCCCCTCCGCCCATCCCTGCGGCCCTCCAGCCCCCTCCGCCCATCCCTACGGCCCCCCAGCCCCCTCCGTCCATCCCCTCGGCCCCCCAGCCCCCTCCGCCCATCCCCTCGGCCCCCCAGCCCCCTCCGTCCATCCCCACGGCCCCCAAGTCCTTTGCCGCCTTCACCGCTGCCCCCAAGCCCTCCTCCAAGCCCTCTTCCTCCGTCACCCCCACCCAGCCCTCCAAAGCCATCAGCCTCGCCGCCGTACAATGCTTCTGCCGGCGACGATGAGGGTGAGCCGCGCGCTCTGTGTTTTTTGACTAGTTGCCTTCGAACAAGGTGTGCGTGTCGTGCGGACATAGACGCAGTCGTGCGGACACAAACATGGCAAGCCGCTATCGTGTCGTGTGCATTCCTGCATGCCCAGTCAGTCAGCAAGGCTGCCCATCCTCTAAATTCAATATAGATGATGCATTGAAAGCTGCGCGTGTATCAGAAGCAACATGTCCCATATTGACTATTTTTCTGCTGTCGTATGTTCGGGCACGCAGTGCCTGTGCTCCTGTGCTGATGGACAATAGATGTAACCCCAGTCGTTTGGCGGCCCTGATGATACCCTGCTGATATTTGGCGGCCCTGCTGATACCCTGCTGATGCCCTGACTATCTACCTGCATGCGTGCTGCTGCTGCTTGCGGCATGCGGCTGCTATGTGTACATTAATCTGCCGCTTACTTTCAGGCCTCGACAGTTCAATTGGCTCTGCGGTGGTTCATCTCAACAACGGCCCCGTCAGCCTTCCCACTGTGCCTGGTGACCACCCAGAGGCGTATGGACAATGGGCTTTGGTGCGTGTCGGTATTTGGTGCACAGGGGCGGGTTCTGCATGGGAAGGGGTGCAAGGGTTGAATTATATTGAGAAGAGTGCCCGTAGGCCCTTACGTAGCCAAGAATTACTGCTTCCGGGAATGCAGGTAGATAGGTGGACGGAGCCAATCAATCATGAGAAGCAGGGTCGAAGTAAGGTTGACGCCCTGCGTGCAGACCATGTCACGCAGGTCTGCCCGGGCAAAGCTCATCACCATTGCACCCTGCCCTCCCCCCTCCCCCCCGACGCAATCTCACCACCTGTTCCCGCGCGTGCAGAAGGGCGCGGGCAATGTCGTTGCTGTGCACATGACCCTGATCCCCGGCACGAACAAGTTTTTTTTCATGGAGCGACCCAGCGGCCGCCATCCGGACAAGAGCACCAACATTATTGGCTACTATGACTATTTGGAAAACCGCTTCACAAACCTGAACTACAGTGACTCGGTCTTCTGCTCTGGACACACGATCACGCAGGTTGGTTAGTTGGTTAGTTAGTTGGTTAGTTAGTTAGTTTAGTGGTGCTAGCTACGTTTGCAGCTATTGGTGCTCCATTTGCGTACAGGATTACGTTTGTTTTAGCGCACGACTTTGCGAAGCGTGGCCGTGATAGCGGGGGCTTTGTTTGGAAAGTTTTGAGGACGGTTAGCCCGGCCGGCCGGCCGGCCAAATTACCGGCCGGTTGGGTCGCAGGTTTGTCCTAATACTACTGCTGGTTTGTAAAGCTCACGCATGCACGGCGTCGAACTGCCCCAAAAATTGTAAAATGGTCTCCATGCACGCAGCGTTCGTTCAAGCATACAATGATTGCGTTTTGACGAACGGAGCCCCGTCCCACGCACGCATCCGCCCGCTCGCCATTCGTTCAGTCCAACTAACGCGCGCTTCAATCGGGCACATCCGTTTGCTGCCGCCATGCCTTTTGCAGGATGGTCACGTGCTGGTGGTGGGAGGCCACATCGCCAAATCGAATTACGCCGACGGTCTCCAGGGAGTGCGCATCTTTTCTCGCAAGTCGCTCTCTCTTCACCGCATCGCTGACCTATCCTTCCCCCGCTGGTACCCGACGGCCACGCTCCTGCCCAGCGGCAAGGTGACGATCATGGGCGGCACCCAGAAGCCAACCGCCGCAGGTACGGCACGCAGACAGTAGATAGATGGCCGATCGCGGGCGAGGTTAGTTGGCATACGCGCATGACCAATCAACGACCGGAGAGTAGTGACCGTTCAAATTCTTAGAAATCGAGCGAGGCCGCCCTATCTAGCTAACCGCCGCTAGCTGTCTTTCGTCATCAGTATCTACGTAGTCTCAACTTGCGTGGTCTTGTAGTTTACTGTCCTATACTTTGCCTTATCGCCGGTGCGGATGCGACAGCAGGCGATAGCGTGCTTATCTGTCGCCACCAGTAGCGTTAGAGGTGGTCTATTCTGGCAGCGTTGCAAGACGACCGCGTGCGTTCGTTACATACCATCTATCCACCCCATCGGACGCGCAGGCAACACCAAAAACCCCATTTATGAGATTTGGGATCCAACGAACCGAACACAGATGCTGCTTCGCAACCAATCTGCGGGGCTGGTCTCCGAGACCCGTGACATTTACTACCCCAACACGGTAAGGCAGAAATACATTCAATGCATCCGGTGAACAAAGTATAGCGACGGAGGTTCTGCTCGCCGCTGCGCTGCCACGTATGCACTGGAAGAGACGCGTCTATCTCTGCCCCTAACGAAGCTTCTATTTCATTCGGTACTTACTTACTTGCACACCGGCCCTCTGCAGTACGTGCTCCCCACTGGCGACCTGTTCATTCTGTGCTCTGCGTATGGCGAGATCACGGAGCCGATGAGTGGCGCGGTCCGGGCAACGGTGAGAGGCGCGCCACCACTAATAACAATCTAACCACGCCGCCGACGGCGGGACCACTCCCTAGAAAGGCCGCCGTGATGTCTTTCAGCATGGGTGCCGTACGTACAAGCGAACACTCACGGTGGTTGCAAGTATCAGCAGTGCGCACAAAAGAAGGATGAGGAACGAAGCCTACGCAGCATTTCTTTCGTATACATGATTGCATGTGTCGATCGTGGCCTTCACCTCGCTCATGATTTAGATCCGATATATCTGCCGCCGCCCAACCGACTTGCCAGTTATGGTAACCTTACCACCTCGTCATACGCCGCGTGCCTCGGCTAAATATCGATGACGTGGTCCCAATCTATCCCGCCACTCATGTTCGCTCATGATGCGCAGCTGCCCAGTTGGGCTGATGTGGCGGGCAGTCTTTTGATGGAGTATCCCTACACGGGAACGAGTGTGCTGCTGCCGCTCACACCGGACAACGGATACACGCCCGAGGTGGTCCTCTTCGGCGGCCAGTATGACCGCAGCTACATCAACAGCACGGCCAGCAGGCTGGCGATGCGGATTAAAGTATCGCACAATGACACGACAGGTCGCTACTCGTTTGGTGAGTACAGGATACATCGGGCCGCAGCAAGCAAACCCACCGCCGGTCTGATGACAAGGGTGCGTGCCCAAAATAAAGCACCCGCCATTATCATTTTCATCCTCAATAAAAATAAAAACAATAAATAAATTAATAAATGATGAGGATGAAAATGGTAATTTATTAATTTATTTATTGTTTTTAATTTATTATTTTATATTATTTGAATATGTATTTATTTATGTATGTCCTTATTCATGTATTTGTGTATGTTTTTATTTGTATATTATTTATTATTTGTTTATTATTTATTTATGTCGGTATATGCAATATTATAACTAACCGTAAATATGGCGCACCGAGGGGCGTGACGAAGTGACCGTTCCTGGAATTTTAATTCGCTGCCCTCATCAGGCGACGGCTGGAGTGCGGAAAAGATGCCGCTGCCCCGGGTGATGGGGGATGCGGTGCTCCTGCCCAACGGCCAGGTTGTGGTGCTCAACGGGGCCATGGTAAGTGCTGCCATCCTTCGCCTGTATAGATGGACATGTGCCGGCGGAATTGATTGTTGACACGTACTCTGCTGTTGGTGGTTTTTGCAGAATCACCAAAAGTCAAATAAGCTTACATATTAGCACATTTTACACGCAGGCATCGATCGACTGGCGATGTTTTCTAGCCTGTAAAGTCATCTGCTGGGCTAAGTATTGTATTCGCGCTGCGCTGCATGCCCTGAGGCCCAATCAACCAACGGCTCCATGCACCGATGTACCCCTGCCTCCCTTCCGTGCACCTGCTTCTTCTGTGCACCGACCTGCGCATTGCACCCGTCAGCGTACCGACACCCCACCGCCGTGCATTCCGTCTGGCACCTCCCTCCCTGCCCGTACTTCCCATCCACGCGCAGAAAGGACTTGCGGGTGACAACATTGGCAACGGGACCAGGTGCAACGAGCCCAACCTTTGGCCCGTGCTGTACGACCCCTCTGCTCCGTTCGGCAGCCGTATGCGGCTGATGGCTCGCTCCACCATCCCCCGCCTGTACCATTCCACCGCGGTGCTGACCCCAGAAGGCTCGGTGCTGGTGGCGGGGTGCGACCGCTGCGACAAGTAAGTAGGGCGCAAACATGGCGGGTATGGGGGCGGGCGGGCAACCGCACGCTAGCTGTATGTACCTCGCCCACTTTTGTCTGTTGATGGTATGGTGGCCTGCTGGTTGTGAAGCAACTGGTTTGCGGCGGGCGACACACGCACATTGGAAGGGAGGGCAACATGCGTGGATCGTCCAGCCTTACTTCCGAACGTCGTGTTGATTCCCAACCGCCGGTGGGTCGTGTGTGAGCGAGCCAAGACAGTACACGCGCGTGGGGTTTGCTGGTCGAGGTGCGTATGGTAGGCAGGGCGGTGACAATGACCATAACAAGTGCCCCGACATGAACACACCCATACATACATCCAGATGGAATGGACGCACCTGGCCATCATCCAGCAGTGATTGGGGGTACCCTGCCTGACGAGGTTAGTTCAACCTGCTGCACGAAATGAAACGGAACGCTTCATTTACAGGTTCTGGTGGACCACCCCGGGCGGCATCTCCAAGTCACCCACCAGCTTTGCCGAGTACCGTATCGAGATCTTTCGGCCGCCCTGCTGGTTCAACTTGACCGCCAAGCCCACCATTGAGAACATGGACGTGTCCACATGGGACGAGGACGACGGCGTCAACGTGATGCAGTACGGCAGCCCCTTTGGCCTGCGGTACAGCATGTTTTATGCGACCGACCGCGTGACGACTGCTGTGCTAGTCGCCCCAGGCTCCACAACGCACTCGACCAACATGAACCAGCGAGTGGTGAGTTGCTTGGGGGTGGCCCTGCACGGCTATCTGTTTATGTACGTGAAGCAAGGTTGGAGGGCTTGATGGACGGGGCGGGTGCGTTGCGACCCTGGATGGAGATAGAGGCCTATGGAAGTCCGTCTATGGGGTCGGCCCGCATCATCGATCGTCGTTCGGCGTATGCACACGCGCTCGCTCGCAGGTGGGCCTAGAGATTGTGTCCCAAGATGCGGAGACCCGGCGCCTGGTTCTGAAGGGTCCGCCCACCGCCAACATCGCCCCGCCCGGCTGGTACATGTTATTCCTGCTTAACGGCGAAGTGTATGGACAAAGCGCCTGGGTGCGCCTGCCGGGCAGCGCACCGCGGCTGGACTCTTAGATAGTGGTGTCATGTATGTATGCACGCATGTATGCATGGGACGGAGCCCATCCATCTATCTAGCTGTATCCAGTGCGCGGCACCTCTTGCTTGCTTGCTTGCTCATGAACTGTCAGGCACGCAAGTGGCAGAAAGCGCAGCATTAACACCTTGGTCAGTATGGGGCGAGGGGGTCATAGCTCGCCCGCACGCACAGCAGGAAGGAGATGCAGGCACAGCCCGCATCGAGTGTACGAATTAACGCGCGTATAGCGCGAGCAGGAGGCGCTGGCTGGCTGGGCCGCCGTTCCACGCAGGAGTCTGATTGAGCCCCGTCATGAATAGGTAGAGCATTTTTCTGAGAAGTAGAATTTCACGACGACCCCTCCGTGGTCTGAGCCGCGCGTTCTGATGATGAGGTAGGCGGGTTGATGCGTGCGTGGGGGAGTTGATTGCTGCGTTGTTTCGGGAATTATTGTGGCAGATGCGGATAGTTTGATTGAGTGGTTAGGACGATGTGCCGGCGGTTAGCAAGATAGTTCTGAGGGTGCTGAAAACGGTTTGTTGCACCGCACGTATGTCACAGTATCTTTACGCAACCATTTGTTGGGACATGCGTAGTTACCCTGGCGATATTAAGTGTGATGGGGTTTTAAAGTTGCTTAATCCCGGCCTCGATCTGTCCCGGGTCGGGCTCAAGGGCTGCTACGGCTGGGGCCGCCTTCATTTGTAGACCCCCGCCTGCTGGTCTGGGTGAGAGATACCTTAAAAGGGAAATAATGAGCGGATTCTTTTGGATTCTTGTCGTGTGTAAGTGTATAGCCCAAGGTGTACTGCGTAAAGGGCGGGCCTCGGTGGGGCAGGGATGGGATCGCATCACCCCAGATCACCCTTTCTTGCGATCGATTGTGCGACGAGTTAAGTGATTGTCAGACGAGTTAAGTGTCAGACGAGTTAAGTGTGCTCGTGCGTGGCCACAGCGGACGCAGATGGACGATTATCTATACGTTGGTCCGGATGCTTCTCTTTCAACTGGGGTGTCTTGGGCACAGGCCTCATTTAGGTGCAGTCCGCGAGATACTTGCATGTCTGTTCATTGGTGGCTGGGTCTACCTGGGTCGGTCTACTAGGGTCTACTTGCGGGGGGCCGACGGCGGGCTCCGCCGCCATTTGGGGAGCCTCATGGCCTTTCCCCCGGGCTTGCTATATCATGTCTGGGTGACTCGTGCTGTCTGGCCTTGATGGGCGCGCGCCTTGACTGCCCTGCGCGGTCGCCTCTGGCTCTGCCAGCTGGCCCGTTGTACTCCTCGAATCTATCTATCTGGAGCCCACTGTAATAATATCACAACGACACACAGACGAAGCAACAAATGGCTCTGCCAGCTGGCCCGTTGTACTCCTCGAATCTATCTATCTGGAGCCCACTGTAATAATATCACAACGACACACAGACGAAGCAACAAACACGTGCAAAATATTCAGTAGCGTATCCGGTCCCTTCTCGTCCGTAAAATTTGACTGACCTGCCCGTTTTCGTCTGGTTTGAGGTCAGTCGTTGGTCGTTGCCATCAGGGCGGCGGTTGCCATGGTCGTAAAAACGCCTTTTCATCGCGCAAACCCGAGTTGTCTTGTTTCATAGATACGTAATCGCTACCGTTATCGCTAGCTAAAAACGTTATCTTACCGACCGCACCCGTTCTCGACTTTACGTTCGTTGGCTTAGTAGAATGACTTCAATATTTCAGTCTCAACAACTGAACATGCATCACTTTAACGTTAATTTCGCAAGAGCGCGCTGCGTTGCTCGTCGACAAGTGAGCGTCCACTCTGACGTCCACTCCTACGCGCACCTTTTGCGGTGGCGCAAAGCATCACTTCAGAAGCAGCGGCGGACGCATTTGAACATCATTAGATCCTCAGCACCGTGTCTTCAGGTGGCGAACGGCTCCTTGCAACCATGTCCGTCCTTCATGTGCAACTCGGTTGGGCGCGTTGAGGAGCTAATCACCATCAGCAGTAGCTTCCGTACAGCGATAGTCATCCTGGCGGCATGCTTTCTTGGGATCCAGGTGTGCATATCTATCTGGTGCACTCCATCCATGTCACCCCCCTTCTCCCGTTCCCTCGTCCCGCTAGGCTCAGCCCTGACATTTGCCAAGGACGACTCTTGGCCATGGTCACGGCTGACGTGACAGGCCGCCAGTGATTATGCTTGCGCATTGCGTTTGCGTGGACCCGCCGGCCGCCCCCAGCCCCCTCCCCCGCCTATCCGTGCCCCCCTCCCCGCGCCCAACACTGCCCCCACGTCACGCCCCGGGTGTACGCAGCTGGTCCTGGCGCCTCCCTCTCTGGCGGTCATCGCGGCTTCCGATCCGGACATCGACACCTTTGAGAATGTGCCAGCACAGCTGAGCTCCGCGGGTAAGCCGACAGGAGCTGGATGGCATGTTTCCGCGGCCCCGTGGCGCCCCGAGGGAATAGCTATGCTCTGACTGGCCAAGGGACGTGCGGAGCTTCCAAGGGACGTACGGGAGGACGGAAGGGGCGCGCGGACCCCTGACTTGCCGAGCCCGCGCCCGCGCCCGCGCCCGCCAATTGACGCGGTCGCGGACTTTTGTCGCATCTCCCCCTCCCGGCCGCTGTGGTGGCAGGGCTGTTGAGGCCCAGTCAGATGACGACCACCCTAAAGCTGTCGGCGGCGGCTCAAACTGGAAACGGAGGTTGACCGGGTGCCGTACCTTGTGTGTGACCCGAGCTCCTGTGTGGCGCGTGCATCCCGCGGCAGGCGAGGCGGCGGCCGTGCCGTTGAGTAGCGTCGTGAGCGGGCCGAAGAAGCGGGAGATCGAGGGCTGCACGCGGAAATGCGTGCCCACATGTATCCGAGGCGGGGAAGGTGAGGCAAGGTGCAGCGATTAGGGGGACGGAAGGCTGCGGCCGCCTGGCTGGCTGGCAAATGGAAACTAGGGCTCGGTAGGCCGTACGAAGGTACGATGCAACGGTACGAGCTACGAGGGTACGCGGCATACAGGGGGCCGCCCATACAGGGGGCATCTTTGATGGCTGTACGCAAGGGGGCCCCACCCCGGGGCTGGGCTTCCATAACCGCCTGTGGCCCCCTCGCTCCCGTTCGTTGGCACACTCTTAATGGCACGGTTCGCCGCGTTCACCTCGTTGGCCCAACTGCTGCATTTGGTGTTTGCGTGCCGCGGTGGTGCGCACGCGGTGTGCGTCCAGCCTTGCGAATGTCCGTTCACTGAGCCAACGAAATACGCTCTTCGGTGTCTCGGGAGCACGACGGATTTCCTATTCGCGGCGAAGCAGCCGCCGTCCATTCCATAACGTCAGCTGCAGGTATTGTTTCAAGCAAGCAAGTACGCGCGGCCCCGGGTCGGTCGGGTCGGGTCGGGGAGGCTGCACAGCGCAGCCGGTCCACGGCTTGCGGCGGCCGCCTACATCCGAAACGACCGACCTCACCAAGCCCGGGGTGACCCAAATTGCTTGCTGAACTGGACTGGATGCCACCAGGACTACGTAGAACCATACATCTCCCTCAGCCCCCCTGACCCGCACCCCCCCTCCCGGACCGCAACCCACCTCGTAGGCGCCCCCGGCCTGGGTCCCATCAGCGTCCGCAAGGAGATGGTGGTGTTCAAGGAGGGATTCCGCTCGCGACAGTACTGCCTCTCGGAATGCGCACAGGTGTGGACCGGGGGCCAGGGCCAGGGCCAGGGGCAGGGGTCAGGCCTGCGTCGTTCCGTCCGCGGTACATGTGCGGGCTGGGGGTGCGGGTGCACCCAGGTCGCTGAATCTGGGCACGGCTAGTACCCGGGGGCGGGGACCGGTAGCGACTGGATTGGGATTGGGTTTTTTGCGTAGGGTGCAGGGCTGTAAATATACCGTATCCGTGAAAGTTCGGTTGGGGCGGGGCTTCCCTCAGACGTGACACATGATCCGCTTCTGGAAAGGCCTCGATCGAGGGGCTCAAACCGCGACCTAGCATGGAGATCAATGCGCGTGGTGACTTCCGATACGTACAAGGGGAGAACGCGTGCCGTACGGCACACTGCCTGACATGTGGTACGGCACACCGCCTGACAACCTGCGCGCATCGTAGACTACAGTTCTGGTGTACCTCGAGCAATAAAGGGAATAGTGCCGTATCGGGCATTTCGCTCCTGACCTCGAAACAGACCTTAACCAATCAGGTGCCAGCAAAGACAATGGCGCTCCTACACTAATCCACTTGGGATGCGTATCTGCGCCGGAGTCGGAAATTGGCGACACAGCTTGGTTTGACGGTCCTGCTGCACGAGGGATGGTTTGTACGGCATCGTACTGTGTTTGTCGGCCTAGTGCTGTCGGCTCCGTCCAAGCTTGTTCTTATTCTTATCCTATCTTCGAGTGATGGAGGCCTCGTCCTTTGCGCCCTTTATCAAACATGTCACACGCAGGTATGCGCACTGTCTTTTGACAAGGACAAAGCCGCTCAGCTTGGCCAGCCGGCGCAATGACGCCACTGCTGGCCCCGCTGTGCTGTGTGGCAGCCAGCACGCTTCGCGGCCCTGGATGATGCTGGAACCCGCTTTCCAACTTTATGCAACGGACACTTCGATGACGTACAAGGGTGCTTGTCAAGGAGCCGTGCTGGTGGTAATGAACGTGGTTACTAGGACATCCCCGACGCGTCCCGCCAGTAGTACGCCGCAGTGTACGACATGTTGGATGCTTTCTCGCAGTGAATAGTTCATGGTTTCATGGTAGTTTGATGATGTTTGTGCCTCCAGAAGAGTCCGTTGCTGGCTTCATCAGCAAGCATGTCGTGTCATACTGCTGTCGTACTGCTGAACACTGGTCGCGCCGTCGCGCTAGACGACTTTTGGGAGGATTCGACATTCGGAGCTTCATTTACGTCATATCGCATGCCATATGGGTAGAACATCAGTCAGACGAGCTTGGTATGGTTGGACTCTGCAACGTAAAGGGCTAGGACCTTACTTGAGCTAGAAGCAGGGCAGAGCGAAAGGCTTAGTTTGTGGTAAGATGGGGAATGGGGGGACGACCTGGGATATCTGCAAGACGTGTGGCTTCGGATTTGATCCCGGGCGCATTGCGGTTGGTAAACTCCAGCTAGCTTTCCATCCTAAATGCCGTATACAACCCCGCGTCTTGTCATGTGGGCACTGCCCTTCGCAAAGCAGACTCCGTCATCCATATTCGCAACATTGAGTTTTATAATTACGCACATGCACGCTTGACAAGAGAATTTTTAAAGTCATGGATGCCGAGGTCCGACCCGCGACCCCATCTGACAGTGGACGTACATTAGACAACACAGAAACTGACCATCCGTTCGTTGTACCCGGTTTGGACGCCGAACCTAGCAGACAAGCTGCGTCCCAGTTCCCGAATGGTGAGCTGGGGAGCCCACCTGACTCTATGTCGAATACCACTTTACCAAGGTTAGCATCAGTCCATGGATCACACAACGGCAGCCGTAATGGCTCGGAGAATTTAGGCGTGAACCCGCCTGGACCTGATGAGGAGCCGGAGACCGACAGCACCAGGAGGAGCAGCGGCTCATTTTCTGGAAATGTGAATGTGTTGCGTGGGGACGGCATTACGGACTTGGAGCCGGTCGTCCTTACGCCGAGCCGCTTGCGTCTCGACTCGCGGGTCGTTATGGCTCATGCGACGCTCCAATGGCTGACAAATGCAATTTGGGTGGTGCTCATTTGGCAAAAGGTGTGCCTTGTATCCGCGGCCTCAGCTCAGGGCCTGTGCGGTCTCTCTGCGTGCGGGAAATGAGGAACAGGGAGCGTCTTTGAGGGTTTGGGATATTTACCTACATTTCATGTACATCGCGTATGTGGGTCACATGCCACTATGCTGAGACACATAAGCCCTCCTTGCGGTCCCAGTGCTGTTTGCCTCGCGTACATTTACCAACCTCCATCTTTCCCACACCAGCTTTTGCACTTTGTCTCTGCCATGTTAAGATCAGTACACTGTGGCTACTCGTCCGTGGGTTGGCTCCGCGGGTCGCCACATGGAGCGGCACCGGCCCACGGAAGCTCGATTTCAAGCATCTCCCGACGCCCGTCGCCTGTACTTATTTCCCCTCGATAGCAATGTCCTCCAGATGCCAACCTCCGGGCTCCAAGTGGTTCGCTTGCCCCCCTAACCGCGCCCCTCCCTCCCCCGTCTGGCTCCCTTCCCGGATCCCCCAACAGCTGGAGGGACGCCTGCACTGCTCCTGGTGGGCGGTATTCTCGCCCACCATCATCAACCACCTGCTGCACATCCCCATGCAGCTCGTCGTGCTGAGGCTGGCGGTGAGCGCGACCCAGTCCCGCCCCCCCCCCGGCGCCCTCTTGACACACGGCGGGGGCTCGGATCTGGGCTGGGACTGTATGGAGGGTTCACCTCCAGGAGGGCCGGACCCTGCATGGGCCGCTGGTCAAACGGGGTAGCGAACCCGGGGCCGGGTTTGCTTCTTGTCTGGACCGCCGGGTCGAGACTGACAGGGATGAAAAGGCGATGCATTTACGGCCGAGCCGAGCCGAGCCGATGGGATGGGATGGGATGACACGGGACGTGGGTCGTCCACATGACTCGCTCAAGCTACCACTCTGTGCTAGAGGCTTCAGGTTTACTCGGCAAGCGGCTCCCTCCAGCGGCTGCTGCGGACCAGCGAAGCCTTTGAGGGGGGTGGGGCGTAGACGCCTTGGGGCGGGATCGCATCTGTGCCAAGGGGCGGCTGCCGCCGCACTCTGACTGGAGGCACGACACGAGCGGCGCAGATACGTCAAATATGGACCACGCGCCTGGCCTGTGCAGGCCAACTGCACATCTCGCGCGTCCTGCGTCGCGGCGGTCCCCGCACGGCACCGCACACGTCCGTTGCGAGTCATGTCTCCCCCCTGTCCGTGAGGACATCTGTAGCACGCCCCCGCTCTCCCGATCCTTTCTTCGACGTGATTGATCGATGCGATCTGATTTTGACAGCGTGACCGATGGATGCATCGCCACTGCCTTGGCGCCTCCCCGACCTGACCTGACCTGACCTTCGCCCGTGCCGTAAGCGCAGCCCCGCTGCCAACACATTCTGACGAGCGGCACCTCCAGTGGGGGGGGGGGCAACCTCACCACCACTGCGGAACCTCCGGCCTCTCAAGCGGATTCCTACCCCGAACCCTACCCGCCACCCGCCGGCGCCTTCCCACCCTGTCCCTCTCCCCTCCCCCTCGCTGTCTCCCCCCCCTCCCGCCCTTTCATTGTTGCAAATTCACCTTGCAAACCCCCCTCCCGCCCCCTCCCCCCTCCAGAACTACATGGTGTACAAGCAGATCGGGCCTCCGCCCCCTCCCACCGCCACCGCGGGTCTGGTGCTGCAGTACGCCATCCTGCTGCACGTGCGGCTGAGGTCGCACCGGGTGGACTGGGCCAACAACGCAATCGAGTCAGCTGCCGTGTTCGCGGTCAAGGTGGGGCCGGGCGGAGGGCGGGGGCCGGCGGCGGGGGGGCGGTGGACATGTGGGGTGCCGGGGCGCCTGTACTGCTGGTCTGTAGGACTGGGCGGGGAAGGAAATGGGCTTTGGAGGGGGGCGCTGGAGGGGGGCGCTAGGGTTCTGGATGGAGGCTTGTGAGCAGAGGCGCGGGATTGCCTCAGAGACAGGGGCAGGGTTACGGCGCCTCGGTGGGCGACTCGGCGGAAATCGCGCATGGGTTGTGTTGTAGGGGTGTGTGTGTGTGCCGCCTTTGGGGCGTAGACAGTACCCTGTAACTGCATGGGGTCCCGCCATCAGTGGCCTCTCCCCTTAGTGGCCCAATCGCCCGCGACGCCCTCCTACCCCCCACCCCCCCTCCCCCCTCCCCTGCTGCCGGCAGTTGTTGTTCTGCAGTGCGCTGCAGCGGGGCACTCTGGGGGTCACCCCGCTGAGACTCATCTTCACACCCATATGGTGAGGGCCCGGGTGCGCTGACAGAGGGGACTCGGCACCAGTGGGGTGGGCGCAAGTTGGGTCGGACTCAGGATGGGGCCTTAGTCGCACAGGTAGTTGGCCCCGGCGAGTGGCAGCGGGCGGGGCGTTGTGAAGGGTGCAGGGGCGAGGTGGGTGGGTGGGTGGGTGTGGAGCCACGCAGTGCATGATGGCGGGTTTGGGCGGAGGGCGAGGGGATAGCGGGGGACAGCCGGGGACAGCCGGGGGCAAGCGAGGAGGCGGACCTGGCCCGGGCCGGGCGGTGATGGCAGCCCCGTCCGCACCGCACCGTATCTTAGTCCGGGCCCCGCCTGCTCGGTCGCCTCCTTCCCGCATCCCTTCCACCGCTTTCCTTCCTGTTCCTGTCCCCCCCTCCCCTCCTCTCCCCTCCTATGGCTGTAACCAATCTCAACTACGCATTGCCCATGTACAACTCCCTCCCCTCCCCTCCCCCTCCCCTCCCCTCCCCTCCCCTCCCCTCCCCTCCCCTCCCCTCCCCTCCCCTCCCCTCCCCTCCCCTCCCCTCCCCTCCCCTCCCCTCCCCTCCCCTCCCCTCCCCTCCCCTCCCCTCCCCTCCCCTCCCCTCCCCTCCCCTCCCCTCCCCTCCCCTCCCCTCCCCTTCCCTCCCAGGGTCTGCTGGGTGGTTACCTTCGTGCTGCTGTGCCTCAAGGAGCGCACCGCGCGCATGTTTGGATCCAGTCGGGACCTCTTCTTCATATTCCTGCTGTTTGTGGCGTTCAAGGTGGGAAGGAGAGAGAGGGGGGGTATTAAGAAAATACCGCAGCGGAGACACGGAGAGAGAGGGGGCTCTGTGTGACTGTGTGGGTGGGGGTTATCGGGGGGGCAGCGGCCAAGCCGGGAGGCGCAGCAGATGGAGCCCGGGGCCGTGGCGGGCAGGCAGGCGCCTCGGCCAGGGCCCAGAGACCGAGAGGGGGCGTACCGGGGCTGACACGCGAACGGACCCGGGGGCAGAAGCAAAGCGCCCTGGCCGGTGGACCGGTTCCGGTGCCCCACCCCACCCCGTCGGCTGTGTCCGCTCGGCCCGGCCCGAGGTGCGCTTCCAGGACAGGGCCGAGCGACCCAGCCGACGTGCTGCCCGCTCCCCTCCAACCCCAACCCCTGGTTACACTCTACCCGCTTGTTCTCCCGCCCGCCCCCCCCCCCCAGGTTGACGAGCAGAGCAGCTACTCGTGGCGGGTGGTGTTCCTGGTGCCCTGGATGTGGTTCAGCGGACTGCTGCTGGTGGCGGCAATGGTAAGCAAGAGGGGGGGGGGGCGGTCGGGGGAGGGGGCGGGGGGCCGCGGAAGGGGGGCTTGACGGGGCGGGGTGAGGGGGGAAGAGGCTGCCAGAGGCGCGCGAGGGGGTTGGGGGGTTGGGTTGGGTTAAGTGGCTGGGTGGGTGGCCGGGTGGGTCCTCTGTGTGTGATTGGAACGTGTCGCGGCTCAGAGGCGTGCGTGGTGGCGGGGCAGGGGTTAGGAAATCAGGATTGGGGGGGGTGGGGCGGCTGGGCAAGTTAGCAGGCGCTGGGAGGGGACGTGGGGCGTACAGTGCCGCCTGGGTGTGCTGGAGGCGTGCGGGCAGCCTGCCGCGGCCGCTGTTGACGGGGCCGGCTGAGGGATCTTCCCGGCACTTGCCGGCTGGCGGCGTAGTGAGGCTCGCCGTCCACGAAGAGGCACCGATCTGATCGCGAGCACGAACTCGGCAGTCCTCGACATTTGCCGCGAGGGGCGGCGGCCCCATTTTATTCCCGGGGCCGGCGTTCTCCGACTGCCCCTTGACATGTGCCTGCAGCCCTGCACTGAACCAAACCAAGGGACCGTGACGCTGTGTGCTTCCAAGGCATACTCATGTCCCGCAAGGCAAACAGTCCCTTTTTGCTTCGACTGCCCCGCTCCTCTGCTTCCCTCTCATCCCCCCCTCCCTTCACTGCCCCCCCCCCCCTTATCTCCCCCTTCTCTCTCCCCTCCTCTCCCCCTCGCCCCCTCCCCCAGGTGTTTCTGCTGCTGCTGTTCGCCAAGGTGTGGGCCCGGCCCCGGGAGCTGCTGCTGCCCATCGGCTTCCTGCTGCTGCTGCTGTCCACTATCCCGCAGTTCGTGTCGTACATCGCGCTGGTACGGCGGCTGGACGGCGATATGGGCACAAGCATCGCGGTACGACATGTGTGTGTTTGTGCGCGCGCGCGTTTTCACCTGCATGCGCGTGCGCAGCCACCCCGCCCCAGGTTGCCACCGCGAGGGGGCTTCGAGATGAATGAAGTGGGCGGCGGATAGAAGGCCCTGTCCTTTTGAAAGCGGGCGCTCGGGTGCCCCTCCTGGCCCACCACTGTACAGTACTGCAGGGTGCAGTTAGGTGCAGGGTAGGCCGCACTGCAAGGGCTGTTGACATTGTCGCGTCAACGGCCATCTCGGGGGAGCAGCTCCACATCATCATCATCATCATCATCGTGTACTGAGACACTGCGATCTGCACACTGTCCCATCCCCCGTCGTGTCTCTCTCCCCTCGCCCCCTCCCCCTCCCCCGCCCCACCCTCACCCCCACCCTCACCCCCATCCCCCGATCCGCTCCCCGCTCAGAGCATCATGTGGCCCAACGCGCTGTCCTGGCTGCTCATGTGGCTGTCCGCGGGCCTCATCGGTGCGGCGCTGCGGCAGAAGGAGGCGGTGCGGGACGCGCAGTTGGCCCGGGGGGCGGTGTGGACGGCGCACGAGGGGGTGGCGCGCAGGCTGCATGCGGAGCGGGACGATGCGCAGCGCCGAGTGGACGAACTGTCGGAGGAGGAGGTGTGTATGGGGGGGGAGGGAGGGGAGGAGGAGGGGAGGGGAAGAGGGGGAATGGGAGGGCGGAGAAGCTGACGCTCTTTGGCTGGCTGGCTGGCTAGGGGAAGCGAATGGGAGCGAGGACCAAGTGGGAGGGGGTGGTGGTGCGTGGGCGTGGTATGGAGGGGGCGGCAGGGCCAGCGGCAGGTGGGAGGTTCCCGGGCGATGCAGCGGACTCAAGGATCTGGCTGGCTGGGTGGGTGGTGGAGGGGTGCGACAGCAGGAGGGATATGTTGCATGTGCGGGGAGCCTGGATGCCGTGGGCTGGGATTACCGTGGGCGTAGCTGCGGCTTTTAGGCCTTCACACACATACGTGGTCTGGGAGGTGTCCGCGGCGCCCGTCCGCAGTCCTCTGCCGTTTTTCATGCTGCCTTGATCCATCCTCACACCCGCCTCTACCCTCCCCTCCCCTCCCCGGCACCACTACGCCACATTCTCAATGCGCCACCTGCCGTCCACCTGCCCGGCCAGGTTGCCCGACTGGTCGAATCGATGATGGCGGGCAAGAGCAAGCCCGGGCGGCTGCGGCGAGTGGGGGAGAACCTGTACAAGCGGATAGCCTCCCTGGAGCCAGCACTGGCGGAGCAGGCGGCCCAGGGGGCGCTGGCAGCCGAGGGCGGCAGCGGAGCCGGGGCCGGGGCCTCTAGCGGAGGCGGCAGCAGCAGCCAGCCCGCGACACCCACCGCATCCACCACCGCCGCGGCCGCAGCAGCCGGAGCGGTGGCGGGAGCAGCAGCAGTCGGCGGCATGGCTGAGGTCCCCAGCCCCTCAGGGCCGGATCCCGGGGGGCTGGAGCTGTCGCCCGACGGAGATCCCTCGGTGCGGCTCCATGCCGCCGCCGCCGCCGCCGCCGCCAGCAGCAGCGGCCGCACCGGCGCCCCAGCTGCGGATGGCGATGGAGGGGGCGGTGGTGGTGGTGGTGGTGGGGGCGGGGCGGGAGGGGGCGGCCTGGGCATGTTCAGGAACAACCGGGTCGTGCCGCTGGGGAGGCCACCCGGCGCACAGGCGGCGACGGCCACGACGGCAGCGGTGGCGGTGGCGGCGGCGGTTCGGAGCCCCAGGGGCCAGGATGGCGGCAGCACGGCGACAGGGCCGGGCGCAGCGGCAGCGGCAGTACCAGCGCCTGCGGCTGCGGTGGCGGTTGGTGCTGAGGACTCGGTGGCCGCCGCGGCGTCCCGTGGGTCGCTCCCGGTCCTGGCATCCGCCTCACCCCGCGTGCGGTCGGGTCGCAGCAGCAACGGCTGGTTGGGGAGGGTGGCGGCGGGGGCCTCGGCGGCGGCGGGCGGATCCACCCTGGAGCTGACGGGGCTGGAGGAGGGGCGCGATGTGGAGAGGTGGGTGCGGTGGCGGGCAGGGCTACGTGCGGGACATGACGGGACACGACGGGGGGGGGGGTGCGGGGTGCGGGGCTGGGCGGAGCGCATACGACTGGCCGGGTGCCGTGTGGCCCGAAAGGGTCCGTTGGGGAAGCCGATTGCTGTCGCATCGGCGGCGGTGGTCCCTGTCCCCCCCCCCCCCACATCTCTGTACGCTGCGTTTGCTCGCCAGGGATCTGAATCCATCACTCCATCTGTCCATCCACCGACGGCACAGCGCGCACCGCACCGGGGGGGTTTGGCTGGCACTTTGCCGCCCCCGTGTACTCAAGAGAGAACCCCTCTGCATGTCTTGATCGTAACAATCGGTGTGTTTGCATTGCTGCCACACGGCTGTCTTGCTTGCCCTTTGACCATCCCTGCGTTCGTATTGCTGCCTCGTTCGTTTCCGTGGGCTGCTAAGCGACTGACGACTCCCCTACCCGCCACCCTCGCTCCCTCCCCTCGTGACGCCACACCCCTCCCTCAGCGGTGCGGTCCCGCTCCGAAACCGCAGCCGGATATTCCCGGAGGGCTCCGCGCAGTCCCTGCAAGCGCAGTCGGAGACCCGGTCCACCAGTCGGCCGGTCAGTCGGAACCAAACCCCGAGGCTGGCGGGGCCCTACTCACGTCACCCCTCCGAAGCGGGCGCACCCAGCAGCAGCGGCGGCGGCGCGTCCGGTACGGCTCTCGGCTCCGCGGCAGCCGGGGGACAGCGGCGGGGCCATTCCTCGCAGCTCTCGCCGCGGCAAAGGCCCGCGTCGGGTTCTGCAGCGTCTGTCGCAGCCGCCGCCGCAGCTGCCGCCGGCGAGACGACCACAGCCCCCGCAGCCGCGGGGACCTCGGGTGTTGTTGTGTCGGCTGCGGCAGCCCAGCGGCCCGGCAGCGCCGCCCCACCCGCAGCATCGGAAGCAGCCGCGGCGGCAGCGGCCCCGTCGGCAGCGGCGGCGCCAGCGGCTGCCCGCGCGGTGGCTTCCAATTCACGGCCGTCTTCCGCAGCGACCAGGCCAGATGCGGGCGGAGGAGCGGACGAAGGGGAGGAGGCACGGAAGAGCGCTGCCGGGGACGGCGGCAGCGCCAGCGGGGAACGAGCCAGGCCTTCCGAGCTGGCGGCGGCGGGGGCGGCGTCGACATCGTTTGCTCCTCGCTCTCCGGCCGTCCTGCCGACGGCGGAGGCGGATCTGGAGGCTCCCTCGGCGCTGGGGCCCGAGGTCGGGGATGCAGGGCCTGCCGCCCCGGCCGCCACCGATGCTGCGGCTGCGGCTGCAGATGGGGATGGAGATGGGGATGCAGCTCCGGACCGTCCCGCCTCCGCGGCCCCGTCAGCGTTGGAGCGGGAGGATGTGGCCAACGAGCGCCCCGCCGCTGCGGACAGCCACACGCCCCGGGAGGAGGGCAGCTCAGAAACGCGGCCAGCGCTGGGCGCAGGCGGCGGCGCCGCCGCTGCCATTGCCGCCGCCGCTGGCTCTGACGACCTGGATCCGGACAACGCGTGCGTCATTTGCTACGACGGCGAGGCGACGTGCGTGTTCTTGGAGTGCGGCCACGGGGGCTTCTGCCGCCGCTGCGCCTTTTTGTTGTTTGTGCGGCCGCCCAATGAGTGCCCCAGCTGCCGGGCGGTCATTGACCAGGTGGTCGAGATTGAGCCAGTAGCGGCGGTGGGTCAGGTGGCCGTCGTCAAGTAGAGGCGGGCAGGGCAGGGCAGGGCAGGGCAGGCGGCGGTCCATTGAGGAACAGCTCCCTTCTGAGGGACCAGAGCTCGCGGGAAGTAGTAGCACCCGGGGGGGGGGGGGAAAGGGGGATGGATGAACGAATGGGAAGGGTTGGGGGATGCGCGACGTCCTGGGCTGGTTGGCAGCCGGCAGGCCGTTGCAACATGGTGGGATGGGATCGGTCTTGTTGGCGGAGTGCTTTGTAGGGTTTGGTTGGGTCGGGCGGCGTCGGGCGCCCCGCCGTCGGGGTTCGAGACCGTACCAGTGCTGCGAGCTGCGATCATCCCTTCCGAAGGGGCCGGGTTGGGTCCGTTCCGGCGGGCGGTCAACTGGCGGACAGCGTTGCGCGGAGGGGGGCGGGGTCCGATGGCGATGGTGGTGTCAACCGGGGGAGGGGAGGGGAGGTTTGGGGGGATGTGTACCGCGGGCTCACTCGCTTGAAGCCCTTGAGTTTGCCGGAGCGTGCCTGGGCTGCTGGAAACCGTGAAGACATGACATCCGTAATTTCGTACTTTTGCCGTACATAGATGACGCCGTGGCGCGTTGTTTGACAGGGTGCTACGTCGGATTGCGCTGGGAGGCAGACGGGAGAGGGGCAGGATGCGCCGGGATGCGGGCAAGCAGACGGTGCGGTTGTGTGTACAAGTGCGTGCGTACACGTGTGTGTGTGTGTGACGCGCTCGCGAGCGACTCCCTGCGCGCGCTGCACGCACTAGGCAAGAGAACGGAGAGGAACAACGGAGGTACTCGCTGTCAAGGTTGCGCCGTACCTAATATTTTGTCACAAGCCTGTTAACATCACGCTCGCGCCCTTGTTCGTAGCCG
Source organism: Pleodorina starrii (assembly GCA_030267565.1). Classification (NCBI taxonomy): domain Eukaryota; kingdom Viridiplantae; phylum Chlorophyta; class Chlorophyceae; order Chlamydomonadales; family Volvocaceae; genus Pleodorina; species Pleodorina starrii. The sequence continues at coordinate 1,006,116 of BRXU01000032.1, forward strand.
AACAAAAGTAGTCATGTCTCGAACAACACCGGTGATCAAATCCGACGCTGTCTGGTGACCACATCGGCCCATGGCAACATCTGGTTGGTGCCACGTGCGTGCATCGCTCGGTGTCCACGGATGCTGTCGCTGCCGGCCGAATGTTGGACACGTTTGTGTGTTTGTCCCTGTCTGTCCATGCTAATAGCAGCAAGCGGCTTTCCTTGCGGGGTGGGAGGGTGGGAGGTTAAGACGCGCCCCCAGATCGCAGGAACGCGAATGGGGGCATGCGGGCCGCGGGGTTGCAGGAGGGCGGGCGGACAAGATGTTGCTTTGGGGGGCATTGAGTTGACGGATCTCCCGATCTTTGGACAGGGAAGGGGAAAGGGGAAGGGGGGTGTGGTCCCCGGCCTCGTCACGGGATGCGCCCTCGCTTGGCAGGAGGGGCGGCCTGACGGGCAGGGTTTATTGCAGCGACACAGCCACTGCCTCCACACCACACCACCACCCGCACCGCACACGTGAAGTGCGCCGGCGGATCTTCGCTGGCTGCGGGCCCCTGAGTGTCCGGACGGGTCCGCGGGGGTACCGTATGGCTGATGTGTGTGATGAGGGTGCCCGGTCGCAGCCGCAACGTGGGTTTGGGGTTCCATGTTCGTGACCAGCGGAAAACGCGCACTGCCTACGAGTGCTGGATGTCGATGTCTTGTCGCCCCCATACCGGTACATACCGGTAGTCGGACGTTTATTGATGTGTGCGCTTTGCCCAATGTTCCCAATGTCTGTTCTGTCTTGTCGTCTAATCGCGTGCGTGCGTGCTCATGCCGTTAGCTCCCGTTACAGATGTGTTCACCATCATACCGCAGAGGGCCCGAGGCTGCTTTCAATGCCGTGACGCAGTGCTTGCTTGCTGGTGTGGCGGGCGGGCGTGGAAAGGTGGCTGAAACGTGGCCGGGGGACGAAACCGGGGCATTGCCGCTTTTGCGAGCTGTTTGTCTGTCCATTCCAGTCTGGCGTATAGACCGGGGACAGACATCCATCGCGTCATCCGGCAGCAGTGATCACCTCCGCCAAGACCACTGACCACTGACCAGAGCAGTACTCCCCTGCGACGTGTGTACGAGTGATGTGAGTCGGCAGACCGCCGTACGGTTGGACGAACGTTATTCGGAAGGCTTCGGAGCACAGTGCGACAACCGAATGCGACTGACACCGTTTTCGATGGCGCGTTAAAATATTAAATTGCGCCGGGCCCTGGATCTGATCTGACACAGCGCGGCTGCAGTTGTGGTCTTGCGGCGGTGGAGGCGGCGGCGGAGGCGACCGTGGCACCAAAGGACAGAAGGGCCTGGGTACTGCACTCGGGACGATGCTGCACTCTGTCGATATATGTGCCGTACGATAATCCTAATTTCCTATGCGCCTTGACCTGTCGTGAAGTCCGGTTCGCGCTCTCATTATATATGTCGATGTCGACAACTGATGTGGCTTCCCAGGGCCCCCATGTACGGTATGAGGCGGGTGGGTCGGCGGATCGGGTGCCTGGCTGGCAGATGGGGGTCACGGGTTCGGTCTACTCCCTGCGCTGCGCTGCAGTGCGCTGCGCTGCTGGTGGGCGGTGGGCCCGGTCCGACCGGACAGGCAGGTGGGCATGCGGGCAAAGCGGGGGCGAGAACCCCCCCGCGAGATGTAGCCCGTGCGTGACGACTTTGCTCACAGCGGTACGACCTGACCCTGCTGTGGGGCCCTCTCTTCATTTCTTCGTGTGGTCGTCTGTACGGAGCGCGTGTCGATTGGGCGCTGCTGTCAGCGCTGCTTTGCGATGTGATGATGTGATGGTGCTCGGGTGCGCGCGTGCGTTCTGACGGGCCGCCCGCCTCCCTGGACGGCTCCCGACATTCGGATATTCGGCAGCTTGCCGGTGTCTGCCGGTGATTGCATGGCATTGGCGCGCCCCCCGTGCTGGTCTTCGTGCGGCCTTCCGATGCGCTGTGTGGCACGTCTTTGCACGGCGACGAGGGCGAATGCGCGAATACGGTCTGGCAGTCTCCATTCAACCCATTCTTTCATTCATTCACAAGACAGGCTCGCCGTGTAACGTTGTAAGGAATTGCTCGACTGCATACCGGCACGTGTACGGTGCCTGGTTGCTAGCCCAGCAGCGAAGCGGTCCTTCCCGGTGGATGTGCAGCTGCTTGCTGTGTGCTCACACGCGCTTTCTTGGACCGGCCGCTGCTGCCGCTGCTGGTGGCCGCAAGCATGGGCTTCTACAGCTGGCTGTTGCTGGTGGGTGTCTGGGTCTTGTCTGCGCGGCGGGGGCGGACCCACAAAAATGAAAAATTTCATGACATTTTTGTTAATGCTCATGGACCCCTAGAACTTTGTCACGTGGAAAACATATCGAAGTTTCGACTTGGTACGAAAGTGCCGCAATCTACGGCGCAGCAGTGGGTAGTTAGGTCCGGAGGTCCCCCTGGGCAACACGTGGCGTGGGTATGATTTAACCTACCTTCCCCCCCTGGCCCGACCCACATTATTACCCACACCCTGCAGGCGCACCTCAGGTACCCGCCATGCAACCAAATAAACATGTGTGCCAAGCCTTGGTTTACATATGGATAGATCGGCGCATACAAATAACCGCACTCGTTGTCCGATCCTTCCGTCACAGCAGAAACCCCGGCATCTGCGTGACCCGCTGACCGGCGTACATCAACAAACACGCAAGCACCGTCGCATTCATCCGCCCATGCGCCAGTACAAATATGAGCTCACTCAAGAGTATAGTTAGTTGCAGCAAGTACGGCTAGTCGCCACTCGCAGTCATCTGACGTTAATGCGCCGCCCCAGCAGCTGTATGTGGCAAATAAATCCATCCGCTCTGCAGTTATACCGGTACACTACCAGCCATCCCCGCCCAATCCCTGCTCACTCCTGCCTCATCCCGCCTCGACGTTTCATGCAAGCAAAGTCAATGTCTGACACCTAATATAATGACACGCGCATTCTTGAAAGACCTGGATGCAAAATAGCCATATGTTGCTTCATCGCACCCAGGCCCATCCGACCCACATTGCGTTATAATCCCTATCACGCACTGGATGGCCAGCAGCAGCAGCAGGTGCTGAATAATAACCCGCGTGCGCACGTTCGCCAACAAATCGCGAGTGCCGCCGCCATGCATGCCCTTGACGCATACGAAATGACGACTCGTACGTACGTACAACGCGCTTAGTTACATGATGGGTGCATTCGACTGCTCCTATGCGCCAGGTCGCTAGCACGCACGGCATGCCGAAACAGGGAGCCACACCGCGGAAAATCGACCGACAACTAGGACGGCAGACTGCTGCATGCCTTCCTGCTGGTGCGCATAACCCACTTTACTGGCCAAAAAGCTGATGGCATCGCCAGCCAATACCGTATCATCTGGGTTGTGCGACCCTGCACCCGGTACCCATCGCGCTACCGACGACGGCTAGTTGCTGGCGCCGTAGGCTGGCGGTGGCGGTGGCGGCGGCGGCGACGCATTGAGGCCATACACAGGAGCCGGAGAAGGAGGCGGCGACGACGAGTAAATGCCCGGGACAACGACATTCGGCAACAGCGGCGGCGGCGACCCGTGCTCGACCACTGGCGGCGGGCTCATCACTTCGGTGGGTGGGCTGGGAACCGGTGGCAGCCCCGGGAGTGGGCTTAGGGAAGCCGGCGGCGCCGGCGGCGGTGCCGTGGCGGCGCCCTGCTGGCCCGTCACTACGCTGACGAGTACGACGTTGCTTGAGGGCAGGCCAAGGGCCTGCGAGGGCAAAGCACCGGACAGCGACAGCACGGGATGCTGAGGCTGCTACCAAAGGACTAAAATAGAGATGTCGACACGGGGCGCCTCAAACGCACTCTAGACCCTTGCCGCGCGCGATCCCGCCCGAAGGTAGGTGACAATCAAGACGTGCGGGACGACCTGCCCCCTGGGCGGTATCCGCGCCCGCGCCCGGTCCCACCTGCGATACCGCCTGTTGCAAAACCAGGGAACTGGACTGCAGCTGCGACGCGGCCGCCGCCGGCTGGGGCAGCTTCTCGTCAGAGCCGTTGCTGTTCCCCGATAACGGAGAGGAGGATGAGTCGCCGCTGCTGCTGCCCGACGAAAGCAACCGGAAGGCCACCACAATGGAGACGCCGCTGTCTACAATGGCACGTTACAAGTGACATTCAAGCCCGGATGGATACATTGTATGGCGGTGAATGGAACGTTGAAAATGGATGTTCCCAAGCATGACAGATACGTGCCATCGGCCCAACAGCCCTACCTGCAGGTGCGATTTGAAACAGCCTGCGATTTCCGGACGAGCTCAGGTAATAGTTTTTGGAGCCGCATTGCACGGAATCGAGGGCGACCTGGCTGAGCTGTAACGACAATATGGAGGCGATACTGGTCCGGAGCGTGGCCGCATAGCCGCTCAGGAAGTTGGCGTCTGTAAAATTGGAGCAGACTTGCGCGGCATCTTGTGCCTGGTGGGTCGGATTAAGGGAGCAAAAATCCTGTTAGATACCTCCACTTCAGATGTCGACAACAACAGCACATCGAGGGAGCAAGGGCGGACGCTGCCAGCAGTCGTCGGTTTTAAACTCGTGACTGGATAGGCGGTAATCGAGCCCGCATGCATCACCTCAAATGTCATCCTGAAGTCGATGCCTTGGACGGATATTTGGTTGTTCTGCAAAGTGTGTGCAGAAAGCGTCCGTCAATGAACCACGTTCGTTTTGTTGTTAGTAGCGATCGGGCGCGCTCAAACTCAAGTTCCAGCAAATCCTCGCGCATGATTGCTTCTCGGTAGCGGACTCCGTCTGGTACGCACCGCGTACCTGTTCTCTGTCTTTGCGCTGTGATGATGCAACTGGCCCGGCTATTACAGCAACAATGCCGCCAACCACGATGATCGCAATCAGCGCCGACAGGAGCGGCCGCTCCCGCACCTGAAAAAAAATCAAAAGGCACGTCAAGGGCTAGGACTACTGCAAATATGGACGTGACCGACTGCCATAGACAGGCAGGAGTGAAGATGCGTTCTCCTTGGAACAAGCAAGTTTGTGACGCTGGTTTTTCTACGAATCGTCCGCACCAGACGAAGCCCTAAATTGCGGCGCAATCTCACCCATGACTTGAGTCTCTGCCAGGGCGTGCGAGCCCGTCGCGTTAAAGGAAACTTTTCCTCGTCGGCAGGGGGCGCGTACAAAGAGTTGCGTTGCTCCCACATGGCGGCCCTGTCTTGCGATCTGTTGAGAGTTACAGATACCTCAAAGCGCAGCTGCCTGCTTGATGAATGGAATTCGGCAATAAATGAAGGAGTCAGTTAGATTGGCACAAGTACGAACTCTCGGCCCGCTCTCGACTGGATGCTAAGCGACTCCTACATGCATGATTTCCCTGCAGAAAAGCGGCAACAGATCGTAATAAATATCCCTTTCACTTAACGATGCATGAAAAGATAGCGGTCAACAGGCCCGCAGCGCAGTGCTAGCAGGCAGGCGGGAACTTGGAAGAAGCAGGCGGAAATTCATGTACGATGAAGTGGTCTCAACAGCGCCTACTTCAGCATAAGTAGTCTTGCAACCTCGGATGGATTTCAGGGATAACTCCGAGAATTTTGCCTCGACGCGATGTTGACGGTTCTGGCTGGGCGGTTGTTGCGTCAACTGCCAAGGCACCTGCTGGCTGCTGCGCACCAGACTAACCCACTGATGTGACGTGCATGGTCACCTTTTGATTGTCTGCTCTGTAGAACCAGCATGCCTGTCGCATCTATTGATTTTATTGATATGAAAGAGGTTGCTGCTGGTGGTTGGTTAGGTAAGTCCAACAGTGATAATCAACAATTTCCACGACCCTAAGTAAAACCCATAGTAACGCAGTCGATCGGTCTACGTGATGAGTTGGACCGTGAGTCGCGGGACCCAAAATGCTGCTCATAAGCAGGCCCCGCTGGACTCGGTCATTCCCAATCCCTCAGTCGGCGGGGCCCCCCGTTGCGCCACCGCTCCGGCCAGTCCCTGCCGGCCGGGACCAGCCTAGCGCTCCAGCAGCTTCTGTAGTCAGTCGCGTCCCCCCATCCGAGCCCATAGCGAAACGCCCCTAGGTAACCACTCGCACAGAAGTGTCGGCCCGGGCGGTGGCTCATTACCCCCGCGCCAGCGCCACCGTGGAATCGCGTGCTACCAGAGGCCCCGGCCACCCAACAAGCCCTTCCCGGTAACGCCCAGATAACGACACGGCGCATACGGGTAGCTGCCCGGGCGTACATGTCTAAATGCATACGGTAAACGTGCCTCAATAGCCACGGCCGGCGGCTCATCCGTCTAGGGTATTGAGCCAGCAGGAGTGTTGACGCTGAGCAGAGACGCGGAGCCTTTCGTAGCAGCGGCCAATAACATCAGTCCGGGCCCTGGTTCCGCCCACTTGGAAAGTCACACGCGCTTACGTACCTCATTGCACAACGCTGGTGCCCGTGCCCGTGCAGTTCAGCATGCGAGTAGCCGTGCCTGTTACAGAAGGATGGGTCCAGCCAGTGGCGTGGTAATTGGAGCCTTGTGGGGCTTCGCGGCCGTCGCATTCCGGGGGGCCGCTGCCGTCCATCGCTCTGTTCCGATGTCGCTCGAATTGCGTTTTGTTGTGGTGACAAATCCCACATCGCCTCATCTGCACCAGCCCGTGCACTGCACCACGGCAAGCCCGGTAAAGGCCCGCCGAATGGTGGGGATGCTGCGAGGATAGGGTGAGGTCAAACGACACCACATAGTGACAACAGAACACATCCTCAGTCAGACACAACGCGCAAGCGCCCCGCCTCCAGAACTCCTTCCCACACGTCGGCAGGATACGCAAAGAATCCCCCCCCTGAGTAGCCGAGCCTGTGGGCATATGCAAGTTAGCAGGCGGCAGCGCATCGCAGCGCCTGGTCCAAAAATGAATCCCTAACCCAGACGTCGCCATCGCTGCATCCCATCCAGGCTCCCCCGCTGCGTGGATGGCTGCGGCCGCTCGCGCCCCAACATCCACCTCGATCCGGTTTCCATTCACCGCTATCAACTACCCCAAGAGAATTGGTCCGGATAAAGGCAACCCGGCTCCGTCTTGACGAAATGGCGGCCTTGTGAGACATCCGCCTGCTCCACTCCTTCTAGGCACTCCCTCCTCTCTTCCCCCCACATACCCCCCTAACACTTTTTCACACACGGCGATGATGACGGACGCCGTTTTACCGCGCTGCCTTGCCATTGTGCTATTGCGGCCATGGGCCGCATGCTTTGCAGGATCGCACCTGCACCCGATAGGAGCGAAACGCCACATGCACATCTCTACCATCACCGAGCACTCCGACACAAGAGCCAACCAGGAGGCATTGAGGGAGGCATCCTTCCCCCAATCGCGCAGGTTGGCACGTCCTCAGCAGTGTCCACTGCCGCATACCAACCCACCCAAATAACCCATGTATCATACCAGCGGCACATAAGTAAATCACCGTGTTAGTTTGTGGTCACAAAACACGACAAAAATAGACGTTCTACTCACAGAAAACCCTAAAACCCTAAGCGCCCAGCACGATTAGATTGCAAGAGGCAAACGGGCCAGCTTGCTAGCGAGGCCTTCCAAATGTGACTCAAAAGTCTAACTGGCACCGCGGAAGACCAGGCGATGCCAAACCGAAGGAAGCCTACATTCATGATCTACGCAGATCACAATCAGTAACTCTCTCTTCTTGATACGAAACAGTTGGATGGGACCAGGGTGCATGGGACCAGGGTACCCTGGTCCCATGCACACCTCCGGGATCAAGCGCAGCGCAATGGTAAGGAGTTCGCAACCCCGTCCAGGTACTGTCAATATAAATGTACAAATTGGCCTACCTCAATATACGCGACGTGACTAGTCCTAGCGCCTCTCGTGCATCAGATGCAGGTTTAGAGCATGACCCTAGACACGCTCGCGGCCGGCTACGGAGGTATGCAGCAATAGCTGCAACGTCACCCGATCTTGGGTTGCGGCCTCGCAAGCGCTCTCGCACCCCAGCGCAACGGCGGCTCTACGAGTAGTAACCCTGCTGCGGACCCGCGTATAGCGGCGCAACCTGCGGCTGTGCCCCGTGCATGTACTGAGTGTACGACGGTTGCTGCGGCTCCTGCGACGGCGGCGCCATCATACCGGCGGCTCGGTTGTTGTAGTAGCCGCGCGCCGCGGCCTCGGGATTGGAGGGCCCATAATTGGTGCCGGGGTACGCGGCCGGGCCCGTGTTCGCGAATGGGTTGGACGACGGCGCGCCGCCTCCGCCATAGTCCGCAGCCGCTGGCCCGCCTCCTCCTCCGAAGCCTCCACCATAATCCACGGCCGCTGGCCCGCCTCCTCCTCCCAAGCCTCCACCATAATCCACGGCCGCTGGCCCGCCTCCTCCACCGAAGCCTCCACCATAATCCACGGCCGCTGGCCCGCCTCCTCCTTCAAAGCCTCCATCATAGTCCGCAGCCGCTGGCCCGCCTCCTCCACCGAAGCCTCCACCATAATCCACGGCCGCTGGCCCGCCTCCTCCTCCGAAGCCTCCACCATAATCCACGGCCGCTGGCCCGCCTCCTCCTCCGAAGCCTCCACCATAGTCCGCAGCCGCTGGCCCGCCTCCTCCTCCAAAGCCTCCGCCATAATCCACGGCCGCTGGCCCGCCTCCTCCTCCAAAGCCTCCACCATAGTCCGCAGCCGCTGGCCCGCCTCCTCCACCGAAGCCTCCACCAAAGCCCATTGCCGGCGGCCCGCCGCCTCTCCCAATGCCCGCGGCCGAAGGTCCGACAACTCCGCTAAAGCCCGCAGCCGAAGGCCCGCTGTTGCCGCCAAACGACGGCGGCGGATGCCCGCTGCCGACACCGAAGGCACTTGGTCCGCTGCCAATGCCCGGGGTGGAGTGAGGCACCTGGTAAAGGTGTGCGCGACTGGCTGACGACGCGGCCTGGCGGCGGCGGGCGCGGCGCGTGCGGATGACAAAAACGGTGACGATGGTGGCGATGATCCCCGTCACCGCGATGGCGCCCACGGACAGGGCGATGATGATGACGGCGCGCCCCCGGGCCGAGTTGGAGTCGGAGGGGGCGGTGGCCGAGGTAAGGGCGGCCACCGGGGGCGGAGAAGAGCCCATGGACTGAGGGGAGGCAACGGGGAAGCAGGAAGACAGGGCAAGAACAATAAGTCATGGACGAAGGGACAGTGTGGCGAGGAGCTGGAGAGGTCCGGCGTGGCGGTGGGCACGCCCGCGCGTGTGCGTATCGGTACAATTGATTAGTTACGTGGCGCGTGTGGGACTCAGGCAATCGCTTTGCAGGTGCATATCATCATGCCGGCAGCAGCTCTCCTGCCCCGGGCAAACGCGCGGATCATGACGTCGCCCAAACCAGGACCCCGGTCCCCTTCCCCCACACGCCTCCGAGCACGTGCCCGCCCCGGCGCACCGCATCGTGACGCGCCGCCCCGCACCTCACCTGAGTGATAATCGACTCGGAGCTTATGCCGCCAGAAACCACAACGAACCCCCCATCCGCTAGCACCTTCACCAGCCGATCCCGTTCCGTTTGGTTGCCCTTCAGCCATGTCAGCAGCATCGTCGCCGGGCGCGATTGGCTGGGCGTCAGCCACGCCGTCGCCACCGCCGCTGCCGTGGGCGTCGCTGGCACCGTCGCCAGCGGCGGCGAAGCCGCCGCAACCGGCGGCGGCGAAGCCGCCGACACCTGCTGCAGTCCGCGGCGGCGCGCGTCGGCCGCCGCGGACAAGGACGATGTCGTTGAAGTGGCATCGTACGAATCCCCGGCGGCGCTACCGGTGCCAAGCGTGGCACTGGACCCGGCGACGTTGGTGATGACGACCGCGCCGGCGCTGAGGCCCGCCCACGAGGCGATGGCCGCCTGCAGCTGCCGCAGCCGCGCGGTCACATCCGCGACGGTGTTTTCCATCGCCAGCGTCAGCTGCACCACCTGAGTCCACACCTTCATCGGAGGAGGAGGCGAGGTGGTGCTGTTGCCACCGGCGCCACCGACGCCGGCAGCCTCCAACGACGAATCCGTGACCGGCTGGCCGGTAATGAGGGAAAAGCTGCAGTCATCTCGCGTAAAGGCGAGGCGGCAGTAGCAGGTGCCGTTGAGGCAGTCGCCGCCGGTGGGGTTGCAGGCGGCCTTGGGGCAGCTCTGTGTTGAACACAACGCACTGGCCGGCGGGCAGGGCCCGATGCGACCCGAGTTGTAGCGGCTGGGCAGCAGCTGGGCCAGGTTGAGGTAGCCACCAGCGGGGCAATCGAAGGTCTGGCCGAGCATCCGCACGGATACCTTGGAGCCGTCGGCGGAGCAGACCGTTTCAAAACAGGCCGCGTCGGCGTCGCCGTCACGGCCTGGCCGCAAGGATGGGGTAAAGGTGGAGTCACGAGTGGCGCGCGAATCCGGGTGTGAAAATCGTCTCGAACGGGGGTTGAAGATGTGGTACGGTGTATGGCTTTGGGCCTGCAGTTCGACAACGCATGCATCGTCCGCCACACCACCAGGCCGCGTGCACCTGGGGGGCCGGTCACCCGAGCCACCCACACCACGTCAACACCTCGAGAGCGCTGCAGCGGACAATCATTTCCCGCCCTCCTGGTAGAGTCTGGCTCACCCACCCAATGCGGGGTATGTGTAGCGGTTGTAGCCCACAGAGGCCTGGAATTTGTACACCACGGGCAGGCAGCGGCCCGAGGGGGAGCCGGTGCCCCAGCCAAACACCTCGGGCATGTCGTTGGCGGCGTTGGGGCCTGAACGCAAGCGAGAAGCAGACGGGAGAGGCAGACGGGAGGGACGGCGGCGGGTGATGGAGTAAAGAGGGGCTGGCGCGTTGGCACTGATTGCGAGTGCACACCTCTTGGAGCAGCTGTCCATCTTGGCACCTCCCCGGGGGCACCTGGTACGTGGTTCGGGCGCCGCGATAAGACGAGAGCAGTCACTGAGCCATACCTCGGCGCCCCCTTTCCCCGGTAGCGTAAGGCCAGCCCGGGTCTCACCCACTCACGTCCGGTCGGCGGTCGCCCACTCACCCACGCACGTCTGCTCTGCGTCCCTCGACACCACCATTCCGCAGCCGCCCGTAAAGTTGAGTGCGCGGCATACCCCGTTGGTCTTGTAGTCGCGGTTGCACATAAAGGAGGGGAGGCTGTCTGCAGCCCGAGCAGCAGGGTGGGAGGGACGGCGAGAGGAGGGAAGAGTGGGTACAGGGGGCGGGGGGAAGGGGCGCAAAGGGATGGCGCAGAGGTGGGCTGGGGGGGATGACACAGACGCGCACACTCTGAAGGGATGCAAGTAAGAATCGCACGGGTGGTCAGATCCAGCTCCCACGCGCTGCTTGCGACGTGCCTCTGGCCTGCACGGCCTCTGTCCGGGGCTGCCCCGGTCGGTCGGTGAGTCGGTCAGTTGGGCTGCAGCGATGCCCGAGCGATACTCGCCCGGACGAAACCCGTCCGACACCAGTCAAAACCGACCCACATGAAGAATTGGCAGCCTCCTGGTGTACAGACGAACGAAAGAGGCGCAACAAGCGCAAACAACCCACAGCCGCACTCTCAGGCTCCTTTTCTGCCCTGGTCAGAGAGTTCCTTCAACCCTCCCTGTTCGCCTGACTGTTCTCCCTCCCTCTCCCCTCCGCTCCCTTACCCGTTTCGCACCATCGACTGCTGAAGCAGCAACCAGCCCTGCACTCCCCGCCCCTCTCCCAAGCCTGACCCGGTCCCTGCATACCGCCCCCTCCCCCCACTCACTGCTAGCTGCCTCATCCGCATCGCAGAACAGCCGCTGTCCGGGCACCGACGCCATGTAGTCCTGGCAGGTCCGGGTGGGCAGTGCGCAGCCCGCACCGGCACCCCAGGACAGCAGGCCAGCCGCACGGCGGTTGGTGACGTACCAACCTGTGTCGTCCAGGTACGACAGGGTCAGGTTGGAAAACGCAGGCGGAGTGCCGTCTGTGGCGAAGATGGTGGAGGCCACCATGACTTCACCCTGCAAAAGGCGGAGCCAAGAGTGGGGAGGAAAAAAGAGCTAAAGCGCTCGGGGATAAGTTGGCATCGGGACGGATTGTACATGACCGCAGGAGCCGAGGGGAGAGGACAGGGGAAAGGGGCCTGAGTGTGCTGTGCGTGTTGCTGCCTGGGAAAAGTGAAACAGATCACTTGAAGCGCGTGACCGGGTCATATGGCCAGGATGGCGACAGCCCCACGCCATACCGTGAGGCTTCGTCCTCTCGGAAAACGATCCCCATTACCCCCGCAGGCTTAAGCCGCACATCGGACGCACCGTCCGGCCTCATCCCTCCTATCCCATCAAATGCCCACCGTTTCTGCTGTGATCCTAGCTACGACAGGTGCTTACGAGGACAGATCTATATCACACGCCAAAGGCTGTGCACCTCTCTCCACGTGCACCGCACCTACACACACAGACCCCTGTTCCCCCCTCCCCCTCCCCCCTGCCCCCGCCCCACCTGGTAGTGCGTGTACTCCCAGTGCGAGCCCGCACTGCCCGCACTGCCCTCCTCCTCCAGCTGCGCCCCCGCCAGGCTGCGGCAGCCGAACTGCGCCCTCGCCGCGTCCCTCACGTTGGGTCCCACCAGCAGCTGCACCTGCTTGCCGCCCACAGTGGCGTTGGCCACCAGCTCGCCACGAGGCCGCAGAGAGCCGTCGGGGCGGCGGGTCAGGTTGTACATCGAGTCGGTAAAGCCCTGAGCGGGACAGGGGGCATGTGTGTGTGTGTGTTTGAAAAGAAAATAGGGAGATGGACTAGGGAAAAGGCTTGCAGGGTCACGCAATGTTAACAGCTGAGGGTTAAATAACTAGGAGGCACTTGGTGACGAATGGGTGCTGAGCGGTGTAAATGTGCGCTTGTGTAGCGTGGTCAAAGCTGATAAAGGATCAAAGCTGATCAAGGGTTGGCTCGCGACGCCCCCCCCCCCCCCCAAGGCAACGTTACGAAAAAAATACGCCTTTGCCTTGAATGCGCCTCCTGACATACCACACGCGCGCATTGCCACTCAAAACCCGACCCATCGTCCTTTTCCTGCTCACGCACGCGCACGCAACGCGCCCCTGTCTCTGTCCCTTCCCCAACCTCCCCTCCTCCCCCCTCACCCACCAGCGCATGAACCATCTCGTGCGTGAGGACCGCCGTCAGTGCGTCCTCGTCCAGCAGCACCAGGGCGCGCGGGCACACGTTCGCCGCTCCCAGCAGCGGGCGGTTGTTTGCCAGATCCAGCAGACAGGGTCGGGCCCAGGCGGCGGCGCCCGCCTCGCAGTCATCGTTCTGCACGGCGGTGATGTACAGGTACATGTCTGTTTCCTCGCCCTGGGGGGATGAGGCGGGAGGGAAAGGGGAGAGGGGGAAGGGGTGAGGGAGCTGCACGTCCGGACGGCGTGTGGTTGGCTCGATGTGTATACTCGATGTGTATAATCGATGTGGGCTGGGTTCTCGACGAGGCGGGGTGGGGTTGGGGTTGGGCAGGGCGGGCTGCGCACAGAGCGGCGCTCTATTGATGGAGGAGCCCGGTGCCCAAACGACAGCCGGTCGCCGGGCAGGGCCATCGTTGAGAGCGGGAGAGGCGCGGGAGGAGGGGATGGCGGACATGGCGAAAGTAACACAATGGGCATCGAAGGGAAGGGCAGTGCAATCTGACTGGTCGCACGCCTGACCAAACGCACACGACCGTGCTCCCGCCCCCGCCCCGCCCAGCACCGCACCATGGTCCCTGCAAAGCTGCTGCAGCCGGTCCCGTAGCCCGACGCGCCGCTGCCAGCGCCCGACGCCGGCCCGGACGTGCCTCTGCCCAGCGCCTCCCGCTGCGCGCGCGTGGTGCTGGTCGTGCAGTTGAACGGGTTGACAATATGCTGTCTCAAAATGGTGGCCAGGCCGCACTCGCGTTCGGGGAAACTGGAGCGGCTGATGAAGTCCGGGTAGCAGGACCACGTGTTTAGGTTGCAGTAGGGGTCGACCAACATGCCGCCGGAGGAGGGGCGCTTCACCTGATGGAGTGGAGTGGAGTGGTGGGAGGGGAGGTGGAGGGGAGGGGAGAAACCCAAAAGGAAATTTGAAAACAGACTGGGGTGGGCGGTCCACGGGAAGTGCGCTGCTGGGTGGACTCGCACGGGGAAGGGACATCCCGTTGTGTAGCCAGCTGTCACCACCCATTCCGCGGGCTCAGAGCCACGTTCACAACATCTCCCACGGTTCCCCCTCGTGGCCAGCAGCTGCAAACCAGCTCCGGACCAGATCATAATCATGCCTCCTGCTCCCCCGTTCACCGCGGTCCCCCGCGGTCCCCACGTGCCGCCGCCGTGCCCCGCCCGTCGCTCCTCACATTGACGAACTTCTGCAGGATGCGGCGGACTGCCTCCACCACCCGCGTCAGCATCTGCTGCTGCGATGCGTCCAACGCACTCAGCATCTGATACGTCACCGACAGCCGGATGGGCGCCGGAGGCACAACGGCGGTCTGCGCAGGGACGGGCAAGGGCAAGGCACAGCACCCCGACCCAAGGGTAAGTGCAGGCAGCAAGCGAGGTGGGTGGAAGGGATTCAGCAGAGAAGGTGCTGAGAACAGACCCATGCGTCAGCTCTGTAAGGGCTACTCGGGGGGAGGGGGGAGGCAATGTCACTGTTGACTTCGGCGAGGCGGTCCATACTGGCGCCTAGTTACACGGGCCTGCACGCAGCCCGCCCTGGCGGTGTACTGCCAGCGACTGCATGATGGGATCCCATTTCACCCCCGGCGAGAAGGGCGGCGCAACCATGTCCACTGGCCAGCAGCGGCGTCGCCAGCCCTCGACTGAACGTTCCGCACCACCAGACACCACAAACAACAGCACGCACGAGCGCCCCGGCAGATACAAAGGCTTCGGCCCCTCCTGTTTAGATGCACGAAACGTCATGGCTGAGGCTGGCTCATTACTGGAGCGCGCACACGATTTCGCTCCATGGGCAAGAGACACCAACGCGCATGTACCTGCTGCATGCTACGCCTCCCCATGTCATGAGATGCCGCCTCCAGTTCCTCCCCGTCCTCATCGCCATAGACGGGGTCCTCGTCATCCTCGCCCATGGCCGCAGTCCGCAAGGCGTCCTCGCCAGAAGTCTGGTCCTCCCCCTGCCGGGTATCAGCCGTGGGCACATCTTCCTCCAGCCCAAGCCCAGAGAAAACGTCTCCAAACTGTCTGTGCATGTGGCCGTCGTCGTCGTTATGATCATGATGAAGGCCGTCCCCTGGGCTGTGGCTTTCACCGTGGCTTTCACCGTGGCGATGCTCGCCTGGACCGCCCCCACCGGCCCGTCGAAGGACGCCACCCATGTCGTCACGAATCTTTTGGCCTCGGGAAGCCGTCCGCAGGCCCCATGCCGCGGAGGCCATGTGGGCCTGCTGCGCTACGTGCCGCGCCGTGAGAGCTTTGATTTGATTGTGTACGACATGGTGTCCGCAACACTGCACGGTGACAAGCAGGCCCAGCTCCAGCGCTGCAAACAATGCCAACGCTGCACGGCGATGTGCCAAGGACAGCATCCAGCGCGCACAAGGGTCGAGCCGAAGAAGGGTGGCGGGTTAGCGGCGTTAGCAAGCTTACGCTGGACCTGACAAGAAAGCGCGCGAAGCGGCAGGAAACGACAAAAGCTCTAACGCTGGGATTCGGACTACCATTTCCCCTCATGCGTCTATCGATTGAAAATATTATGCATATCCCATGCCTACCGGCTTCAAGCCGTGCACTGCTGCCGTGGCAAATCGACTCACCCAATGGCATCAGGCACACGTGCTTACCTGCGCATACTCTCATCATACAGTGTAAACCTTACAGCCGCAGGTGGCTTACACGTGAAGCCACAGAAAAAGTGAAAACGTCCCTATACAAACGTTAGGAGTAAACGATAACTTTCCCTCACGGCTCTATAAGCTTTGCCGCCAACGCCATCGGTTCAACAGGTGTTCTGGCATCGCTCGCCAAAGGATGCGGTGTAGTCTTCAGTCATAAACTCTTGGACGAGACGAACTGTGCGCGCTATGCAAGCAGTCACCGCTGCCTCGAGTATTAAAATAGGGTGTTTCGGACACAAGCTCTTCGCCGTCAGACGTTTTAGACGGCAGCCCGAAGCTTGAAGCTATACGAAGTCGCAAGTTATACGATAAACCGCAGTGGCGAATAGTTACGGATTAGTTTGTCGTAAGGTCGCTGGCTATGGTGAAAAGAGTGTGTTGGGACAGGGTTGGAAAAGGAATTCCGAAGGAAATGGGGATTGTCGTGCAGTGGTTGCGTCGCAACAGCAAAACAGGCTGCCACAGGCCAGGCTGCCCCACATAGGCGTGTTTATCGTATTCGTTTGCTTTGTTGTTGCTACACCCAAAAAGGCTACATGTCCTTGAGGGTAATCAGGAAGGGCACATGATGCTGGGCATCTTCAGCTGTTTCCATAGGCAATCTGCGAAGATGCGAATTTGAAATTTAAGAAGGACACTGCTGTATTTGATGTGATCAACTCGCTTTCAAACTCACTGGAACTGCCACAAGCTGCGCCTGAATGTCGGGCAGTGGCGAGACCAAGCCAACCGGTGAACAACACACAGCGCTGCAGATCCAGGCAGTCGCTACGAACGGCGTCGGCGGCGTTGCTGTCGGAAAGAGGATGGGCAGCGGCGCCGCGGTCGCGCACAGCTCCGCTGCGTCGTCGTCCCTCAGCGCGGTGCTGCCGAAATGGTGGCGCCTTGCAAAGATATGGTTTACTGGTGCGTGGGCGCCTGATGCACGCTGCCTTAGGGGTCGGGTGCGCGTACGTGTATGTCGCCAGGCGTGGGGTCCTTGTGCACTCCCTCCCTTTGGCGACACCCGGTCCCAAAGTGACGTTTGCGCCTCCCGGAAATGCCATTCCGGTCACATATCGGTGCACCGTATCATACAACCGCAGCGTAGCTTTGCTAGGCGACGTGAGACGACGTGAGTTAGCACAGCGGGGGGGGGGCTTCGCCAGCTTGCCCGTGTCTCCTTTCCCCGGAACCACTTGACACTGCAACAGCCTAGCCGGGATTAGTGATTGCATCGAAGTGGAAGCCCTGTACACGCTCTGAGGACTCAGCAGGTGCCCGAAGGGGCCAGGCTTTCGGTGCTTCGGACGCCAGGGTGCGTGTCGCAGCGCGTGAAACGGACGGGAGGCGCGGCCCACCCCGGGGGTACTCCGCCCACGGCCGCAATGGAAGCCCGAAGGCATGCATTGGGTGCCGCCTCGGCAGCCGGGTCTCATGCCCCGTTGGCCTGCCACTGTTCTTCCCCCGGGGTAGAGAACAGGGTGAAGGGCCTCGGGGCGGCGTGCCATATCGGCCAGGGTGCTGCAGCTTTGTAGGCGCGTGGTGCGAAGCAAACCGGGCGGGGGCCCCGCCCGTCCTCTTCGAGCCCCCCTCCTACCTGCCGGCCAGATCGTGTCCCCCGTCGCCACGCGTATGGCACGCGAAGACCCTCGGGAACCCCACGCAAAGGCATCTGGACTCGGATAGCTTGTTTCATATTGGAAACTCGCAGTGGCAGCGGGTGCATCAAACGTGCGGTCGTCATGGCGGCCGCCGCCGCTGCAGCCGCTGTCAAACCCCGGCCTGCCCGCCCTTGGGGCTCATGCCATTCTCGACATGTGTCCCTTTCACAGCACTGAGGCGCGTCTCCCGTGCGGGCCCCGCAACGTGCGCAGCTTCCCCGTCGGCAAACCCAACATTAAGGAAAGCAACCCAAATGGGGAAGCGGACGCGGACGAGTGGAGGCGGATGAGTTGAAGCTATCAGGGGGGAGGGAAAGGCTCGCCGCTGTACTGCGCATTCTTATCCGCATCGTGCGGCTGCGCAGCCCGCGGCTCCTGCTTCTATACCTGCCGCCCCTCAACCCCCAACCCTAACATGCCTGTACTTTAGGGGCCCCCAAATGTGTGTGCGCGGCCAGCTGCCACCCGCCATCAATCCACACACCGCTCACCCACTCGATGGCTCCCGCACCCCGCAATGCCCGGTCCCCTGCTCCCAGGCGAGGAGCGTTGGGCCGCCCGGGGCTACGCCGCCGCCGTCATCGCTCTGGCGCTCCTCACCACGCTCTTCTCAGTGCACGTGAGCGGAGCTGCGCGAGGGAGCAGCGGGGCACATGGAGGACAGGGGGGGGGGGGCTGTGGAGGTGGCTCGGAGGTTTAGGGTTTAGGCCGAGTAGAGAGCATGTGGGGACGGGGCCGCCGAGCGCCCGAAGCTCCGTGGGGGTCAAGCGGTGTGTGGTTCGGGCGAACGCGGGGTCGGAGCTTGGGACGAGGGGACGATGGACGAGAGGCGCGCGCGCGCTGGGGAGGGGAGACGGTTCGGGTCGGCTGAGGGAGGGATGACGGTAGGTCGCGGGGTCGCAGTGCGACGGGATTCCCTCTCCCCCCGCCCCGCCCCTCTCGCAGATCTCCTACGCGCAACGTGACTTCAGCACCGCCCTCTCTGGGAAAGACGTGGGTGAGTGCGCACCCCACCCGCCCGCCCGCAAGCCCGCAAGCCCGGGCCCCTGCCCCAACACCGGCCGCATGACCCTCAAGAGGAAGGACGACTGTGACCCGGCCGGCTGCCTGTCCGCCTGGCCTGCAACCCGAACGCAACTCATCGCTGGAGGAAGCCCACCCGCCCTCACGCCCTCACGTCCGCACCCTCCCATCCTGCCCTCACCTGCCGGCATACCAACAAACACAATAAGACCCTCCCTCCCCCTTCCCAGCACACAACAGCCGCCCCCATCCCCTCCTAACTGCATCCCCTCACTCCATCCCTCCCTGCCCCATCGCTGTGGTTGCATCGTCATTACCGTCCGCGGCCCCAGCCGGCTTCTACGCGGCCGTCCGCAAGTTCGTGATCATAATCGTCATCGCGGCGCCCCTCTTCTCATTCAACGCATGGGTGGAGGTGCGGGGCGGGGAGGGCCAGGATGGCAGGGAGGAGACGAAGAGAACGCGGCGTGGTGCTGTTATCTCTTATCTGGCGTCTGTGCTGTCGAGGGGTGCGTGGGTGGGTGGGCGGGCTAGCGATCCTGCCCAGGATGGGTGTGAGGGCAGCGACTGCATGTGCCACCCGGGCCTGTGGGTCTGCCTTCCTGTCCTTTCCCCCCCGCCCCGGGCGCCTGTCCCTCCCCCCTCTCCCCGCTGTACCAACATCGTACTGCGCATTCGTACAAACGCCCGACCGCCCCAGGAGAGGTTGGTGCTGTCGTGGCGGGCCTACTTGACCCGCCGCCTCACCCGCGCGTACTTTGAAAACCGGTGAGGAGTGATTTGGGCGGCAGAGGGAGAGCTAGAGCGGGCTGTGGTATGGAGTAGAAAGCCACCGGCCATGTTTGATTACTCATATCTCTGCAGAGCCCCCCGGTGCCCAGCAGCCTCTCCTCCTCCCCGTTCTCCCTTTCCTTGGCTCCGCTGCACAGTTGGTGGCTGTCAAGGAAAGCAGTCCCCCTGCCTCACCCCCCGCATCTTCGTTTGTAACCCGCCCCCCTCCACATCCCCGCCGTCTCCGTCCATTCGCTGCGGTATCCTCTTTTTTAACCCCCGCATCCCCCTCCGCCTGTACCACTGTCCTCCTTTGCCCCTCCCCGTGCCCACGCCCTCTCAGGGCCTTTTACCACATCCAGCAGCGGGGCGACAGCACGGCGGTGGGGGCGGATGAGCCCCGCCCAGTCGCCTCTGCGGGCCCACTCACTCGGGGTCCCTCGGGCTCCTCGGCCGGAGGGCCTGCCTCCTCCGCCCACACCGGCAGCCTGGGCGGCGGCATCGACAACCCCGACCAGCGCATCTGCGACGATGTGGGCTCCTTTGTGCGCAGCAGCGTGTCTCTGTCGCTGACGCTGTGCCGCAAGATATTCAGCTGCACGGCGTTCGCGGGTGGGGGCGGCAGGCGGAGGGGGTGCCGGAGGGAGGGGGGCGGGGTGGGGCGGGGTGGGGGGTTTTGGTGGAAAGCGCCGGGGTGGGTGGGATGAGGGAGTGATGGCCTCCAGATGTGCGGGGTGTGGTGGAGGGTTCCGCATATGCCTCAACCCACATATGCCCCTGCCCGCCCCTTTTAGCCGCTCCGCAAAATCTTTTCGACTCAAATCCAGATCCGACTCGACTCGACTCGCGACCGGCGTTTGCGCCCAGTCTCGGTTGTTGGGCCCAAGGGCTGCGAAACCCCCCACCCCACCTGCCCCGTCAAGCATACTCTTTCCCTCCCACCTTGATTGCCCGGGCGACCTACAAATCAAAGAGCAAAAGGCAGAACCGCGAGGATCTGCCCCTCGCTCCGAATCCTGCCCCCCCCCATTGGTCCCCCACCGGTCGACACCCCTCCCCTCCCCTCCGCAGGCGTGCTGTGGGGTGTGTCCGGCAGCCTGGTCCTCTTCATGTTCGTATACGCGGCAGTGGGTACCTTTGTGACCACCGCAATGTTCGGCCGGGTGATGACTACACTGTTCTACAGGTGTGCGTGCGGGGGGGTGTGTTGAGGGGGGGAGGGATTGAGAGTGAAATGTGTCCATGAAAGTGTGTGGGGTGTGTGTGTGTGGGGGGGGGGTTGGGGGGAGCAGCAGGAGAGAGCGGCGAGTACTGGGCTCCATGCCTCTGTAGGGGTCTGGTTGCTGCAACCAGACATGCGTCACCCTCAACCCACACACACACACCCATATCCCCAACCCTTACCTCCACCCAAACCTCAACTCTCCCTCCAGGCAGCTTGCTCGCGAGGCCGACCTGCGGTTCAGCCTGGTGCGGGTGCGGGAGAACGCCGAGAGCATCGCATTCTACCGGGGTGGGTGGCTGCGCGGGTAGGCTGTAGGGGGAGGGGCTCGGTACGTGGGCGGAAGGGTGGGCAGGCGAACGCATGGATACACGGCTGGTCTCGGATACGCATCCCCTCCCCCCGGTGAGATGGTGAGACACGGCTTCCCGAGAGACCCACACGTCGCCGCCATGCGCCCGGGGACCCGCTCCGCTCCCCGCGGCCCCCGGCGGCCCATCACTGACTGCCTTGAGCGCCGAACCCTTCGCGCAACTTGTCCCATCCAGCCCAACCCAACCCAATCCACTCCACCAACGCAACCCAGTCCGCCACAACCCCACCCCCTAACGGCGGCAGGCGAGGGTGGAGAGCGCGTGCGGGTGCTGTCCCGACTTGATGCCGTACTGGGGGTCGCCGCGGACCGCATCCGCTGGTCAGCGCTGTACGACCTTTGGACGAGCGTGTACAGCTACGCCACCATCCTGGTGCCCTCGCTGCTCACGGCGCCCAGGTGGGATGAGGGAAAGTCGGGAGGGGGGCGGTCGCGGGGTGCATGGAGTCAGTGTGTGTATGCGTGTGCGTGTGTGTCTATGGCGGGGGGAAGGCACGGGCGCCAGGGCGAGTGGCGCTTGGAAGGTGGGCAGGTGCCGTCCTCTCCGAAGGCCGACTCGCACCGCACCAGGGGGGCGGGGGCCTTCCGCTGAGCCTGGCGGCCTTGCATCCCGCCGCCTTGTTCCCCGATGCCCGGTAGTGGTAGTTTCATGTGTCGAACCAGAAACCCGCCATCACCCGATCCCCACCGGATCCCCAACCAATCCCACACATCGCCTCCCTCCTTCCCTCCCTCACTCCCTCACTCCCTCACTCCCCCACTCCCTCCCTCACTCCCTCACTCCCTCCCTCACTCCCTTACTCCCTCCCTCACTCCCTCACTCCCTCACTCCCCCAGGTACTTTTCCGGCGAGATCGAGTTCGGTGTCATCAGTCAGGCCTCGTTCGCCTTTTCGCGGATCGACGCGGCGCTGTCCATCATCATAAACAACCTGGCGCAGATCTCGGGGCTGGCGGTGAGGCTGACTGGGGGGTCCGAGGGGGGGGGAGCGAGGGGGGGAGGGGGCGGCTCGAGGCGATGGAGGCCCCAGCGCGTCGGTTATCGGTGCTTAGCTGCTGCCGCGCATCCGGTGATGTGGGGAGCAGTGTTCGGAACACCCTGCCTGGCTTCGCCGTGATGGGCCCAGCACGCTGGCTTGGAGTGCTATACTACTGACTGCTTCTGGGGCGGTATTAGTGGGGGCCGTTCTGACTGTTCCTTGGTCCCGCCGGGCACTGCTTTCCGCGGCAGGCCGAGACGGAGCGGTTGGATGCGCTGATTGCGGCCATGGGCGGACTGGGAGCCGCGGCGGCCGCGGGGGAGGCGCTGGAGGGGGCCGCTGCAGGGAGGGGCAGGTGGGTCGCCAGTCGCTGCGCCGGTCAGGCAGGCAGGCAGGCACCGCAGGCAGGGAGGGGTGGATGGGGTGGGTGGGTGGCTTCGATATGTCGTGCCTGTGGGTGGGTGGGTGGGTGGGTGGGTGGTTGGGTGGGTGATATGGGTGGGCAAGGCGCGGGTGGCTGTGCCAACAGGGCGGCAGACATACGGGTGCGCTGCCTCCGACGAGGGGTGCGCTGTCACATGTTGCAACCCCCATGCAGGGCAGCAGCGGCAGCCCGCCCGCAAGCCTCCTGACCCTCGGGGCCGCCCTCGCGCTGTGCGTACCCATCCCCGGTATGCGGCAGTTGTTGTTGTTACGCCAGCTAATGTCATTTCATGCCTACCTGTGCGCAACGCAACGCAAGGGTCACCTGCCCACCTGCCCCGCTGCCCGCCCAGCCACGCGCTCCCGCCAAGCTAGCGTCCTCCTCCTCCTCTCCCCTCCCCTGCCATGTGTGTTTCCCTCCCCCGTTCCCCCTGTCCTCCCCCCTCCGCCCCCCGCCTTCCCACGTTTTGTCGCCCCCGCAGCCGGGACTCCGCTGCCGCCGCCGCTGCTACGCTGCTTCTGTCCTCCCCCGGTGGCGACCAAGTGATCCGGCGGCGGAGTGATCCGGATCTGCGCGGTCTGGTGCTGCAGCAGCTGGCGGTGGTGACCCCCAGTGGACCGGGGGGGGTGGGGGGGGCGGCGGCCAAGCTGCTGGCGACGGACCTCAGCCTCGCCCTGGAGCCGGGTGGGTGCGGGGGTGGGGGTGTGTGGGTGGGTGGAAGGGGGGGAGGGGTAAAAGAAAACGGCCCGGGATGACAGAACGCAACGCAGTTACCTGGGATATTACCTGAGGATTACCTGGGGAGGGGGGTAATCAGGGAGAGACCGCAGCGGAGGGTCGGAGGCGGTGGGTGGGGGGGAGTGCGTGTCTGGGCGGGGGTAGCTGGGAGAGGGGTACGCACCTGGGCCTGTCGATGAACGGGTGGGTGGGTGGCTGGCTGGCTGAGTGGAGAATAGAGTTGGGTGGTGGGTGTCCGCTCCCTCCGCCTGCTCGTCATGCCGCATTCGCTGCGAGCCCAGTGGCTGGGCACTCGAGGCAGGCGGAGCCTTCAGACGTCCTCCGCCGTGCACTTATGCTTATTGACCTCCCACATCCCGCCACTCATCCCGCCACTCATCCCGCCACCCCCCCCCCCCCCCAGGCCAGTCCCTGCTGGTGGTGGGTCCCAGCGGCTGCGGCAAGTCGTCGCTGCTGAGGGCCATCGCGGGGCTCTGGACAGCGGGCTCCGGGACAGTGGTGCTGCCGGGGGGCCCACCACCGCCGCAGGATGAGGATGGTGGTGGTGGTGCGACCCGCGGGTCGGTCGCTGTATTCTTTCTGCCGCAGAAGCCCTTCATGCCGCTGGGGGACCTGCGCACGCAGCTCACGTTCCCGAGCGGCCTCGCGGGGCCAGGTGGGCGAGGCGGGGAGGGAGGCAGGGAGGGAGGCAGGGAGGGAGGGAAAAGGGGGGGCGTATGAGTGCAGTGCGACATGGGGTACTGGTTGCAGCAACCAGGCAGGGAGGGTAATGGTGTGTGTGGTGGGGGGGGGAAGGGGAGGGCGCGCGTGAGTAGGGAGGGGGGTAAGCTATGGATCGGTGTACCTTCCAATCGGTGCAGGACGGCGGTGGGGGGCCGGAGGGGATGGATGGCTTAGCACGCATATGGGGAGGTGGAAGGGGCGGCAGGCAAGAGGGGCATGAGTGGGCGCTCAACGCGACTCGAGCCAAACTCACAATTTCCCGCTCATTCCCCCCCCCAAACCCCCCTCACACACACACACACACACACCCGCGCGCATGCATTGCTCCGATTGGTTGTCGCCACGCAGAGGATGGCGGCCCCACGGCCAGCGCCGCAATCCGCCGCCCCGACAGCGCCCGCCCGCGAGGTGACACCGACCCCGATTTGGAGAGCTCACCCCTGCTGGGGGGCGGGGCGGGGCGGGCGGCGCCAGCTGGAGGTGGCGGTGACGACAGCGGCCGCGCGGGCTCTGCCTCTGCCTCTGCCTCTGCGGCTGGTGGCGGTATTTCCGATGAGGGGCTGTTGTCGCTGCTGGACGATGTGTGTCTGCCGGACTTGGTGCAGAGGGTGAGACAGGAGGAGGGGGAGGGGGAGAGGGGGGCAGGGAGGAGGAAGGGAGGGAAGGGGAGGGAGAAGGGGAAGGGCGGGAAAGGGAGGGGGAGGGAAGGCGGAGGGAGAAGGGGAAAGAGGGGAAAGGGAGGGGGAGGGAGAGAGAGCGCAGAGGGGCCTCCGTGCGGGCGAGGAGCGAGTTGGCTGCATAGGCCCGAGTAACAACGAGGCACCTCACCTCACCTCACCTCACCGGGTGGGAGGGGTGGAGCTGGTCGGAAGGGGTTACGCTCCGAGGAGGCTGCTAGGTGCCTGCTGGTTCATGTTGGGGTTGAGGGGTGGAGGATTTCGGAGGGGGAGGCTCGAGGGCCCAGATGGGCGTCAGCGGAGGGTCGGGGGCCGGTTCGCGCCTCCAACCATCTTTGGTCGATTGCAAGATAGCCGGTCTGAGAGGCCACGCAGCCACCGGGGTTGTTTGGATTTGCTGCGTTCCGCCGTACTCCGAACTGAACCTCTCATCCCATGTACTGCAACCACCCAGGTGATCACGCCGTCCCTATCTTGCCGTGAACGTTTGCTGTGAAAACCCTAACGTTCCCCTAACACGCACTCGCTCTCTCCCCCTCCCTCCCTCCCTCCCCCGCGCTGGACCAAACCAAACCGAACCGATCCGGACTTTGCCGCCAGTTGTCCCGCCCCCCTCCCCGCCCCGCGGCCTATCAATGTACTGCACTGTACCCGTCCTAACACTGCGTTCCCTCTCCTGCCCCTCCCCGCCCCGCCGCCCTGACCCGCTCCCCCGCCCCCCCCCCCCGCAGGTCGGTGGACTGGATGTGGAGTTGAACTGGTCCTCTGTGCTGTCGGTGGGGGAGCAGCAGCGGGTGGCGCTGCTGAGGCTGCTGGCGGCAAGACCCACACTGGCCTTCCTGGTGGGGAGGGGGGAAGGGAAAGGGGGGAGGGGGGTGTACTTACTGCGGACGAGGGTGTGGGAGGGGGACGTGTGTGGTGCCGTGGCTTGGCGCAGGGCTGGGTGCGTGAGTGGTAGGGAGGAGGATGTGGAGGAAGAGGGCGGCTGCTGCCCCCGGGGTCTGAAGCGCGAGGGGAGGGAGGGGGAGGTGATGTTGAGGGTGGGTGCAAGATGGGCGGACAGAGTGAGCCTCCTGGACATGAGGTGAGCTGTACGGCCGGGAGCACACCAGGCAGACGGGGCGGGGGGCCGAGCACAAAAAGGACTCTGCGAGGGGGGGGGGGCACTGGAAGGCGGGAGGCGGGGGGGGAGGGCAAGGGCGGCGATGGCCGTGCGGTTGTGGACGAGGTCGCAGCGGCTGCGTTGCTCTCATCATACACTTGCCCGGAGGCACGGGCACTGCCTGGCACTCCCTCCCTCCCTGACTGTCTGACCACATCGTGACTGACCAGCTGCCGGCACCCAGCAGCAGCAGCAGCCGATGCGCCCCCTGGCTTCCTCCCGTAAGTGCCTGTCCTACATGCCTCCCCGCTTGTCGTACATCCGCTTTCAGGATGAGGCTACGTCGGCGCTGGATGGCCCCACGGAGGGACGGTTGTACGGCCTCATACGGTGAGTACGGCACGCCGCCCGCTAGCAACACACGCATCTCCAACCCTGCAGCGCCGTCTGGCCTCACCGCGATCACACGTACACACGTACCTACGTAGTCGGACATGGTTTCTTCAGTCCCATCCTGGCGGGTGGCCCCGCTCCCGCCCCCATTTCGGCTCCCTGCCCGTCTGGTGGCGCCAGCTGACCAGACCCGCTCCAATGGCCCCCCACCCCTTGCTTCATGTATATATCCCACGCCTTCCACACATCCGTCCGTCGCTCCCTTCCCGCCAACAACCTTAAACCTGGGCGCCTGTGCACCTGTGTGTGACTGTTTCGTTTGATGTATGGGTTATGACAATACGGTAGTGTCCCGTGAGGGGCCCGAATGCGTCTCTCTTCCCCCGCCCCTCCCCTCCCACCTCCCTCGCCTCCTCTCCTGCCACCCCTCTCCTCCCACCTCCCTCGCCTCCTCTCCTGCCACCCCTCTCCTGCCACCCCTCTCCTCCCACCTCCCTCGCCTCCTCTCCTGCCACCCCTCTCCTGCCACCCTTCCCCGCCTCCCCGCAGCAAGCGCGTGGGCTGCTACGTGTCCGTGGGTCACCGCATGCAGCTGCTGCAGCACCACACGCACGTGCTGGAGTGCCTGGGGGGCGGGGTCTGGAGGCTGGACAGCAGTGACGAGTACCAGCGCAGGATGGCGGCAGCCACGGGGCTGCACCCCTGAGTGAGCGATGGATGGATAGATGGATGGATGGCAGCACGGGAATGGAATGGAGTGGGATGGAGTGGGATGGAGGTAAGCCAATCGATCTGCCCGATGGTGTGTGTCCCTGTGGGACTGACTGACTGACCACCGGCGGGACTGAACTGCACTGAACTGAACTGCACTGCACTGGACTGGGCTGGGCGGTCGTGTGATGATCGTATGAATGTATCCACCCATCCATCCGTCGGTCCAAACGCGAGGTGACCCGCCTGCCTACCGCCGCGTGGTGGACGTGATTGCCGCCTACATGTGCATGGGCATGTGGGGGTGAGCAGTGAGTGGGTGCACTGCTGTGATGAGAGTCGCTCCGTGATGAGAGTCGCTCCGTGATGGGGTGGGGTGGGGCGGCACATGTAGGTGTATGTGGGTGCGAGCAAGGCTGGTGCGTGCGCGCCCGGCAGCATGCATCGTCCTCGACGCTTTCATTTACTTTTCGCGCACACGCACGATCGCCCGCCCGCCTGATGAACACGTAACTATGTATGACTGGTACATATGCGTGTGTGCGCATGTCTCTGGCCGGCGCCTGGATGGCGACATTTTACTGAAACGATTATTGGTTTCGGGGCCCATCTTTAGGTCCTAATGGTGGGTGGCGGATGTATGTGATGGATGTGATGGATGAAACCTGGACAATGGAGGCCGCAGCAGCAGCAGCGAGGCGGCGGTGCTGCTCTTACAGGTGGGCAGGTGCACGCACGTGGTCATGACCTGGGCGCACAGCGGTCGGTCACTCATCATCCAGTGACGAGGCCGCGGATGGGTGGATCAACGGTCCTGGGTAGGTGTGTATCTCGTCACCCAGCGACAACCGCCCAGATACCCAGTCGGTCATCAGTCGAGTGCCAGCAGTGCGAAAGTAGATCGTAGATGACGAGTTGGGGGGGGGGGCTCAGCCTGTAGACCAAGCGAGCAAGACTGTGACAATCCCATGCACGTCAGGTGATGTCGTCCGTACACCAGCACTGCATCAGCCGCATAATATCATATCCATCCATGCATGCATGGCATGGCATGGCCGGTGGTGCGCACAGAATGAAAGAAGCCTACAGTAGGAGGCACGAGGCAGCAACAATGTCAGGAGGTGCGGTACCGGTATGCGCGGGTGTGCGATCCTGTAAATCGATCCATTTATCCGACAGATACAAGCGCAGGGTGTCCCTTTCGTTGACACCGTTAATGCTACACAACAAAATGAAATGAAGCCCGATGTGACAGCCTTTTTGGGTAGGTACAAACACAGGTAACACGCTCTGGCGCGCGGGTGACCAGGGCCTACCAGGGGGCTCCGAGCCGCCCTCCCACGACGAGGCACGAAGCAGGCGCCGGTGTCCACGCACGGACCGCCCGCCCAGCCTCGCAATAAATGCAGTATCTGACAATGGGCCCCAGACCCTCGGCGTCGGGGTAAACGGTGGCGTCACTGAAATCCCGGCGTCGTACGGCACGTCGTTAGGACCGTTAGTTTCTGACCGCGGTTAGGCGTCAACAATACTGACGCTTGCACCGTTGTTGTTCTGGCACAATAAAAGCTGTATCTTGCTGTCTTCGGTCCGTAAATATCGTTTCTTGGAGCCTTCCGTAGTGCAAGGGGAGGCAAGCCTACTTGTTGCGGGAGACCTTTGACGGGGAATGGTTGGCTCTAGGGTCTGGCGGTACGGGTGACTTAGTACGGCAGTTGAACAGCGTGTCTGCGGAGCACCGAGTTGGCGTTTTTTATATTATCGTCTTTTCGTTTGTTTGGCGGTTCAGCCTTACGTGTTGCGGCCTTTTTCAATTCGCAGGCAATCGGCCTCGTTGTCACTTTCTCGCGCTAGTCCGCGGTTTCGTTGCCCGCCCGCCCTCCCCTGGTCATCGCCGCGCTCGCGCCTGGGTTGCGCGGTCGCGCTGGCGCTCGCGTGTCTGGGTGTGTGTGCCTTGTGCGTCTGTCCTTGGGTTCGTGCGCCTTCGGGTTTAGGCCGGTCCCACGGCGGGGGAGGTTTTGCCTTGACTTTGGTTCCCTTTTGCCTCCCCCATCGCTTGCCTGGGCACCGTTGTCTTCTTCGCTCGAGGGAATCAGAGGTGGCGCACGTGTCGGTTGGTGGGTGTGTTGCTGTCCGGTTGCGTTGAGGCCGCTTTGTTTTTGTTGTTTGTTGGGACCCTTTGTTCGGTGTCCGTTGCCTAGTTCGGAATTCTTCGTATCCTGGCCCTGCTGGTTAATCATCAGGCACACTGACAGCCATCCGCTCCAGCCGGCCCACGTCCCCTGCCGCCGGGGGTTCGCCCATGTTCAGTCTGCTGGCGTATGATGAGCCCCTGCTGGGCGGGAGGCGTACGTGTGGAGGCCATATCATACGCAGCGAGCCGCCGTCGTCGCCCGGCCGGAATCCGAATGGGACAGCACACAGCCGTAAAATACGTACGTACTGGACTCTTGAATGCAAAGTCCGCCACTCATTGCTGCATGCCACTCCATCCATTTACATCAATCCAAAGGACACTGAGAGCCGCATGCAAGGCAGCGGACTTGGCACCCATGCCCGAGTGCCTGGAAGCTGGAACTTCATCACAGATGCGAAGATTCTGGTGTGAAGTCCACAAAAATGAATAAACTAGAACCAAAGCGCGGTTGGCCAGAGAATTGCCACGTGAGATGATCGCCGGTTTCGTCGTCCGAGGACGCTAGCGGGCTGCGCCCGGACGCTGCTGCAACTGAGACCGCAACCCACCGATGGGCGCCGAGGAAGTCAGATGGCGACCACCCCCACGCAAACGATCAAACGCACACTGCCGTCGTGCGTTATGGGAGCGTTGTCGAATCCGTGATGAGCAACTTGACGTTGCAAGGTGCCGTAAAACAATTCGTTGGGTCAGACTGGATGGTAAGCGACGGTTGCAAGGTGTCGGAATACGGTACCCAGAATTTGCATATAAACGCAGTTTCTTGATTGTTTTCAGAAGGGACAGTTCGTGTAAACCGGAAAAAAGTAGTCTGTGCATCCCAGGTGCACAGAGTTGCAAGTAATATTCCGTAGATCTACGGCCGCGCCCTACCGCGCACAACCATGGCCTCTGTGCCGGCCAAGTGCCTCGGCGTGGGTGAGCGCGCCGCACAGCAGCAGCGGGCCACCCAGCCGTCAGCTCGCGCTGCTGTTGTGAGTGGCGCGCCGCTCCGACTTCCTGGGCAGCTGGGCAGCTCCATCGTCCACAACCGCCGCGGCCAGTTCCAGCAGCGGCGCCAGCCGACCTGGCGCCGCAACGCCGTCGCCGGCTCGTCGCCCGGGGATGAGGCCGGCCGCACGTCGTCCCGCAGCGCCGCCGACGGCAGCGGTGGCGTAACCTGGAAGTGCACCATTCGCTCAACCTCACCGCTGCTCGGGTGCGCGCGCATCATCCATCTACCGTATCCCTGCTGCAAGTTTGCATTTGCGGACCGCCGCCATCTGCCTCTGCCTCGCTTTCGGAACTAACCGTTGGCGCCGAATGAAATGCAGTCAATGATGCGGCTGATCTGGCTGCCGATGCGGTGTGTCGTCAACCTCGTCATCTATCCCGGCAACGTCCGTCGATCGGTTGCTTGTATCGTAAACTCATTCCTCATCGCTCCTCCTGCCACGCATCCCTCCCTCCCTCCCTCCCTCCCCGGCTTCCCAGGGACACCAGCACACGGCTGTCGCTGGTGGTCATCGATACGCACAGCGAGGTGCGCAGCGCCGTCATCACCGTCGACTCGTGGAAGCCCCCCCGGGAGGTGCTCACAAGTGACGGCACGCTGGCCTGGGAGCGCGACGGCCCGGTCACCCTGCCGGCCGCCATCAAGGATCCCGGCGCACTGCTGCTGCGCAAGATGCCCGAGCCCAACGGCGCCCCAGCCCAGGACTACATCGGCTCCATCCAGCTGGTCAGGTGAGTGCGTGCGTAGATAGGGGGGTGGGTGGGCAGCAAGTAGGCAGGCGCGGGCCGGCGGCTTGCTCGCTCGCGATGCCAGTGCGTGCAATTTATGAAGTGCGTACGTACCGTGTCTGAGTTGCCCGAGAGCAGCCACAGCAGCAGCAGCCTGCCGCGCGATCCGCCTTCCTGCCCGTGACCGATCGACTGCGTGGCTCCTTGCTGGCTGGCTGGGTTAGGTAGCTGGACCGAGCAGCTTGCAAGCCGGGTGTGATGGATCGCACATCGTCTATGTTGGTCGCTCTCACGACGACTCCCAAATGCCGCCGTGTGTGTATGTATGGGCTGGAATGCGGTGCATTGCGTGTGTGGGGAACTACAACCCGTTTACAGCATGCACGCGGCGGGTGCGGGTGTGAGTGGGTGTGCGCGTGTTATGAGCGAGATGTGGGGGCGGGCCTGCTAGGCCACTTGCATTCTGCTGTTGGGCCCTGCTCTGAACCTTTCCCTTTATCTACCGTCCAACAGTCTTCGCGTCCATGCCACTCATGCATCCCCTCCCGCCCCCCTTCCATACCTTTGTGGTCGTACCCCGCTTACACCCCGCCGCCGCCCCCCCCCCTCGCAGCGCCACCACCGTCCACACCGTCCCCGCCAACAGCTGGGTCTCCTCCGACCACGGCTGGCGCGTGTTCTTCTGCGGCGAGGCCTTCCTGCCAAAGGACACACCGCCGGCCCTCGCGGACGAGCGGCGGAGGGAGTTGGAGGAGCTGCAGGTGGGTGGGTGTACGTGTGTCTGTGCGTGTGTGTGTTGAGTGAGTGCGTGTGTTTGGCGATGAGAGTCCTGCGCTGCCAACGGCCGGCGGGCGCTCCGCACCCCCTTCGTTACATACGGCGGCTGGACGTATGGAAGGTGATGAAGCGAGGTGCAATGCAGGTACAGCAGTATGTTCGTACCATATGCCATTACTTAGTTCCCCGAATACATCCATTAAGCCACGCACATCCGTTCACCCCGCCCGCCCGCCCGCCTGCGCCTACCGGTACCTCCTGCCCCTCCGTCCGCCTTGGTTCCCTCCCGCATGCAGGGTAGCCCCGAGTCGCGGATGGAGAAGCGGAAGAACACGGACCGCATCTACTGGTACCAGGTGGGGGAGGGAGGGCTTGCGTGGGGGGGTTATCCACGTATAGGCTTGCGTGGGGGGGGGGGACCGGGGGGCGGGATGCATTATAGCTAATCGCACCTGCTGCGCTGCCTGCGGCTCACCGGGCAGCCATCTCGTCATATCCCACGGCGGCAGCCCACGCATGCACGCACGCAACATACACAAGCAAACCAGCCACTGCATTGCCACCCACATGCCGCGTGCTGCCACCTCCACTCCGCTCCACTGCACTCCACTCCACTCCGCTCCGCTCCACCCCACACCACCCCGCTGCACGTACGTACATATATCTGCCCTCCCGCCCGCCCCCCCCCCCGCAGGTGTACAGTGACCTGAGCTCCGGACAGACCGGAAAGTTGGTCCGCCCCAACCTCGGTGGCTCCAAGGAGCTGCCGTACCCCCGCCGCCTGGCCACCAACCGCGGGAATGAGCCCGACGGCCGAGAGAAGGCACCGGCCAAGGGCGAGGAGTTCTGGCTGCAGATGGGTGAGCGAGCGATCCAGGGAGGGAGGGAGGGAGGGAGAGGGGGAAGGCAGCAGGATGGATCGATGGCTGGGTGATTCATGATGCATGCGCGCGGTCTGGGCAGCTGCAGGCGGGAGCGTAGCGGGTTCATTATTGGGGTAACTACGTCTGCTGTCTGCTGCTAACCACGCGGCAGCATGCCGCACCCTCCCAACGTGAGACGTGCTGCTGCTGCTGGTGGACCGCCTCCACTCTTCGCGGGCACACTCGCCCGCCCTTCCTTCATTTCTTCCCCGCACGTATCCTCGCGGAGGCCAACGGACTTTGCTTGGGGGCGCTCACTCGTGTCGTTGCTGCTGTCGTTGCTTGTCAAGCGCGCGAGCGAGCGATCCTCAACATTTGTGCAATGCAAGGATAGAGCTGTCCGTTTGGAAACACGTACTTGCTGCTGGTGCTGCTGGTGCCGTTGCCGTTGCCGTTGGCTGCTGCTCTGCCTTTCTTGCCCACCTACCGCAGACGACCGGTTCAGCTTCAACAAGAATGTCGACTTCAACGGCGCCGCTCTTCAGAGCAGCCTGGCCTCCGCCCTCGCCATCATTGCGGTGAGTGGCCGGCGAGGATCATTCAGATGGGAGGGCGGGCGGGGTACGAGTCGGGCGGGCCTAACGAAATTCGATGTATGGTTTCCGGCTGGTTGTTGCCCAATCAAGCAATCAAGTTCCCCTTCCCTGCCTCGATCGCATTTGTGACGCACGTCTGTTAACAGCGCACGCGTGTCCCGCCCCTTCACCCCGCCCCTTCACGCACCCCGCCCCGCCCCCGCCCCCGCCCCCGCCCCCCCCCCCCGCCCCGCCCCTTCACACACCCCGCTCCCCCCCCCGCCCCGCCCCTTCACCCCGCCCCCGCAGGAGGTCTCTGGCGACCGGGACCGTTCTCCCATCACGCTGGTCCCCTCGCTGGTTCTGGGGGGGCTTGGCGAGCTGTTGGGCTCCCTGTTCCCGCGCGTAGAGTCCCCTCTGGACAATTACGAGGACTACAAGGATGTGTTGGCCATGTACAAAAAGGTACGTCCGTCCGTAGGTACCATGTCTGTGTGTGTGTCTGTGTGTGTGTCCAGGGAGGGAGGGATGGAGCTATCTAGGCGCGCGCGCAGCAGAGGGCAGGGTGCGTTCAGTTTCTTTCCTGCTGCATTGATTCCTGCTGCTGCTTGCCGCCGGGCCTGAATGTTTGTCTCTACTGGCGGTATGTGGGTACACATCGATGTAGTGCCACCCACCCACCCGCAGGCCAGCGGCCCCGCCTTCCAGAGCCTGCTGCCCTCCAACCTCTACCCCGCCTCGGCATCGTCGTCGGCGTCGTCGGCGTCGTCGTCCAGCTCAGGCGCCTCCACCGCCTCCACTCGCGGCGCCCTGGGCTCCCTGATCGGCAAGGTGCTGTCACCGTTCAAGAAGGCGGATGGTGAGATGGAGACGGGGGGGCGGGGCGACGGGGCGTGCGTGTGGAGGTGACGACCGCCGGTGTACGACTGTGTGAGTGTGAGAGTGTGTGTGTGTGTTTACACGACATGTGCGGATGGCTCCCTACCTTACCAGCGTATTGGCAGCACTGTTGTTGGCAGTAGTTCTCCGACCCAACACACACTGCGCGCGCGGGTAGGGTCACTAGGCTAACCGGTGAGGGGAATACCGGTAACGGCTGAGCTTACCGTGTATGGCGGTAGGTTCGAACTTCAAAAGCCACACTCAGAACCCGCCCTCCGCCCTAGCTACCAGCAGCATCATGAAAGCAGCCGCCAGATAATGCCAGATGGTGTCGGGACGACCTTGCTCGACCGCTGTGACACCTGACGCCATTCCATTTACCGATGGGTGGTTTGTTTGACACACGCACGCGACTGCGGTTGCTCGTCGCCTGTCCGCGCATACACCTCCCCCACCCACGTACTCATGCCTGCTAACTGTGTGTATGTCATGTACCGTATGTCCTGATCAGGCGCCTGGGACTTTCAGCTGCCCGACGAGGTGGCCGCAAAGATCGATGCGTCCACCGCAGATCAGAGGGTGGGTGGGTGGCGGGTGGGGGGTGGGGGGAGTGGTGGGTGGGTGCGGATGCGCTATCCAGCCATCTTCGGTCGTTGGCGCCGCAGGGCCATACCTTCCTAGCTAGCTCGGAATGGCACAGGCTCCATCCAGCCATCCAAGTTCTTGCCGCCGAAAGGCTAAACATATGCATGAGTGCATATGGGGGGTAAACCCTAGCAGGGACAGGTTCCTCGTTTCGAGCGAGTTCAACCCGTCCGTGCGCCCCGCAGTGCAATGCAATGCAATGCAGTGTCTGACAACAACGCTGGGTGCCATGCGGCTTCATTCGTTACCGACGGCGGCCAATCGTCCCACGGGTCTTGTTGCTGTGCTCCTAAAGCCTTACGTACTTGGCCGCTTCATTCCGCTCCATTCCTGACGCATCCGCCGTACGTCCTTGCGTGATCGCCATTGCTGCCTCCGCTGCTGCTGCTGCTGCTGCTGTCCGCAGGTGGGGCCAGTGTACGACTCGGCGACTGGCGCCCCCGCCCCCGCCTCGCGCAGCTTTATCAACTTTGATTCCAAGCCCGGCGCCGCACGTACCGACGAGCGGCTGGGCAGCAAGTTGTGGAGCACCGTGACGTCCAGCACCACCAGCATCAACAACCTGCTGTTCTTCAATGTGCGGACTTACGTGGGGGAGCTAGCCGGGGGGGGGGGCGGGGGGGGGCGGGGGGCCGTGCGCAGCGGGGTACGGCAGTGGGGAAGGGAAACAGACATGCAGGCAGGCAGGGTGCGGATTGTTTCGGGGTGGTTTCCGTTTGTTACTTTTCTTTCGGGTGGCCAAAATGTCAATCAGTCAGTCAATCAGTCAGTCAGTCAGTCATTCAGTCGAGTCGTAAGAAGACGCCAAAAAGCGCCGTGAGTTGCCTCGGGCGTCTCAGCAGCAGGCGGCGCGGTGGCGGTGGCGGGTATCAGCAGCAGCTGTCCGCGCCCTCTTTTGCTTGTACGTATGGTCGACACACCATACACATACGCGCACTATCTGGCACTTCATTCTCGACAGGCCCCCCTTGCATGTACCCCACCCCACTCGACCCGCCTGCATGCCACCATGCGTGCAGGTGCCCCGCGTGCTGGAGGGCCGGGCCGACGCCTGGTACACGGACGAGGAGTACGGCAGGCAGATCGTGGCCGGCTTCAACCCTTGCACCATCGCCGCGCTCAAGGACCTGCCCGAGAACTTCGGCAGCGCCATCCGGGGAAAGCACGTCAACGGTGCGTGACTGGCTGCGGGACTGCGTGAATGCGTGTGTGCGGTGATGTAGCCCAGACTGTGCGTTTGTGCGCAACCATTCGTCAATGCATTCGCTGACCTACCTCGTGGCCCTTCCCCCCGTCCAGTGCTATCCCTCCCTCCCGCCCTCCACCTGCCCCGTGCGTGCCGGAAATAAATTCCCCTGCTGCCATGCGACACGATACACGCGATACGTACGAACTTGCCGTTACTATATATCGATCATAGTCCCTCCCCGCCCCTCCCCTCCCCTCCTTCGTCGGTCCTACCTCCTGGCGCCCCACGTCCGTCCGTCCCCTTTCCCTTCCCCTTCCCCGTCCCCTTCCCTCCTCTCAGCCGACCTGCAGGGCGCCACCCTGGAGCAGTTGGTGGATGCGGCCAAGAAGGGCGCCAAGCCGCGGCTGTTTATGGTGGACTACTGGGACCTGTCCGCGTTCTGGCAGGCGGCGGAGGCGGAGGCGGCGGCAGCCGGCGGGAGCAGCAGCAGCAAGTCGCTGCTGGGAAGCCTGGCGGGCGGCAAGGACAAGGACAGCGCCAAGCCCATGGTGCAGCACGCCGGCCGGGCGGTGTTCTATTTGCGCCA
Source organism: Pleodorina starrii (assembly GCA_030267565.1). Lineage (NCBI taxonomy): Eukaryota > Viridiplantae > Chlorophyta > Chlorophyceae > Chlamydomonadales > Volvocaceae > Pleodorina > Pleodorina starrii. The sequence goes on from BRXU01000032.1 coordinate 1,042,202, forward strand.
GTGAGTGGTGGGAGGGAGGGAGGGAGGGTGGGTGGTTGGTTGGTTTCGAAGGGGTTGAGCTGGGAGGGGTTGAGGGGTTGTTGTGGGAGGTGGCACAGACAGGGCGGTGCCTGGGCGGTGTGCGATTGATCCCACGCGCGCAGTACCACTCATACAGCAGGGTGTTGAAAGCATATGTATGTTTTCGTAGTTCTATATATCTACTCACATCGATCGCTCGGGTGAACATATACAGCTGTCGCTCTTATCTTGGCTCCGTCAAAAGAGTAATCGGGTAAAGCCTGGTGGAGGGATGGTGCTCTATCTTGATGCAAGCCATTCACGCACGCCGCCTCTGCTGTGTTGGTGAACGCTCACCCCTCTCCACCAACATCAACATATCGCTCGCAGGGACGCCAACGGTAAGGACACGGGCCTGATCCCGGTTGCCATCGAGTTGGCCCACCCCAAGACTCACAAGGAGAACCCCGGCCTGCCTCGCACCGCCGGTGTCGTCTACTCGCGTGCTGATCTGGTGAAGGACCCCGCCACCCTGGCCGTGTGGCGGCTGGCCAAGATGGTCTTCAGGTCGCTGGACTCGTCCTTCCACCAGGTGGGGTGGGGTGGGGTCTGGGGTGGGGTCTGGGGTGGGGTGGGGTCTGGGGTGGGGTGGGTTAGGGTGGGACAGGCATGGCCATATGCCTACCTGTTCATTTTCGATTGTCTAGAGGGTTTCGGGGCTTGCTTTCCCCGTGGCCTTTCTTGTCCACTCTCCCAAGCAAGGTAGCACGCACCCCGAATCGATCCCCGGTGTGCCTCCCCCCCCCCGCGCCCCGCTGCCACGTGCCCTCCCCCGGTCCGTCCGTCCGCAGCTGATCAGCCACTGGAACCGCACCCACTCCGTCCTGGAGCCCTTCTTCATCGCCATGAGGCGAAACATCAGCGTCATGCACCCGGTGAGCCAGCGAGCGAGGAAGGCTGTGCTGGCCCTGGCCCTCACGACTGCACATCTATCGGCAGGCTGACAGAAGTGGGGACGTATGGTATGTCTGCAGCAGCAGGCAGCACGTACGGCTGACAATCAAGAATCAAACTACTCCCGTCATTCGAATGCGTGCCCAGCAAATGTATGCCAGCCAGCCAGCACCTACCTACCGGCGGTCGAACTTGTCCGCGGACACGGACGGACGATGGATACCGTGTGCGCAAAACAACATTGGCACATTGGTCGTCCCCGCCGGCTAAAACGTCGCGTGCATTACCTATCTACCGCTTGCGTGTGAAGTCCACCCAGGGGTATTGTGTATGTGTGTGCGTGTGTGCGTGCGTGCTGCCACCCACCCCCCCACCCACCCACCCCCCAGGTGTACAAGCTCATGGCGCCGCACTACCGCTACACGCTCAACATCAATCGTAACGCTCGCTCCAGCCTCATCAACGCGGGCGGGGTCATCGAAAAGACGTTCAGCGCGGGGCCCTATGCACTGCGCCTGGCGTCCGTGGTGTACGGCAAGTACTGGAACTTCGCCACCGAGGCGCTGCCAGAGGATCTCAAGGCCAGGTGAGGGGGGCGGCGGCGGCGGGGGAGGTTTGTCTAGGAACGATCGCTGAACTAATCGCGAGTTTGATACGCGCTGTTGTCTTGCACATCGCCGACCGGCGCGGCGGCGGGAATGACCGCGAGCCTCCCTTTTCATCGCTCATGGGTGGGTTTTGTTGACTCGCCGCCCCCCCGCCCCCGCGACATCCTGAACACCCAAGCCAGCCAGCCAGCCAGGCAACCACCTCCCGCCCTGCTGCTGCTGCTGCTGCTGCTGTTCGATTCGCTCCGTCGCCCTCACGCAGTCGCCCTCCGGCCCCTCCCGCTCCTCCCCTTCATTCCATCCGTCCACCCCTTTCTTACCTCCACCCCCCCCCTGAACCCCAGGGGCATGGTTGACCCCTCCACCGGCAAGCCCTGGCTGGACTACCCCTACGCCACCGACGGTCTGGACATGTGGTCGGCCCTGACCGCCTACTTCGACAAGTACCTGCGGCTCTACTACAGCAGCGACAAGGATGTGCTGGAGGACACCGAGCTGCAGGCCTGGTGGGCGGAGGTCAAGGTGGGTGGCTGGGTGGCTGAGTGGGTGGCTGGGTGGGTGGCTGAGTGGGTGGCTGGGTGGGCGCGCGTGCGTACTTGCGTGGGTGGGTGGGTGATGTCGGGTGCCTTGGCCCTCACGTTAACGGGACCTATCTGCCTTCCTGCCTACATGCCTTCCTGCCTACCGGGTGGTGGTGTCCAGCTGGATGGGTAGCCACGCAGGGGAGGGAGGGAGGGAGGGAGCGAGGGAGGCACCTTGTGTGCAAAGCGACGCGTTCGTTTCCTGTAGCCCTGTAGCCAGTTGTTTAACCCTTCCCGCGCGCACCTCCCCACCGATGGCCGCCCCCGACCCGCTACGAGATACAGATCCCGTCAGTTTTATGCCGTTGCGATGATGATGATGATGATGATGATGATGACGACTGCTGACTGCCGCCTGTCTATGCTTCCTGCTGCTCCTATCTACGTCCATACCTGCTGGCCCTGCTGGCACCTACCCGACCTACCCGCCCTACCCGCCCTCCCTCCCCGACCTACCCGCCCGCCCGCCCGCCCTTCAGACCGAGGGCCACCCCGACCTGCTGCGCTTCGGACTGCGCTCCTCTGAGGAGCAGCTGTGGGGCTTCCAGGGGCCCATCCCCTCCGTGTCCCGGCTGGTGACGGTGCTCACCACCCTCGCCTGGCTGGCATCAGGACACCACGCCGCAGTCAACTTCGGACAGTACGACTTCACCAGCTTCATCCTCAACACCTCCTCCCTTGTGCGGAAGCCCATGCCGGCTCCGGGAGACGCCGCCTACAAGGTGGGTGGCTGACTGGCTGGCTGGCTGGCTGGCTCCTGTACGCCACCTGCACGTGCTGGGTGCCCGCGGCCAGAGGCAGATGTGTCACTTTACTTCCCAGATAGATCAACACACGTAAGAACAGCACAAGATAGAGCTGTTGACGCATGGGCTGTCCGCCCGCCGCTGCCCGCCACTCGCCACCCAACCCCCCCCCTCCTTCCCTCCCCCCCCCTCAACCCCCTCAGGAGCTCACCGGTGCCCGCAGTCGTGAGAAGCAGGAGGGTATCATCCTGGAGTATCTGGCGGATCCCATCACCGCCACCACGGTGAGGGAAGGGCAGCCTAGCTAGCGCGCTTGTCAGTAGGCAGGGAAGCCGGGGCCCCGCCCTTCCTTACCTCCTTCCGGCACGTGGCTGCGGTATTCACCGGCGGCTGTGAGGATCGGATCGGATCGGCGGCAGGCAGGCGCTGCATATCTATCTACGCACACATATACGGGGCCGCGCCCCAGCGACATGTAGTGCGTACATACATACAGAGTATGCGGCTACGCTCCCGGCGGCGCCCGTCTGCTCCACTCGACACACACACACACACACATGGTTGGTTGGTTCGCCCCGTGCCCGGCAGCCCTGTAACCGCCCGCCCTGTGCCCGCCCGCCCGCAGGTGTCCGCCACGGTGAAGCTGCTGTCGGCCCACGCGCGCGATGAGCACACGCTGGACGAAGAGAACGAGATGCTGGTGGTGAGTACAAGCGGGAGGAGGGGGGGAATGGGAGCGAGGTCACCAGCAGGCGGGGAAGGACAGTAATGTCTGCGGCCTGAGACGTGCATGCACCTGTCTGTCTGGCCAACTGACTCCGGACAGCACTGTTTGGAGGGCTCTGTCGAGATGTGCTGCTGTCGACGGAAACTACTCTTGTGTACTCTTGCGGAATATCCATCGGAATATCCATCCATTGTGGTCGGCTGCTGTTGCACCTACCCCTACCTGCCTGCTGCTGCCTGCAGGACCCCGCCGCCCGCGAGGCCAACCAGGAGTTCATCGCCGCCATGAAGCGCCTCGAGTGCGACATCGAGATGCGCAACGCGGATGCCGCCAACTGGGCGCGGTACGGCCTGGCGAACGACAAGTCGGGCCCGATGCCGTACACGCTGCTGACGCCGGGCTCGCGGGCGGGCGTCACCATGCGGGGCGTGCCGTACTCCGTGTCGATCTAGACGGCGGTTGCTTGGTGGGGTGCGTGGTGTCCTGCGAAGCGCTCGGGAGTGGTGGGATGATGCGTGATGCTCGCCGCATTGTGAGCTATCTAGATTCCTTTTTGGGTTGAGATTGCCCGCGAGGTCAGTCGAGTATTGCTTGCGTGGATCAGCTTATTTGGCCAGACGTGAAAGCTGCTAGCTAGCAAGGTTATGAATTTGTTATGTTGAAAATTGATGGAGCTAGGGATAATTCGCTGTGGCATTCATTTGATAAGAGTGCTGCTGGCTCGTGGGGTGGGCTAGGTAGCGTTGTGCGCGAGGATGGACGTTGCTTGTCAAGCCCAGAGAACACTGCTTAAAATTATCTGCCCAGCGAACACTGCTTAAAAATATCTATCTATTAGTTGCAGATATATTGCAGACATTTTGGTTCTGTTTCGGTTGTGGAAACACGTAGCTTGTTTGCGAACGTGGCCGGTGCCTGTTAGTCGGGCCCAATTGTTGCAGATAGCAGACATTTTGGTTACGGAAACACGTAGCTTGTTGTGTGGTTCGCGAACGTGGCCGGGTGAATAAAATTGGGCCCATGGGTCGTTGACTCGTTCTGGCCTCGCTCTGGCCCTGGTTCGCTCGATTGTTAATTTCATATCCTGCCGAGCGACTCTTGACTCGACCAAGCACGATATTCCTCTTATGCCTTTTGACTAGAAGGACCACTAATACCAGCCGCCACTGATGATCAACCAAGCATGCGGAGATAGCGCCGCACGCCGCCCCTCACATCGCATGGGCGTGCGTGCACTTGCATGGCAGGCCACCACAGAGACTCGATCTAACTATCGCAAGCTAACCATTGCATCTCGCTAACTCCTGGCAACAACACTAAATGTCAGCCAGGCTGCGAAATAAATCCTAATGTCATACATCACTGCGCCGTCATCAGTGCTGCGGGACGGACAAGGCTGTTTCATCATCTACTTCTCACACAACTAAGTTTGCACCGGTAGTGGTTAGTCCCACGTCCCCAGTCAACTCCGGCCCATCCACCACAATACCGTCAACACCCGCATCCATCATGCATCGGCAGCTTCAGCTGGCAGGGAACAACCCACCATCTGCATCGAGCAAAAGCTGCTGCGTACACATGAAACTTTTCATGTGTACCGTACTCAAAGGCTGTCGTCATCGTCGCGCACAAATAAACTCGCTTCTCTGAGGAAAAGGCAAAGTCGCGCAATTTGGGAAGGAAATGTTAGGCAGCCGCCGCGGCGGCGGCCGTAGCAGGAAACCAGTGGCAAACGCAAGCGGGGGCCGGTCTAGAGCGAAGGCAAGGGCAGCGTGGGCGGCAACAGCGTGCGTGAAGGGGGGGCATTGAGAAGGGGGAGGTTGGCGACTGGGATAGCGTGGAAGGAGGCACGAGCGGGGAGGCACTCCTAAAAACAATTCCTCCCAGAGTGCTGTTGGGTGGGTGGGTGGCTGGTGACAATTATTAAAACAATTACAAACTTCAGGGCTGCGCCACAGCAACCCGCAGGTGCGGTACCGGAAATCATTGATCCAAGAGCCTAGACCCCTCTGCAGGTCTTAGCAGAAGATATAGCTCCGAAACCAGCAGGCCAGCCAGCCCCTACTCAGCCCCCAGCATTCTGCACTTGGCACGGTTGCCGTGCCACGCCATGCATAGCGGTATGCTGCAGAGGGCAGTTGCTGCTGTTACAGTGGATGGGCGCCAGACCGTCGGACTGGTAGGTAGAGCCAGCGGCGGGCCTGCCCGTGTACGGCGCACGCAGCTGAGTCTACCTGGGCGATCAAGGTTCTGTACGGCACACACGCAACCCGATCCGCGCACTTTACGACCACGTGTCAACGCAGCGCAACGTGGGAGGCGCAACGGGGGAGAGCGTCTCCGTCCAGTAGTTCACCGTGGACCTAGAAAGTGGTACGGCAAACGAATAAGATACGCCACACATACGATATGAGGCGCTTCATCCGAGCGCGAACGCACCTAGACCCTGACGGCACGCACTCGAAACCACCGTAATAATAGCACTGCCTGATTATCACAGCGTTGCGGCCCCCAAGCATCCTGGCGCGGTGAAAACTCTGTCCGCCTGCCCGCCTGCACCCTGATCAAAGATGCGCCACGCCACGTTCTGCGGCATACATGCCGCCTTTTGCGCCATGCCGCCCCCCGCGTCGCTCACTCCCGCTTGGCCGCCTGTCGTGCCGCCATGCGCCGCTGCTTATCCGCCTCCACCTCCCCCGCCAGCTCAGAGATCTCCGCCTCCGTCATCTCCTCCACACGCTTCTGCATCACCGCCTCCTCGTACTGCTCCAGCTGCTTTACGTACGTCATTTGCTGCGAGAGAGGAGCACGGGGGGGGGGGGAGGGCACGGCATCAGGATGCAAAGCGAAAAGGGCTCCCGACGACGGTGTCAGAGGGGGCCGATCAGCGAGGTGACCTGCAAGGCGACAAGCACTTCACTGTCGGCCAATCCCTGCCGCCGACCGCACCCGGCGATAAGCAAGCCACCTAGGCAAGCCGTGACCTTCCGGTCAGCCTCTTCGGGCAAGTTGCCGGGTGCGGTCAAGCTCCATGTCAAGGCCGGCCACAGACAGGACATGGCACGCTGGGGCTGACAGGTTCCGGCGGCCGTGTTGCCACGGCTCACTGGGTCCACCCATCATATTCCCCTCCCTTATCGTCCCCCCTGGCCCCCCTATTCCAGCGCACCTTGGTCGCCACGCGGTAGATGTAGGTGGAGACCCAGCCCACGCAAATACCCATGAAGATGATTAGCTGGACCCAGTTGCCCGCGAGGCCGGCCTCCATTCCCGTGGCCTGGAGCCCGTAGTACAGAGCGTAGCCCAGCGCGATAAGGCCAAACGTGATAATCAGCACATCCTTACGCGAATAGCCGAACTCCTTGTTGTACACGACTTTCTCGCCATCGTTGCCGCTGGCACGGACGGTCGTCGCACCCCTGCTGCCTGAGCTCAGCCTAGAAGCCAGCCCAGGGACTCGACGAACGCCACGCACATTCAATGTCCCTGGTATTGGAAATGAGCCGCGAATAAGATTCAGGACAGCTTGCCACAAAAAAAGCCTGCCACAGAAGCCAGCCTGAACTTTTCTACCATGGGCGCCTTACCCGCAGAGAACGGAGCTGGTGTCCTGGTTGTGGAGGTGCTGGTGCTGCAAAGCAAAGAGCAGGGCCTTGCAAGTAGCGACGCCATTATCCTCACCAACGTCCGACGCTAGATTCAGCGTACAACAAGGCAAAAGGATGTTAAGCGTGCACCCTACAACTTGTTATAGTTCAAGCCTGTATGCCTCTGCTGGCACCCAACCCCACACATTTTGCCATGGAACTGTCGTACGTGATTTTCGTTTCTTACTGTACTTCCTAAGGCCAGGCCTTTTGACGCTCAGACGCTGGCAGTCCATAGACTACGGCCAATTACTGGAAAGTCAAGTTCTTTCTGACCATTCGTGAACCGCTTCATATTTTTCATCAACTGCGCTTGTCACCATGTCGCTTACTTTTTCTCGGGGCACATCAGCCCTTTTCTCGACGTCTGGAGCACGAGCTGGGCGCGTCATGGTTCCATCGGCGACAGGTGTGGCGTTGGCGGAGCCTCTGGATGTCACCTTCTCAACCTGTGCTCAGATCCTGGCCAGGCACTGGCGGGTTTTTGCATGGCCATTGAGTGACCTTGTCATATTCCGAAATGCGCGTCGTGGTGTAACACTTGTATTGCTGTGGACCGTCGACCTTTCTTCGTTGTATGCCCAAATGAGGACACCTGCCAATATTTCGGTGCAAAACGTATATGAGCACACTTGAGCGTCGCCTTACCCCAGGAAACTGCACTGTCTGGGGTTGTCGGTACATCGCGCTGATGCATCACAACGCCAGCTCGGTCGGCCCCAGTAAAGCTCGGTTTTTCGTCTCTCCACGTGTATCATAGCTTAAACATGCGTCAGCGTGCAGGGTTACGTCGATGTGCTGTTGCGCGCTCGCCGTCGCGTCGGTTTCATGGGCTTTCCGTCGCCAGCAAATAAGAGCGCCCGCGTACAAAGGCGTCCTCAATGCGCACTACATGGTTGTTGACGTGCGATTGCTGCTTTGACTGGCACGCCTTGCGTTGCAGGGCGTTGCGTTGCTCGGCGCATGCTGCGTGCGTCCGCCGCCCAGCAACCCGTTGGCTCTACGATCAACGGCGCGACCCCAGCAAATCGTCCGCAAACGACGCCTTCAATTTTTACCAACATCGAGTCCATGATTCAGGTACGCCCGCCGGAAATCAGAGTCGCGCTCGTGCGACCATGCCGGGCTGCTTTAGGTGGGCGCCACGCTAGGCGGTTCATCGCTCCACCCTTCTTCTCGAAGGGCTTCGCACCTGCAGTATGCACCGGCGCCATCATCGGCCTTCCGCTCCCCGATTATGATGTTAAGCGCGGCCCAGTGGGTTAACCCTCCTGTCGTACAAGCCTGGCAGCGCAAAGCTCAACGAACTCCTGCGATGTTCTCCCAGCGTGTGCCGTTCGCTGGCCGCCCCGAAGGCGCAGACCGCCAGATTTCCTTCGTGGACTGCTTTCATGGACCTGAAGGGGCTCCTCGGCGTCTCTCCTCCCGCAATCCCTCCCTTGAAACCCCCGTCATCCTCTCCGCCTCTCCGTCGGTCGGAGGGGGCGTCGTGTTGCCTGCCAGCTGCTGCTGCTGCTGGGTCATGTGGCTGCGGCACTTGGGGTCCACCGCCTCACCACCGCCTGATCGCCCGCCGTTTCCTCTTGCTATCCCCACCTTGAACGGGTGCCCGCCCTCTTACGTGTGGCCCCACCCCATCCAACCCACTGCCCACGCCCCGGCCTCCACCCCTGCTCCTCCACGTCGTCGGCGTTGCGGCCGACTGCGGCTGCCAGTTCCCCGCCCGCCCCCATACCCCCGCCCCCCTCACCCATCCCACCCCTGCCCGCCCACCCCCCCTCTCACCCCGCCCCCCCCCCACCCCCCGCCCCCTCCAGGCCACCTTCCACAGCAGCCAGCCGGGTCACCGCAGCGACTGGCGCGAGGTGGAGGGCTGCTTCGTGCTGTTCCCGCCCTCGGGCCGCCCGCCCGCAGCGGTGGCGCACTTCATGGGGGGAGCGTTCGTGGGCGCGGCCCCGCAGGTGGGCTGGGCTGGAGTGGGGTGGGGTGGGGTGGGGTGGGGTGAGGTGGGGTGCGGAGGAGAGCGGCGGGGGAGGGGGTGGAGCGGAGTACAACAGCGGCTCGTGCCGGACTACAACTGGTGCCTGATGCGGATGTTGGTGCTGCGGCCTCAGCCCACAGGCGGCGACGGCCGGCGGCTAGCAGTGGGGGGCGCCAGCGGCCTGGGAAGGGGGTGGGGGTGGGGAAGGGAGCCGGTCCTGATCTGCAGGGTTGGGGCTGTATCATGCAGCGCAGCGCAGCGCAGCGCAGCGCAGCAGGGGCGGAGGGGCGCATTTGCGGAAGGGAGGGAGGCAGTCTGGAAGCGCTCCGTTGGCCTCTCGCGCCGCCCCGCGCCTCTCCTCGTCCCCGCGCCGCGACGGTTGGGAGCTGCCAGGCACTCGGCTCCGCTCTGCCGTGTCGCCCACCTCGAGGTGGCCAACCTCCCCCGCGCTGATTCCGGGTTTGGGGTCGGGGCAGGGGTCGAGCGGCGAACGTGCCACATGACGTGTGCGGCGGGAGTGAGTGAGTGGGGACACAGCTGCTGCTGCCGCTCTCCTTTCTTGCGCTCAGTCCGCCCGGGCCCCCCTGCAGCCGCTGCTTCTGCCGCTGAAGGAGGGGAGGAAGGAAGGAAGGAAGCTACACAGCCCACCTCACCTCACCTCACCTCAGCTGGCCGACCTGGCCCGGGTTGTGTTTGGTTCTCGGACCCGACCCGACCCGACCCGGCTTGGGTTGGGTTAGGTTGGGTTAGGTTGGGTTGGGTACCTCGCTGGCCGCCTGCCCCTCGGGCTGCCTGCTTGCCCCTGACCTGCCGCCTCACGCAGGTACCTTACCTCGCCCCATCCCGCCCTCCCCCCACCCCCCTCCCCACATGCGACCCCAGATGGCCTACCGCCTGTTTCTGGAGGCACTGGCCAACCGGGACATACTGGTGGTGGCGACGCCGTACAGGTATGTGTCGTACTCGTGGACTGGATTTGGACGTACGACTGCCTTTGCCCCTCCTCCTCCTCCTCCTCCTCCCCTGGGTGGAGGTGAATGGGTGCGTTCGGGGCTATCCCGCGACATGGCGGCATGCATCTGAGCCCTCCCTCGGGCTGAAGGGCTCCTCGGGAGCTGCTGCGGTTGGACGCGTCTCGTTCACCAACTGCAGACGGAACGACATCAATCACTTCGATCCCCCGCCACCACCCCGCCACTTGCGCTCATTCCGGTCTCTCCCCTCTCATCCTCCCATTATCCCCTCTCCTTTTAACTCCTCCCCTTCCCCCTGCCCTCCCCCTTCTCCCCCTCTCCCCTCTCCCCCTCTTCCCCCCCCCAGCACCTCTTTCGACCACCTGCGCATCGCCGACGAGGCCCAGTTCAAGTTCGATCGGGCCATCCGCGCCCTGGCCCCCTCCCTGCCCTCCGCCTCGCTGCCCACCTACGGCGTGGGGCACTCGCTGGGGGGACTCATCCACTTGCTCATCTCGGCAAGATACGCGGTGCAGGTAGGCAGGGGTTGGGCGGGGGGGAAGGGTGGGACGGGAGGGGGGGTTGAGGGATAGGGAGAGGCAGAGAGGGGGGGCAGGGAGGGCGGGCATTAGGGCGTGTGGCCGGGCCTTTGAGCCTCTGGTCCCGGTTGAGGTGTATTACGTATGTATGTGTGTACGACACACACATAAGTGTGGACACATGGAAACACCGCGAGGCCCCAACTGGGCGGCTCGAAGACTCAGTGCCACCCCACCCCACCGCACCCCGCGGCAACCCCCAGCCTTAATCCAATTCCCCTCGCCCGCCGACCATAACCGCCCGGTCTGTCTCCCCTCGCCCGCCCCTCCCCCCTCCTCCCCCCGCCCCCCTTTGTTGCAGCGCTCCGGCAACGTGTTGATGTCGTACAACAACCGCCCCGCCAGCGACGTGATTCCGCTTCTGTCCCCCCTCATCGTGCCCAGTGCCCGGGTGCTGGGGCCGCTGATCAACCAGGTGGCGGCATCGCCCATCAGGAGCACCGTCGAGGTGGGTTTGGGGGGGGCCTGGGGGGGTGTGCGTGTGTGTGTATGGGGGGGGAGGGGGGGGAGGTTGGAGTAAAGAAGAAACTGCAGCAGCGGTGGGTTGTGTGGGGCGGGTCTGGGGCTGGGACTGGGGCTGGGGGTAGCAAAGGAGATACAGGGGGGCGAGAGAGCGGAGGGAGGGGTTAGAAGGGAGGTACCGAAGCGAGGGGGTACGAGGGAGGGATTGGGGGGCTGTGGGTTGGGCGATGCGGCGGGGAGGACAGCGGCTGGGTGAGTGAGGAGAACCGGTTGGGCTGATGAGGCGAGGGGGGCTCCAGAGGGGGTGCAGAGGGGGTGCAGCGGCTTGACCGCTACCTTGTACACAAGTGCTCCACTCGTGCTTCCGAAATCCGACTGGATGTGCTGTGTCCTCCACCTGACTCCAACTTCGCTCTCCCCCGCCCCGCCCCCCCCCCCCGCCCCCCCCCGATCAGAGCATCTCTGAGACCGTCAAGGGCCTGAGCCCCTCCATTGTACGGCAGGTGCTCCCCCTCCTGGAGCAGCTGGCGCCCATCTACCTGGACGCGGCGCAGGGGAAGCAGGTGCGGCCGAGAGGGCGGGGGTTGGGGTGGGGGTGGTGTGAATTTGTGAGTGTGTCGAGGGGGGGCTGGTTGGTAATAACGAAGGGGGGCCCTGGCAAGTGGTTGGGTGGGCTGTGGGGCCTGGAGGCGCGAACCGCGGCGGGGGCGTTGCCATGTACGATGTACGGCACCGCATACAAGCCCGCCTTCCTTCCTTGCCGTACCACGACGCCTCCCCAAACTCCCCCCTCCCCCCTCCCCTCCCCCCCCCAGGAGTTCCTCCCCACCCCCGAGGAGACCCGCATGCTCATCCGCACCTATTACGGCGTGTCCCGCAACATGCTGCTGAGGTTCAAGGATGACGACATGGACGACACAAACAACCTGGTGCAGCTGCTGCAGGTAATATGGGGGGAGCGGGGGAGGTGGGGGGAGGAGGGGAGGGGGGGGGAGGGGGGTTCTGCCGGGGCGTGCGGGGGGTTGGGTTGGGCGAATCAGTGGAGGTTTGCCACCTGCCTACATGCCTGCCAACCCCATGTCGGCAGCTGAGGAGGCCCCTTGCTGCCCTTCGCCCCACCTACCTACCTAAGCACCTCGCCTGGCACCGCACACGGCCCCCCGCCGCTCCTTTTCTTCCCGTTCCCCCTCCCGCGCCCGCTCTCGTCCTCACGCCCGCACTCGGCCCCATCTACATCCCCTCCGCCCCCTCCCCCCGCCTCCCTCCTCCCACCCATCTTCCCCCATCGAACCAACGTCGCCACCTCCCTCGTTGTGTGTTGTCCTGATTCGGCCTTGTCCCACTCCGCACGTTCGCCCAGTCAGATTGCCTGTCCGCACGTTTCCACAACCCAACCCAACCCATCCCCTCCTTCCCCCGCCCCCCCCCTCCCTCCCCCCCCTCCAGGGCTCCTCCGCTGTGGGCGAGGTGTTGGATCTGACTGTCCGCACACTGCCCGGGGACCACCTGAGGCCCATGCACCAGGCCTTTGTGGACCTGCCGCCCGAGGTGGGCAGCGGGAGGGGAGGGGAGGGGAGGGGAGTGGGGGTGCCACTGGGTTGGGGGGAGGGGTTGAGGGGGAGATGGAGATGGCGGAGGAGGTCGAGGGAGGGTGCGAGGGGTGCCAGGGCAGCGGGCCTGCCGTGTGGGTGGGGAGAACTTCCGGGGGCCCCCGGGGGACTTGAAGGGGGGGTGGGGTTTGCAGCAGGCGGCCGGGTGGGTGTGTACGTGCGGGACGGGAGAGCGCGCCTGCAGCGAGTCCAGTACGACACACTTTACGTACGGCTCTGCAACCCCGTCCACGAGGGGAGGGGTGCAACAACCCAACCAAACTGGGCCCAACCCGACCCGCTCCTCTCTGTCTTTCCCCCCCATCTGGGTTCGTGGCCCGCTTGTTCTCATCCCGCCGATCGCTGGTCCCCCATCGTCCCTCCCCCCCTTAACCCACCTCCCCCCCCTTCAGGTTGCCCGCTTTGCCGCCGGCGCTGTGGAGAGTACGGGTGGGGCTCTGGGCCGCCTGGCCTCTGTCGCTACCCAGCTGGGGGTGCAGCAGGTGAGGCCGGGAGGCAGGAGGGCGGGGCAGGAGGGGCAGGAGGGGGGCCGGGAGGGGGGGGGGGGCGCAGTGTCGCCCAAGTGAAGTGCTATGCGACGACGGAGGGGGCAAGGGAGGGGGGCGGCATCAATGCGTGCGGCGGGGTTGCGGCGTATTGGGGGGAGGGGGGGCTGAGCCTTCCCCGCCCCCACCCCTCCTACCCATGACGCCTTTGCCCTGCTACCGCGCTCCCCTCCTCGCCCCGCCCGGACATATCGCCTCACTGAATCCCTCCCTCCCTCCCTCCCTCGCGCCTCCCCCTCGACTGCCCTCCTTCCTGACCTCCACCCAGTCAAACCCACCCACCCATCTAACCTGCCGGCCGCCCAACCCGGCCACCACCCCCTTGCCCACCCACCCCCTCGCCCCCGACGCATCGCGCACCCCACGACGTATCGCGCTCTGAACCCATCTCGCCCCCACCCCGCACCCACCCCAAACCCCTCCCCCCCTCCACCCCTCCCTCCCCCCCTCCCCCTCCCCCCCCCCGCCGCCCTCAGGCAACCGTTCCTCTGGAGGAGCTGTCCCGCGGTGTGGTGGGCATGTCGTCCATGTTCGGGGGTCAGGTGGGCGGCCCCGTCACCGACTCGATGCAGTCGCTGGCGGACGAGGTGGCCGCGTGGATGGGAAGCGGGGCGGTGGCCATGTCGGGAACACGCGCGCTGCCCGCCGCGGCGCTGTACGGCAACAACAACAACGGTGGCAACGGTAACGGTTACGGCTACGGCCAGACGTCGTCGGTGCTGTGAGGGGGGCGAAACAACAGCAGCGGCAGAGGCGGCGGCAGAGGCAGCGGCAGCCGCAGCTTCGTGAGAAGGGGAGGGGGAGGGGGTGAAGTGTCATGAGGGATGAGGTGCGGGGAGCGGAAGGGGCTGCGCTGCCGCGGCCTTTGCGGTTCGAGCACTGCCCTACGTTGGGCTACGTTGCGCGGTTACGTCGCGGGAAAGAGAGGGAGAGAGGAGAGGAGAGGAAGAGCACTGCAGCCCAGCGAGTGGGGTGAGGGGGGCCGGGGGGCGTCAGCCGGCGCAGCCAGTGCAGTGCCGCCCCAGTGAGGGGGCCCGAAGAAGAGGTAACGGTCGGCCATTGCCGAGGTGGTGTGAGGTTTTACTTTTGTGGGTGGGTTTTGTTTCAGTGGCCATTCCGAGGTAATGGTGCTCTGCTACTGCCGCTACTGCTGTATGCGGTGTACGGTAGCTGGATGGGGGTAATCGTATCGTGCACGAATCCTTGCGAGCGAGCGGTCAAACGAACTTTTCCTGTTGGGGTTTGATGATGTCGGTTTCCCTGATTGCCACGTCTGGGTGGGCAGCAAGAAAAACACAAACACACAGCAGCAGCAGCCGCACGTACATGCCCCCGCGCGCGCGCGTCGACGAGAACACCGGGCTCATGATCTGATGTTTTGTCCGAGTGGGGTATGGGGGTGTGGGTGCGGGTGCGGGGGGGGGAGGGCGCCACCAATAAGGGGGGTTTCCTAGGGGGGCGCAACACACTCGACGACCGACTGGCCGCACGTGTCTACCCACCTACGACACGACACGACACGACACGCTCGGCTGCCGCCGCGGCACCCCCACCACCACCACCACCGTGGTGGTTTCGGAGACGTAGTGCGACTCGTTGCTGATGGCACCCGTGCGGCAAGCGGCATGGTGGCCAGTACGGCATCTAACGGGGGTTGGTGACAATTGTGGTGGTGGTGGTGGTGGTGGTGGTGTTCGGCAGGTGGCGGCGGTGCGGTTCTGTTCTGTTGGGTGGCGTGGTGTGGTGCGGTGTGGTGTGGGAGCGGCGGGTTTGGCTGTCGAGGTGCGCGACCTTGATGATGCATGCGACCGACCGAGCGAATTTCACGGACACTGGGCACCCCACCCTCCCCCGCTCCCCCCACCCTTCCCCCGCCCCCGCCCCCCGGCACCAATAATGGGGGTCGCCCCCCCTCCCCCTCCCCAGCACCAGCACCACCTCTCATCGAAGTGACCAATTATCCGGTGGTAAAGATTCCCGTCCATCCATCCCCCGTCTGCGCGCGTGCTGCCATTTTGTATTTGGTATGACTTGGGGTTTGTTTTTGGGGCAGCGGCCCCGCCTGTGTCTTCTGCTGCTGCAGCTGCAGTTGTCGACCGGCGGGATGCCGCTGCCCCTTTTATCGCGCGAGCGTCCTTGCATGAATAGCTTACCTACCTACCTACCTTCCCACCTGTCACTACGTATTACACTTTGCTAATTTCGTACGATGCGTCACCTTTGGGGGGCACTTGTTCGTACAGCATTCCCTGCCATAGTTGCGGGCGGGCCCGCCTTGCACATTGCGTGCGTATTTGCGTGCACGCGGACATGTTTGCGGGGAGGGGGGGGGCTTCTCCCGGGGCCGGGGCCGGGGCGCGGCTCCTGCCCCGCCCCGCCCCCCTGGCTGGAGTCCTCCCGCTTCTGTCTTCATGATTGGAGGGGAGGGGTGATGTGAGGGGGTGGAGGAGCGGAGCGGAGACCTTCAGACTGCTCGCGCTGCCTGTGCCTCATTGGGGTGCGGCCGGGGTCATGTCGCCCAAGGAGGCCGTTGGTCCGGCGGGTAGGTGCGGCCAAGACAATAAAGCGGGCGGCGTGCGTGTGTGTGAAGAGCCACCCGCAGCCGAATCCTCGGTATGTGTATGTGTGTGTGTGTGTGTGCGGCTATTGACCTATTGTATGCATGTCGGCGTGCGTGGGTGTGTGCGTTCTCCTATAGGCCTATTTGTTCTCCACCTGCGATACCTCTTGAAACGGACAGCTGTAACGCCAACGTATGTTTGTTCGCCGGTACCCACCCGACGATGCCGGACGAGCGACAGCACTTCCGTCGATCGATCGGGGGGAACGCGTAGCAGCGTTTTGGCCACAGCAGAGGAGTTCGGACATCTCACCCCGAGCGAGCGAGCGCAGCCAACAACGGCACCCGTCCATTCATCGGGCATACAGAGTCCTCAAGGCGAAGGCGAGGGGGGGGCGCGGTTGAGTTCGCCGTTCCTAGCTCGCTCGCTAGCTAGCTGGCTTCATGAACATCAAGGGACTCGCCGAGTTGAGGAAGCCGATGTATCTTCTCGCCGCATCGTGCAGCTAAGGCTAAATACGCGAGACACACAAGCAAGGGCCCGGGCGTATTAGAATACATGGTCCAAAATGCAGCTGTGACCACAACAAACCAGACTTCGCTGCCATCCATTTGAAATTGCAGTAAGGGAAGAATGTGTAAGTAACCCAGCATGTGCTGACAAATGCATCGTATCTCATACGCCGGCATCTGAACGAATACAGCAGAAACGATCAATCGGTTTGCGTGGTACGGCCGGCGTCGCATTCCGCCCTTTCGAACACGCGGACTCGTCTTGTATAAGTTCTGCAGGTCCAGATTTTGGCAATCTGCCATGAGGCATTTGTAATGGTTGAATACGAGGGTGCGCTCTGTTTCTTAAACTGACGGTTTGAAACGGTATAAAACGGTTTGAAACGGATTTCGTCTAGGAGACCGCCGGGCAGGGCAAGGGCGCGACGAACAAATTAGTGCATCCAACCCACAAATTACGCACCCAAATGCGTAATGCATGTGAACAGCTCGGAGCGGTGCAGAGAATGAAGTCCGGCGATGCGGACTTGAGGCAATGTCGTTCATGCGACGAAGCGACGAAGGAGCTGCACAACACGCCGGCGGGTTGAGCCGCGGAGGAGCAGCACCCGCTGTCTCAACGTGCGGAGCGCATTGTGTCCGACTGCGTGCGTGGCATAGCTTTGTAACAAATTGCCTAGAGCCCTAGACCCTTCGGGGACTGGGACTAGCTGGGACGACGACTGGCGCCAGCAGTGGGTGGAATGTACGAAGTCAGGCCGCCCTTGCAGCGATACCGAGTGCTATCGATCTCCGAATGAATCCTCGCTCGCTGGCTGCTCGCGGTCCGGCGGGATGGTGGTACCTACCACTGACTGTGTATCTGTGTCTGTGAGGGGCCGTATGGGAGTGGTGAGCTGCTGATGATGATGACGGCAGCGGACGACGGATAGAGGTGGCGGCCGCTGATAGAAAGTGCGGCGTGTTGGGTGGCGGGTGGCACCCGCCGCATTCTGTCCACTGCACGAGTACGGTACGTACACGGTGCGGCAGGGCACCGCGATGCCGCTGAAGGACTGCGGCGGAGGCGTGCCGGGCGGGCGGATGGGGTAGCACACCGGTGGCTTGCTTGTCGGCCAAGCCCTGGGGCAGGTGGAAGCTGACCCGCTGGAGCGCTGGTTCCCGCTGGACCCGCCGGTTCTGCGGGCAGTGGAGGGGCGCTTGGTGTGTGTGGGGCCTCCGCCCCCCGAGACTGATGACCACTGATTCAGTTTCGAGGGGTGGAGGGCCCAGAGGGGCGCAGAGCCGTTGCTCCGGTGACGCCCTACGCGTTTCCTCGCGATGGGGCTGACAGTTCATTCCTTCCCATGGTTCCATCTGTCAGTCCGTCCGTCCGTACGTCCGTTCGGGGCCCGCCCGGCGATTCATGACATCCTGAGCCGCCGCCGGCCCGCTGGTGAGACTCAACCTCCAAGCTCCTCCTTGGGGGTTGAGTCCCGTCGTGCGCAATTACGGGTGTTAAGCGGCGGCAAACAGATTTGAGGGGGGGAGCCCCTGTTGGCAATTTCCCCGCTGTGCGGTTCGTTGGTATCCCGGTGGCGCCTCGCGTCTAGTGTCCTTGGGTGGGCTCAGCGTAGTCTGACGCGTCGTCTGGCTAACTGTCAAGCGAACTGTTAATTAAATGTGGGTCTGACTCGTAGGTTCTTTCCTAACTACCTATCCAACTGTCGACAGGTCTGTGTGTCGCATCGAGCATCTGAATAACTATCTGTGGATGCATTTTTTCTTTATGTGATATTTTGTGAAGGTTGCGCTGTCTGAGCGTACCCTGGGGCCCGTCGCCGTATCTGCTGACCTAGCTATTACACTGCGGCACATAACGACGGAGCGCCTTCAGAGAAACGACATGTGCAATCTTAAACACCATACATAGATATTTTCTTTATTTCTCGGAAGATATGAAGTCATAATCCATTAGCCTCTTATGCCCGGTTGCTTACGCACGCCATCGATTCGATCGACAACTTGCACAACTGGATGGGGCCACTCGTCACAGAACGCCGAGCATCATAACAGTTCTTTCAGGCTTCCGTACCAGCTTGATATGCGGGGGTCAAATGATCTTGCTAGCCAGGCAGGGCCGCCGCCGAAAGTCGAGCGGCGCCTAGCGGCGCGCTCACAGCAGCCTCGCTCGCTCAATAGCAATATTGATAGCGACTTGACTTCGATGTGCCGATATCCCTAAATGAGTATTATTGTTTTATACTGTAGTTGTAAGTAGTTGCTTTAAGCAGCTGCTGTAATATTTTGTTGGTTTCGGTAGCTAGAAGCACCCGAAACCAAAAGGCATGGAAATACGTAGCCCACACCTGCGTGCAAACACTTGTTCGCGCGAACGCCATACCTACCGTCATTCGGTGTGCTTCGATTGATCGGTAACTCTATCTTCATTTCCCGGCGGGAGGTAGAGTTCCCACGCACTTCCCCCGTCAACTTAACTGCAACCGAATGCAAGTGCAACCGACCTGTCACAGCTTGTCACTGACTTACAACCGACGGCACTGCCAAACTTCTTAGGCTCACGGAAGGACGGCCGTTCCCGGCGGGGATGCTATATTATATATAGATGGCTGTGGCTTGGAAAGGGCACAACGGGTCGTGACTTGGCTCGCTGGACGCACGGTTTGAAGACAGCAAGTTCGTTATCCTCGCTCGTCCTATGCAGCAGAAATAGCTTGTAGCAACATCAGTACTGCGCATCATAAAACCCCGCAAACTAGAAATCTGAATGGCTGCGGCCTAGACTGGTCGGTGTTGAGAGCGAGTGGTCAGCTACCCAACCTGCGTTTTATTACGTAGTCGGCACGCAGGTGGACACGGGGCCCGCCGGCTCCATCAGGGCGTGTCCCGACTGGTCCCTGTAGACGCGCGCCACGCGTACGACACACCTATCGTCGCATCCAGCAGACGAATCCGCCTGCTAGCTGCTGCTGCTGCTGCTGCTGCTGCTGCTGCTGCTGCTGGCAATGGAGAGCTCATTCGCACCACTATCGGCGGCGGATCAGCAGCAGGGTCAGTAACTGCACTTGTATGTATGCATGTATGTATGTATGTGGAGCATGCCATGCGCAGCGAGCTGAGCGAGCCGCCTCCTTCGTTCCGCCGGGTAGCATTATTAGCAGCCGGAACAGTAGGCATCCACTGCACACTCGTTCCCGCCCTTGGTTTGCAGCCGTAATTTTGGATACTTTCCAATCAAGGTAGCAGGCAGGTGCCTCGCTGCTTCCGGAGTTCATTTCCCATCGTGCTCGCTCCATCCTCGCTCTGTTTCCACACTTCCCACAGGTCAAGAACCGGGTGTTTCCGCTGCTGCTACTGCGCCGTCGCCGGCGGTACCTGGTTGGAGCCCTCTGCTGGCGCGCACACAGGCAGAAGCGGAGGCCGCAGGCTTATTTCTAGGGACGCGCGCGGCAAGCTCACTTGCCGCCGCTAGCGACCACAGCGTGACAGCCGGCGGCGGCAGCGGCAGCGACAACCTGCTGGACCTGGTGGCTGATCTTGAGGCGAGGGTGCAGCGGGCGCGGGCGCAGGTATGCACGCACTGCCAGATGGTGGAGCACTACGTGGACACCGCCGGCCAAATACATGGCCTGCTGCTGAGGCTGCCGCCAACAGCAGCAGCACAGGGTTGCCGCCGACAATGGACGGCACCGGAGCTGGTGCGGCTCTTTTCCTTGCTGCCCAGCATCCCCCACCTTCAGGAGCTCCGGGGCGTCAGCAGCAGCCTGACCGAGTGGATGGAGCCGGCAGTGAAGTGCCGCCTCGCCAGCTGCGCTGCGGCCCTGCTCAACACGCAGCTCGACTGCTACGAGGAGCTGACCTCTGAGCTGGAGCGCACCCCCACCACCCCCATCCCCATCCCCACCCCCAGCGGCAGCAGCAGCAATGGTGCACACTCCGCCGCCGCGGGCTTGTCACAACTGTTGGTGTGCATCCGCCAAGCAGCGACCACCCTGATGCTGGTCTGTTCTGCCTCACGCGACCCACTGCCCGACCACGCCCAGTCTCCAGATTATTTCATCCTGATGTTACAATCTGCTGATCTGGTGAGGGACCTGGTGGACGACAAAAATTTGCTGCAAGCCGTGTCCCGACTCCCTGGCTTCGTGGTGAGGAGGCTCTGGCCAAAGGTGACTCGACACTCCCCCGCCGGCGTCGAGGGTGCGGTCGGTCCAGCAGCCGCAGCGAGGGCGGCCTCAGCAGCCGCAAAATCCGCCACATCTGTACCAGGCGTGGCGGGGCCAGTGGCGGCAGCTGCAGCTGCGGGTGAGGAAGACGAGTCAGCAACACCAAAGTACGGCGGCTATCATCAGGCGAGCAGTAACGAGGAGCGGGGTGCCAAACAAGGCACCGACTACACAGCAGAAGCTAGGGAAGCAGGTTGCACCCTGATAACCGCTGCTGCAGCCTACGTGGAGCGGATCGTAGCGTACCACCATTACCTGGATACGCTCCCAGCGCAACAGTTTTACGCGGACTTGGCCCGGTCGGGACTGATGGACGCCCTGTGCGCTGCCCTGCTCACAGCGCCGCGGTGCCCCCAGCAGCAGCTGAGGGAAGAGGGCGGGGAGGAGCTGGACGACTGGCGGCATGGCCAGCTATTGGGGCGGTGCCAGCTGATCGTCATGTCAGTGCTTCAGGCCCTGGGTGATGCCGTATCCACATTTAGGCCCCACTTGGCCTTACAGCCCATGAAGTCGCGCTGGGTGCGGCAGCTGCAGCGCATGGCCCTGCGGCAAGTGGCAGCCGTGGCGGCGAAGCTGCCATCTGCACCACGGCGGCAGGCAAATGGTGGGCAGGGGGGCAGTGGCGGTGGTGGAGGTAGAGGCGCTTCTGGCAGCTCTGGCGGCAGCAGGGGTGGTGGTGGTGGTGGTGACCTCCTGGGCAATGGCGGCTCTGGAGGTGGGAGCATGATGACCAGCAGCCACAAAGATGGGAGCAGCAGCGGTGGCAGCAGCCCTCAGCAGCAGGGCGGCGGCAGTGGTGGAGCGGGAATGGGTGGGGCCAGCAGCAGGGCACAGCTGCGGCTGTGGTCCTTCTTGCAAGGCGGCGCAGATGCTGTTCAAGGCACCCCAGCAGATCTGGCAGCAGCAGGCTTCTACCGAAATGTGCTGACGTGCATCCGAGGGTCTCTGTCTATAGGGGCCGCCCTAGCCCTTGGAAACGGTGGCAACGTGGGTGCAACAGCCGCGGAAGCCCTGGCCCGGCACCTTCTGCCCAGCAGCACCACTGAGGCGACTGCCCTGGGGGCGGCGGTGCTGCGGGCGCTGCACGCCTGCTGCCAGGCAGCGATCCTGGTGGACGTGGAGGAGGAGGGCCCTGTCTACTATGTGGAGGGGCTGAGGCGGCTGATGAGCAGTGCCAACGTGATGTATCACGTGGTGCTCTCCCGGATCGGGGTGCACGGCACGACGACGAGCGACGAGGTGGAGTCGTGCCTGCCTGCCCTGCTGGAGATGGCAGCCTGGCGGGTGGGCATCGAGGTGGCTGTGCTGGATGCAATTGCAAAGAGCTCTTCAGACCGGCGGATGGCGGGGGACAAGGCGGCGGCGGGCAATCCTGAAAGACCGGAGCAGGGGCCGGGCATGCTAATGATGCATTCGGCGGCTGATGAAGGTGGTGAGTACTCCGCCGCCCTCTCCAAGGTGTGTGAAGTCACACTCTGCCCTGCCATCTGGCGGCGCCTGCGTCCCGAGACTCGGGCGGCCTGCATCCAGCGCCTGCTGCCTGCGGGGGACTTGCCGCGGCTGCTGAGCGCCCTGCCCCCGGGCTCCTCCTTCTGGGCCAGCTGGATGCGGTGGCAGCAGCAGCAGCAGCAGCAACAGCAGCCCGCCAAGCTGACGCAAGTGCAACCACTGCCACCACCACACAGCGGGGCCATGGGACAGTTGTGGCCTTCGCAGCAGCAGCAGCCCCAGCAGCAGCAGCAGCTGGCTTCCTGGCAGCAGCCACCCCTCCTGCAATCGCAGCTGTTGCAGGCTCATCTGCATATGGCGCCCTCAGTACCGCAGCCGCAGCCGCAGCAGCCGCAGGTACAGGTACAGGCGCAGTTGGCCCAATGGCAGCAGCTACAGCAGCAGCAGCCTCAGCCCCAGCAGCTGCTGCAACATGTGCAGCAGCTGCTGCAGCAGGTGCAGCCACAAAGGGCCCAAGGTCAGCAGTGGCAGCCTCTGCAGGCTCAGCCCCAGCAGCTGTATAATATTTCTCTTGAGCAATATAAAGCTGCCATTGCTCAATGCATATGGCAGCTTCAGCAGCAGCTGCAGCAGCAGCCCCACCCTCCACCATCATCAGTAGCAGGCACAGCCATCTATTCTGGAGACGGAGCTCCTCCCTCTGCTCGAGCAGACATCGCAGCTTCAGCGGCGGCGGATACCGCTGCCGGAGGTGGCCTCTTGGCAGCATCAGGGGCAACCGCGTGCAGCCTCAGCAAACGCAGACGGATCGATACAGCCACATGAGGAGGACCCGCCCCTCACCGCTGCATGGCTGGACTAGCAGGCAGCAGCAGGTTCATTCATCCATCCGCTGGCTGGTGAAGCAGGAGTTCGTTGTTTGGGCTTGGTATGTGTTTTGAAGGCCCTGAGCTGCTGCCATGGGCTGTCCTGAAGTACCCTCTCTCTCAAGTGTGTCCTGGAGGGAGGTAGAGGTTCGGGTACTGCCTAGTACATATTGAAAGTGTGCATGTGGATTGTTTAGCTCCTTTAGCCGGCGGATGGATTTGGCCAGGGCTTTTTTTCCTGCACCATGCGTATGAGGTCAACAACAGCAGCCTTGTCATGGCTGGGGCCAATCCTCCTCCCACACTGCACTGCACGAGACACGCGACACGAGGGCGGCGGGTGGGTAGTCATGGCTGGGTGGCTGGGCGGGTGCGTTGGTTCATTCATTCATGGATGGTGCCAGCGATGGCCGCTGCTGAGGGCTCAGCAACCGGGCATACAGCAGGACGGCGGGGCTGTGGCCGCAGAGTGTATGCAGTATAGCAGTACTGTTTGAATGCGTGCGTGCAAGCAGCCTGATCTATCACATGGATATATAAGCAGCGTAGGGGGATATGTATATATGTATATATGGCCTCGTGCGGCCCTCTCCCTGCCTCTTCCCAAGGGTTGAGTGCCTCGCCAGTCTTCTTGATTATATATAGGGGGCTGAGAGTGTGGCTCGAAATATCACAGTGGTCGACCCGCGCGGATGGGCGGCAATCAGGAAGGCCCCAAGGATCATCAGACATGCATACCACACCTCATCACGCATCTGCAGCCCAAATGGTGGAGGTAGGGCTCCATCGTGTCGTATCGTAGGGCGGCAAATGGAGGGTGAAATGAGGAGTGTGGCAGCACTGCTCCAGGTTTGCAGCTGTAGCGAGCGTCCCCTATCTCCAGCGATGGTACATCGGGTCGGGTCGGACAAGGGGTTGTTGCGTGGTTGCTGTCGCTCGCAAGGGTAATTAAAGCCCGCAGACCATCTCGCTGACCGGACACGCACTGCGGCACGTGGAAACGACCGACCCGCTCCGACACTGACCGACCAGGGCAATGCATGACGCGGGCCAGCGCCGGCGGCCAGCTGCTGCTGGCCGTGCACTGCGAAGGATATGTATGATGACCGGAGGGGCAGAGTAAGGAGCAATCAGCTAGAAGACATGAGCTCGACATATATGGCTGTGTACGGCGCGGTGCAGCTATGACGCGTGGAGGTCAGAGGGGACCAGAACCGACTGCTGCATTCAATTTTTATGTGCATTTCGCACTATCACGCCGCGGCCCAACTCGTTTGCGGACCGTCGCGGGGCCGTGCGGGGTTGTCCTTGTGCTACGCTTGGCTGGATGTTGTCTTACCCGGTGACGTTTTGGGATAATAAGCAGCTTAGCGTGTCCGCTCTGACTTGCGGTGATGCCCGCATACATCCATAGTCGGAATTTTCATATTCGTTCGTTTGCCGTTGTAACTCTAAACTGCCACGTTTTGTGTTTGGTGCTGGTCCCGTCGGCTGCCACTGAAACTTACCTTCTTACTGTACGGCAGCTGACACGAAGGAAGTGAATTGGGTACCAAGCCGAAAACCTAAATGTAGCGGTCAGTGCATGTCATAATGGTGTTTCTAGAAATTTGGCGTCTCACAAGGGGAATTCGTGCTTTAGACAGAGTTTTGGATTTCTCCCGCCAAAAGCTGCCGTACTTACTCAGGCGTCCTCGCCTGTTGGTTCCGCGGTGTATTCTGGCTGCACATAGATACAATTGTCGCGATCGGTCCTTCCGATCGATTTAGTAATTAGTGCCTTTGCACTTCAGTGAACCCTTTAGTACCCTCAACAGTGTGCTTAGCGATTAAGTCCTCTCTTGGCTTTAGAGCACATCGGAAGGCTCAGGATAGCGATGCCTCCAAAGGCGAAGGAAATGGAGGTGGACGAGGAGGATGGCAACGTCGAGGTGGCCCCAAAGGACCTTGACGATAAATCGCTCCGAGCCTTTATGAGCTTCTTCAAGACCTTGTCCACGGTAAGTCTTAACCGTGTCATAAGACGTGGGATGGTTTTCGCGCTCCAAGCGCTGTTTGGCCCGCATGGCCATTTGCCTCGCAAGCTTGAACCTTGCGGAAACGTCCATAGCTATTGCATCTCTATAAACGCGAGATGCGGCAGGTTCCGTGGCCCGCTGCGTTCCGATTCCGCTCGTTGGTCGCGTTGGCGTTCCCCTTTTGAGTGTGCATGTCCTTTCCAAATACCCGCAGGATTCGCACATCATCCGCTTCTTCGATCGCAAGGTGCGATCTGGTCCCCGACAGGGGGGGCCTGGGGCGAACTGACAACTCTTGTACTTGTTTCTGGAGTCACGGGCGGCGCAAGCGGCCCATGGGTCGTCGCGTGGCGGCCATGACTCGTGTTAGCTGAGACAGAGGACAGGTGTTGCCCTGCTGTCCCTCTCGGTGTTGGTTGGCTTGATAGCCGATAACCAACAGCTGCATGTGCCCCCAATCCCCCGATGGTGGTGGTCGCAACGCCGCAGTGACGATGTGCTCCGCTAATCCTGTTGCGTGTCCCCCCCATCCCCCCGTACCGCCCCATTCGCCCGGTCGCTTCAGGGCTACTACTCGGTGCACGGCCCCGCAGCAAACCTCATCGCGCGCCAGTTTTACCGCACGACGGCCGTTGTCCGCGGCACGGACAGCGGCCTGCCGTACGTGAATGTGAACCGGGCCATGTTTGAGACCATCCTGCGGGAGCTGCTGCTGGGCGGTACGGCACACGTGGTGGAGCTGTACGAGGCCGCGGGCACGGGCTGGAAGCTGGCCAGGTGGGCGCTGCGCCCCCCCCCCCCGGCCCCCCCGGCCCCGGCCCCACGTGTCCCCGTGTGCTGTGGAACGGAGCGGAGCGGGGTGATGTGGTGTGGTGTGGGACAGTCCCGCCCCCTGCCCCCCCTTCCCCCCTCGTCCCGTGTGAACCGTCCTCTCCTTCTTGTCGGGGCACCCTTCGACGAGGAGGGATGGTCGAGGAGGGGTGTTGAAGTTGTGTACGAACGTTGTTGCTGCAGTGGCCTGCACATACCCCGGGAAAGAGGTAGTGCACCGGGTAGCGCCAGCTGCGGGCCTTCCGGGCCCGCCCAGTGTATCGATTGCAAACCCCCCACCCATCCGACTGTTGGCGGACCTCCTCGGGATGGGATGTGGGTGACGTGGCAGCTCACCGGCAACGTAGCTCTCGAGATCACGTGGGGGCATCCCCAGGGCGGGGGCAGGGGGCGGGGGGAGGGAGGAAACGGTGACGTGCGCCATCGCGTGCTAAACTGTGTGCGTATCAATGTCGACTCCCCAAACCCCCGGACCCCCAGACCCCGACAATGCGCTGTGGCGCAGCCCCCCTTCCGCGTCCTGACCTCGCACGTGGCCGGGCCCGGCTCCCTGGCCGTGTACTCCGGCCCGGCCCGGCCTCTCAACCGCCCGCTCCTACCCGGTTGTGTGGCAGTCGTGCGGCGCCCTGTATACCCGCCCACGCGCCCACCCACCCGCCATATTGAACCTGCTCGCCTCGGTCCCCTTACGAGCCGCTTTGATGACATCACTTAGTCCCTTTCAGCCCAGCCACCCAACCAGGCCCCGACCTCCGGCTCTGCCCTCTCCTCCCCTCCCTCCCAGATCCGCCACCCCCGGCAAGCTGTCTTCGTTTGATGACGAGTTGTACCGCAGTGCCGAGATGTCGGAGGTGCCGCTGGTGGCCGCAATCACAGCCACTGCGGCGGAGGGACAGGTCACGGTGGTGAGCAGGGGGGGTAATTAGACCGGCCCGGGGCGAGGGAACGCAACGCAGTTACCTGGAATATTACCTGATGATTACCTGATATCTCCAGCAGAAAAAGCGCGCGGCCGCGGGGAGAGGGAGGGGGGAGAAGAGGACGGAAGGAAGGAGGGGAAAGGGTATAAAAGAGAGAGGGAGGAGGGTGCGCGACGCAGCTTTTTGGTTCTTGCAGGTTGCACGGCGGGGATGAGGCCCCGCGCTGAAGGTACTGCAGATAGCTGCGAGGGTGGCGGGTGGAAGCTTCCCCCTCCCCCTTCTCCTAAGAATACTGCCCCGCTGGGGAGGTCAAGTTTATTTCTCTCTCCAGACCCTAACGCCCCCAATCCCCTATCCGGCCGCTTCACCGCCGTCCCTGCATCTGCCGGCGTGTCCCCCTGCACCTTGCCCTCCCAGTCCCACCCCCGCATTTGCCCTTCTCAATGCTGCTGCCCTATCCCTGGTTGCCCTGCCCTGCCCTATCCCTGGTGACCCTGCCCTATCCCTGGTGGCCCTGCCCTATCCCTGCCCCACCCTGCAGGGTGTGGCCTATGTGGACTCTTCCAGCTGTCGGTTGGGTGCCACTGAGATGCTTCTGGACGAGCAGCTGAGTGGGCTGGAGGCGGTGCTGGTGCAGCTGGGGGCCAGGGAGGCGGTGGTCAACAAGGTGGGGGGGGGTGGCGGGGGGGGGGGGCTGGTAGTGGCAGCTGGTGGTGGTGGGGGAGGGGAGGGGCCTGGTAGTGGCAGCTGGGGCGGGGGTGGAACAAGGCGTCGCGTGTTGTGCTGGGGCTGGTTTTCCCGTCCTTGCATGGCCTGTGCACCGCATCGCCTGTGCAGTACATCGCCGTATCCGGAAATCCGACCGCAGCGCAACACAATGCGAGGCAGCGGTGCTCGCCCGCCAGACCGACCCTCCGCCCCCCTTTGATCGCTCCCGCTATACCACAGCGTGTCCGGCTTTCAAACCCCGGGCCCCGGCCCCGCCCGGCCGCCAGTTGCACCCACCGCCGGGCGCCCATCCCTCCGTGTGTGCCAATGGCTCCGTCCGCCCCTTTCCCCCTCGTGGGCCTCCACCTGCCTCTTACCCTGCCCCCCCCTCTCCTCTCCCCAAGGACGCTCTGACCCTGCTGGACGCCGGTCAGCGGTCCCGTCTGTCGGGTCTGTTTGATTCCGTGGGGCTTATGGTGACGGAGCGACCCGCCTCGCTGTTCACCGCTAAGCACCTGGAGGCGGATCTGGCCAAAGTAATCAAGGTGAGGGGATGGGGGGTTGGGAGGGGAGGAAAGGTGAGGAAGAGAGGGGGGAATGGACGGGCGGGGGAGGGAGGGAGGGAGGATGGGGGTCGCACAGGAGGCAGGGAGGCAGGGAGGGAGGGAGGCATGTGGGTGGGTGGCATCCAGTCCGTGACTTTGTTGCAGCACAGCACAGCGTAGCGGTGCGGTGTGCTGCTGGGGGGGACTCCCCGTCCTCGAATGGACGCGCAGGGCCCCGTAGGCAATTAGGCACAATTAGGCACATGGAAGTCATATCCCGCCTTGGTCCCTGGGGCCGCACCACCAAGTGATTGCCGCCACACGGCGGAGCGTCCGAACCGGGGGGGGGATACGTGATGGCACCCGGGGATGGGGGGTAAACGGGTTTGCGGTTCCTTGTCAATGTCCGCACATTGTGCAGGGCGGAGCCGTCGAGCAACACGGCGACGTGCTGGAGCGCCGTACAGCATGCTCGGCATTGGCTGCCGTACTGTCGTACTCTGAGGTGATGGCCGAGTCGGGTGGCGGCGGCGGGCGGTACGTGTTGTCTCTGTACAACTCGGGCTGCTACATGCGGCTGGACGCGACCGCGCAGAGGGCCCTCAACGTGCTGCCCACGAGGACGGTGAGCGGACCGGGGGGCAGGGGGGTAGGTGGGAGGGGGGTGGAGAAGGGGGGAGGGGGGTTGAAGGAAGATGACGCAGCAGAGGAACGGAGGCGACATTACAAGCGAACGGCTCCCATACCCCCCAGTCCCACTAGGCGAACATACCAAAGATAGCGGGTGGGGCCTGAGGGAGAGGAGAGAGTTGCGCATGTCTGTCCGTCCGTCCGTCCGTCCGTCCGTCCGCCCTGTGTGGGTCTGCTACCTGGCCAGATGGGGCGGGTGGCACACGCTCTGTGGTGGGGTGGGCGGGGCGGAGCGGGGAGTGACGTGACGTGGGGTGGCGCCGGGTCGGGCCTCAAGATGTGACACGACTTATTGACACATGGGTTCCCCTCCTCCCGACACTTAGGGTTCCCCTCCTGAGCCCCTCCTCCCGATCCTCCCCTCCGGATGGACTCCGCTGCTTGTGTCGCCGCCCACACAGGACGCCAACGCGACGTTTAGCTTGTACGGCCTGCTCAACCGCTGCCGTACTGCCATGGGGAAGCGCCGCCTCAAGGTGCGGACAGAGTGGGGGAAACAGGCGGGTGACGGGTTGGACCCCCCAGAACCCCCCCCCTCTTGGACACCGCCCACCCAGCCCTCCCACTGCCCCCAACCAGTAACAGCCTCACCGACCGATGGCGGGTGGAACACACTGTGTCCCAGCAGGGCAGGGCCCCGTCGGGTTGGTTGGTTGGTTGGTTGGTTGGTTGGTTGGTTGGTTGGGGGTCTTTCCGTCCTTGGTGGCTGGTACGGGGACGGGGTTTGTCGGGTGGTCCAACTCAGTCTTGAGATGCAGGGGGTGGGTGGGAGCGTATCTGCGCTCTATCGCTGATGGGACCGCGAATGGCCACATACCGCGCCACACGTACTACTACAAGGCACGCGGTTGCTGCGAGCCACTGGGTGGGTGGGTGGGTGGGTGGGAGAGGTGGGTGGGTGTTGCTTTCCCCGCGTTGCTCTCTCTCTCTCTCTCGATCGATCGATCTATCTATCTGCCCTCCCTCCCCCTGCCCTCCCTCGAGCGTTACTCCCCGCCCTCGCTCTCGCTCCCTGCCGCCACCAGCCCCACCACCCCACCCTTTCCCCCCATTTACCCTCCCTCCCTCCCCCTCCCTCCCTCCCCCCCACTGCCTCCCTCCCCCCCTGCCTCCATGCAGACCTGGCTCAAGCAGCCGCTTGTTGATCTGGCCGCCATCAAGGAGCGGCACGATGCGGTGGAGGCGCTGGTGGCGGATGCGGAGATGAGACAGAGGCTGAGGGACCAACAGTTTAGGGGTGAGGGTGTGTGGGGGGGGGGGAAGGGGGAGGGATGCAATGCCAACATGCCCCTGACCCAGGGGCCACCAAACCTTCCCTCCCCGCCACCGCTTTCTTTCCATCCCCACCCCCATCACCCGGATCACATCAAATGTCCTCCCCCCCACCCCACCCATCGCGCCCCCGCCTGCCCCCCCTCCCCCCTCTTCCCCCCCCTTCAGGCCTCCCCGATGTTGAGCGGCTGACTCGCAAGCTTCAGTCCCGGCGCATCTCTCTTCAGGAGCTGCACCAGCTGTACCGCGCATCCGCCCGTCTGCCGCTGATTGAGGAGGCGCTGAGGTGCCACGAGGGGGCGCATGCGGCGGATCTGGTGGACAGGTGCGTGGGGGTGTGGGTGGGGGGGGGTGGGGGGGGCACCGCAAGTGCGGGCTTGGAGCAGCGGCCCACTGCCCAGTACAGCCAAATCCCTGCCGCCACTCCACACACACACACACACACCCGCACCCCCACTCCTCCCTTTCCTCTCCCCCCTTTCAACCCCCTCCTCCTCCCCCCGCTCTCCCCCAGGTACGCGGAGCCCCTGGCCCAGCACCACGACTCGGAGCACCTGCAGAGATTCGAGGAACTGCTCGAGGTGGGGGGGGGGGATGAAGGGGAGAGGGGGAGGGAGAGGGAGGAGAGCGAAGATAATCGAGGGGGAGGGAGGGAGGGGAGATGAGGATCTGCGGCCCGCGAGCTGCGTAGGTCCCTTGGGTGTCTGTTGGGTTTTACCGTTGTGTGGCACCTGGCACGTGGCCTGGTACCCTGATTGCTTCTCCCCCTGGTGGCCCGGGTGGCTCTTTGCGACGGATGCGCAGCCCGACACCCTGACCCTGAGGCTGCGCTGACGAACGAGTGCACACAGTTTCCGGCTCGTCCGCTGTGACTGCGTTTCAGCCGCTTTCCGAACCCACAAGGAGAAAGGCAGCCCGCCGGCCGCGCCCCCCCTACCCAGCCCGCCAGCATGTGGATGATGCGTCTTGAGCCCCGCTACCCGCAACCCATCGAGACACCCCCTCCTCCCCCTCCTCCCCCCCTCCCTCCTTGTTTCATTCTTGCAAATTCACTCGCCGTCTCCCCCCCCCCCGCCTCCTCTCCCGCCCTTCTAGGCCGCTCTTGACCTGGATCGCCTTCCCGAGGAGTACCTCATCTCCCCCACCTACGACCCCCGACTGGGCTCACTGGCGGAGGCTAAGCAGGAGGTGGAGGAGGAGATTGCGGACCTGGCGCAGGTGGGGGGGAGGGGGCTGAGGGGGCGGGGTGGCGGAGGGGCTAGCAAGGGGGGGGCTAGCAAGGGGGGAGATAGGAGGAAGGAGGGGGGCCGCTACGCTGGTGGGAGGGAGGCCACCCACCCAATTCCGGTCGACAGCGCCGATTCGCCCCATTGCCTTTCTTTCATCCCGGGGCGCTGCGCTGCCCCAGGCTGCCGAATCACCCGGCCTCGAGGTGAATCCAGTCCCCCTCCTCCACCCGCCCCTCCTACCCCCGCCCCACCCTACCCCCGCCCTCCCTCCTACCCCTTCCCCCCTCAGTCTGCCGCTGACGACCTGGGTCTGACTCTTGACAAGACCATCAAGCTGGAGTGGCACCGGGCTGCCAACACGCGCACCCGCTGCCTCCGGATCACCCAGAAGGAGGAGAAGAACGTGCGGGGGAAGCTGCAGTCCAAGTGAGGAGGAGGGGGGGGGCGGGGGGGGGTTGGGGGCGGAAGGGGGGGGCGGCTATCGCTTCGTATTGCCGGGGCCTCGTCTAGGTGGGCGGCAACACTGCCGGCCCCTCGACCGGCTTTGGCGGACCTCCGCGAGCCCCATATTGCCATCTGTTGCGATTGCTGTATTGTGTGTCGTTGCGGGGCGTGAGTCTGCATCTGTATATGTGCATATGTGTGACATGAATGAATTGCCGGGAAGGCAGGTCTTTGGCTGTTTCAGCAGGGGGCCAGGACGGGGGCCAGGCGGGGTGAGGGAATGGCAACCCACGCCCTTCTATCGTCTCCCTCCACTCCTGCCATCTCGGCTTCCAATGACGAGCTCCACTCTCCAAGCCGCCCCTACCCGCCCGCCGCCTCTGCCCTCCTCCCGTCCCCCTCCCCTCCCCCCCCTCCTCCCCCCCCCTGCCTGCCCCCCTGTCAGGTACGTTGTTATTGAGACCCGCAAGGACGGCACCAAGTTCACCAACCGGGGGTTGCGGGATGCGGCGGAGCGCCTCAATGCGGCGGCTGGTCAGTACCTGGTTCTGCAGGGGGAGCTGGTGGAGCAGGTGGGACTGGGGGGGGAGGGGGCGGGGGGAGGGAGGGGGAGGGAGGGCGCGGGGAGGGCGGGAGGGAGGGAGGGAGGGAGGGAGGAAAGAAGGAACTGCAGCCAAGGGCCTCAGGTGGTACGGGGACTAACGAACGGTTCCCTGACTGCAAATGAGGAGCTGCGGCCACAAGGGTGGGGGGCTAGGGCGGGGACGGATTAAGGGAGTTTGAGGGGGGACAGGAAAGTGGAGGAATGGAACGGCGTGAAGCGTTCTAGAGAGGGGCGGATGCGGCTTTGGGTCGGTGGAGGGAGAGCGGGAGCCCTCTGCCAAAGTGGGAGGGTGCGCGGAAACAGCCACGTAGCGCTGTGCTGCTGCTGCTGGGGTCTGCTGGGGTCTGCTGCTCGACCCGACCCGACCCGGGAGGAAATGGGGCATTCAGGCACCTTCTCGGGGTCTCCGTGCTGGTCTCCTCGCTTGAACGCCCGCTGCGCCCCCTCCGCTCACAGCCGCTGATCAGAGCCCCCTCCCCCCGCCCCTGCCCTGAAGTCATTTCGCTCGCCTAACCCCTCACAATGCCAATTTCTTCCCCAAACCATTGCAAACCCCCTCCCACTCCTCCCCCCCTCTTCCCCGCAGGTGGTGTCTGTCGCCCACACATTCGTGGAGGTGTGGGAGGCGGTGGCCGCACTGCTGGCGGAGCTGGATGTGCTGCTGGCGTTTGCGGAGGCGGCGGTGGTGGCGCCGGTGCCGTACGTCAGGTGGGCAGGGAGGAACAGCGTGGGTCACATGTATGCTAGAAACCACATGCCGTACCCAGCCATGCCGTACCAGGTCGTGCCATGTCGTGTAGACTCGCATCTCACCGCACCGAGTGTGCATGCTGATGGCCCCTCAGGAGTGGGGGGGGGGGCGGTTTGGAGATTCGGGGAAGGAGGGAGGCGGGAGGGTTTGTGTGTGTGGAGGAAGGGAGGGAGGGAGGGAGGGAGGCGGACAGGTGCCACCGAATCCCGGGAGCGAATCCGCACCGCAGCGTTGCGACCGCCTCATTTGCCGGCATGGACGGGTGTACGGATGTATGGATGTACGGACGTACGTATGAATGCGGCTTTGCACGCATTGAGCGTCTGATTAGCGCACATCCCTTCGCGCACACACGGACGGACGGACGGAAGGGGGGTGGTAGCGTCCGGCCCAGTGTGCCAGTGCTGTCATCTCCAGGTCCAGCTGCGGGCCCAGAGATGGAGGTACGGCGCGGCGGCGTACGGCTCCGAGGGGGCGCCGGGTGCCCTCCTCCGGCCCTCCTCCCACCCGGCCCCCCACCGCCTCCGCCGCCTTGCGCTCTCCCCTCCCCCCGCTCCGCACTCGAGGTCATGTCCTCGGCCTCTGAATGACCGACTCCCCCCCCTGCCCCCCCTGCGGCCCCGCGCATGATGCTGCCACTCGCTGACCCCTCCCCCGCCCCTCCCCCGCCACTGTGTCCTACCTCTCCCTCCCCCCGGGGTGATCCGGACTGGCCCCCCATGAATGCCCGCCCTCACTCCACCTCACCTTGTTTCTCACCGACCCCCCCCCCCCCAGGCCGGAGATGTTGGGACCAGATGAGGGCATTTTGGAGCTGAGGGAGTGCAGGTGGGGGGGGGAGGGTGGAGGGTGGGGGTGCGTAAGAGGAGGGCAGGGCCAGGATGAGGTGGGTTGCGAGCCCCCGGGGCTGAGGGGTGTGTGTGTGGGAGGGAGACCGAAAACCCTTTCACTTCCGTCAGTCTACCCCCACTCGCTCGCACCCCCGGACACATGCCGCCGCTGGGGCTGGCTGGCTGGCTGGCTGAGGTTTGGTGGACGCCGCCTGCTCCCCCCCAGGTGGTGGTCTCTCGCGGTACGGCCTGTTCCTGTTCCTGTTCCTGTTCCTGTTCCTGTTCCTGTTCCTGTTCCTGGGCGGCCCCGTTGAGGGTTGCGGTGTTCCCATTCAGTTGCCCGCTCTCACCGCCCCCATCCCCACCCCATTCCCTGCGCCCTCCCCCCCCCCCTCGTGCTTCCCCCCCCCCAGGCACCCCAATGTGGAGGTGCAGGTGAGGGAGGGAGGGAGGGAGGGAGGGTGTATATATCAGAAGGAAACCATCGGTGGTGAAACAAAGTGAGACACCCGCGGGAGGGGGAGGGGTTCCTCCCTAACTAGCCCCACCAGGGGACTTTGGACGCGTCCGTTGATCCTGATCCTGAGGTTGACCTGTCGAACCTCACACCCGACCCCGCCTCAAGAGTGGTGCCCTCCCTCCCCCCTCCTCCCTCCACCCCGGCCCCCCCCTCTGCCCGTCAGGACGGAGTGAGCTTTATCGCCAACGACTGCGTCATGCAGCGGGGGGAGAGCTGGTTCCAGATCATCACGGGACCCAACATGGGGGGCAAGTCCACATACATCCGCCAGGTGGGGGGGACTGGGGGGAAGGGAGGGGGGGAGGGGTGTTTCCCCGGATAGGCCCTCTCCGGAGCAGGAGGGGGCGGGTGGGGGGCCTGCACTGCACTGCACCGGGACGAGACGGGACGAGGTGGGGAGCGGATAGACCCGGGCTTAGGGGTTTTGGGGGGATGAGGGCGGGGGTCCAAGCGACTTCCCATTTCTTGTTGCTTGGAAACCCAGGATGTGCAGTTTCCTACCTGGCCATCAACACACAGTACGGGTGCGCATTTGCGCATTATACACATATGACTCGTCTTCGAAGTGCTTCAGCCAGCACCATTGATGTCACCCTCCACGACCCCCCTCTCCCCGAACCGTCCACTTCCCCGACGCAGCTCCCCGATGCGTCCAACAATCCCACCCCCCTCACATCCCCCACACCTGCTGTCCCCACGTCCCCTCCCTCGACTCCTCCTGGGAACGAGGCCATGCAGAGCTGTCGAGGACAGACTGTGACACGCAACCAGCCCTCCCTCTCCCGACTCCTCAATCGGGGTATCGTTTTCCTCGTGTACACCCCCACCCCAACCCCCCCAAACACCCAACCCCCCCCCTTGAACCAGGTGGGCGTGTCTGTGCTGTTGGCCCAGGTGGGCTGCTTCGTTCCGTGCGCCTCTGCGCGCATATCGGTGCGGGACTCTATCTTCTGTCGGGTGGGGGCGGGGGACTCGCAGATGAGGGGAGTGTCGACATTCATGGCGGAGATGCTGGAGACGGCGGCCATTCTGAGGGTGGGTGGGGGGGTGGGGGGGTGGGGGGGTTCAGGGATGGGGGGGTGGGTCCCGAAGAGGCACAGGGGTGGAGTTACGGAACGGCAATGTCCTGTTTTGGGGACTGGGGCGTTTGGAAGTGGGGTTGTTGAGTGTGTAGCGGGCGGGCGGGCGGACGTTCATCCGTCAGGTTGCGAGGGCAGGTCGCGGGGATAGGCGGGGTCGGGCGGTTGGCCCTCGATGGGGACAGAGAGTGACGTGGGGGAGGAGGGTTTGGCCCCTCAGCGCTGTTTAGGTGGTGGTGATGGTGATGGGGAGTGTGTCGGTGGCGCCCCTCCCCACACCGACCTTGACCCTCCGCCCCGCTGCCTCCCTGACGACTCCCCTTCCCTCCCCCTGGACCTCGCTCGCCCAACCCCCCCGGGCCCTTGCGCTGAGCCCCTTACTCGACTGCGCGCATGTCCCTGCTCCCCGCACTTACCACCACCACCACCCATACATGTCCCCCCCCCTTCACCCCCTCCTCCCACCCTCCCCCCCTCCCTTCAGGGCGCCACGAGCCACTCTCTGGTGATCATTGACGAGCTGGGTCGGGGCACCTCCACCTACGACGGATTCGGACTGGCCTGGGCCATCAGCGAGCACCTGGCGGGACCCGAGGTGGGGGCGCCCACTCTGTTCGCCACCCACTTCCACGAACTGACGGAACTGACCGCCGAGGTGGGCGTCAAGAACATGCAGGTGAGCAGGAAGGGGGGGGGGCGGGCGTGTTGCTGGGAGAGAGGGGAAGGGGGGTGAGGCGGGGAGGAGGGGGGGAGTTGGGGGCAGAGGAGGCGGGAGAGGAGGGAGGGAGAGGCGGGAGGTGCAAGGTTGCGGCAGAGGGACGTGTATGTGTTCGGTGTGTGGGGTTTAGGTTTGTCTAAATTGTTGAATGCCGCTTCGCGATGTGCGCCGCGATCGCTCGGAAGGCCTGGTTGGGTTCGATGGCTCGGTTTGAGGGTGTGTAGTTGGAACCTGTCGTATTCATTGTTGGATGTGCCAAGGAGATGAGTGGTGGGTTTGATCGGTGCGACACTTGATTCCCCGGAGGAGGGACCCACCGTATGCAGGTGCATGCGGGGATGCAGCCTCTCTGTCCGACCGCTACGTTACGCCCCCCCCCCCCCCGTTTTAAATACCCCCTCTTCTCTCCTCCCCCGGTCACTGCCTCTTCCCCCCTCCCCCTCCCCCCCAAAGGCTGCCGCCGTCATCGACCCGACCACCCACAAGCTGACGATGTTGTACTCCATTCGGGAGGGCGCGTGCGACCAATCGTTCGGAGTGCACGTCGCGGAGAGCGCCGGCTTCCCGCCACAGGTGGGGCTTTTGAGGGATGGGGTGGGGGAGGGGGCCTGTCACACGCCCCGGGTGACAGACATGCAGCAGGCCCCCGTGCCTCTTCGCGGGGGTCCTTGGGCAAACCCCAATGAAACCCCAAAGGGTGGGGTGGTGGACAGGAGGAGCCGCCGTCCCTAGTCAATGCATCCAGCTCTGCGTTCCTTCGCCAATCCACCTCGTCTCCCCTTCCCCCCTTTCATTGTACAGAACGGTCCCTCCAACCCTCCCCCCCCCACACACACAGGTCATCTCAATGGCCAATGAGCGGCTGAAGCAGCTGGAGGAGGGGCAGGCCGGGGTGGGTGAGGGGTGGGTGGGGAGGTGGAGGGGGGATGTGAGCGAATGTTCCGGTGAGGAAGGGTGAGGCCGGGCGTCGTTGGGAGTGCCGGGGCAGTGGTACTGGTACTGGTACTGGCAGGGGGGGGGGGGGTACTGGTCCAGACCGGCCCTCTGGGGAGCACCGCAGCCACCAGGGGTCCGGCCGCTGCTGCTGATGTTGAGAGGTCTCGGAGCTGAGGACCGAGTGGTGCTCGGGTGGCTGTCCAGTGTTTCAGCCGCCATCGCCGATCCACACACACATACACACACACGTGCGCCCCCCCCCCCCCACCCACCCACCCCCCTGCCCGGCTGTGCAGCTGCAGGGCCCCGCTGCGAAACGCGCCCGCACCGACTCGGGGGCGGCTGGCCGGGGAGGGCAGCAGCAGCAGCAGGGGGAGGTGGAGGAGGCTCAGGCCGCAAAGGATGTGGAGGAGCTGCAGGTGGGAGGGGTGGAGGAGGAATGTGTGTGTGGGGGGGTGGGGGGGACGGAGTGAGGGGGCGAATGCCGCACAACATTGGAGGGGCAGCGCGGGCCTTGGACCCTTGGTGCGCGTCCCCCCCCTAGAGTTGCACCCATCCATCTATCGGGAGAGTGCTGCGGCGGCTGGAGATCGCAGCGCGTGCGTCCCCCTGGTCCGTTGTGCTGCTCTACTCGTGTTGAGCGCTGCCCTGCTGTGCACTCCCCCCTCCCATCCCGCCACGCCGGGTAGACAAGATCTACAGAAGCTAAGCACGCGCCTTTTTAGGAGTGTGTGTGTGTGGGAGGGGGGCTGCCGGCTACGTGTGACCAACCTTGATGTGTGGTGCACCCCTCGCTGCTGCTCCTTCGTGTTTGGTACCCGGACCGTCCGTCGCCCCTGCCACCCATCCCTCGGGGGCACGAGGCGGAGTTGGCCAGCCCCCTCTCATTGCCCAGTCCACCTGTTCCTGCTCCCGACCTCCCCCACTCCCATTCCCGGCGGCTCCTCTCTTTCCCCTCGGTCAGCGTTCCCTGGAGCTGACCCCTCTCGGCCCAATAGCTTCATCCCCGCTGTCCCACCGCCGCCCCCGTCCCTGACCAACCCGCCTCCCTTCCTGGCCAACCCGCCTTCTCGTGCTCCCTCTCGTGCTCCCTCATGCCCCCCCCCCGCAGTCCTTCCTGGGCCGCTTCGCCTCCCTCCCTCTGGACGGCATGTCGGCCGGGGAGGCGGTGGCGGCGGTGGACCACTTGCTGACGGGCCTGCCGCCCAGACTGATGGCGGCGGCAAACTGACCAAGCGACGGACGGACGGACGGACGGAGGGGCAGCTGATGGACGGAATGAGGGGATGGCGCAGAACATGACATGACCAGACGTGACAGTTAGTTAAAATAACGTGTGCAAGGGGAGGGCCGGGTCAGAGGTGTGAAGGCGTGAAGGGATGCGCGCGTCTCGTAGGAATTGCGCGTGTCGGGGGCTGACAGCTGTAGCACCGGCGGCGCTTCCAAAGGCTGGCCGGTTGGCCGGTTGGGTACTGGGCCCCCAGATGGTGGCTCGGCCGTTTCTGGACCCAAAAGGATCTCCGCCCCAACAGTAGTGCGCCTGCGAAGCTCCGGCAGCAGGGACTGCGAATGGACCGTCTATCCTCGCGCACGTGCACCGCGTGTGTTGCCGACTGCCAACATCCACCCCCCCGGATGGGGCGAGTGTACATGTGTGTCATGTGGCACCAGCGCTACGAGGCGAGTGGTGTTTGTGTTGACCATTTGTTACGTTTGTTGATGACTCCGTGCATTTTTGAGGTGATATATGGCACGTAGTTTTGCAGCGATGATCCAACCCCCCTTGCCTCCGGGTGTGGAAGGGTTTTGGTAAGGTAGGCGGGCGGGGCAGGAGGCGGTTTGCTGGATGGGTTTATGGCTGCGCCTCTCTCCCCTCCCCTTGGATGTATGGTGCCATCCATCCATTCATTAACTCGGTGGGCACAATACTAGTTGGAGCTGAGGATGCGAATTGTAACGCCCCGCGGTGCACGGACCCACACACGAGCAGTGTACGAACGAAGGCTTGTGCGCGCCGGTTATTAGCAGCCCTTCGATCGGCCGCTGCGCACATACGTCAGATGTATTACATGTTCAAACCACTCTCTGCCAGTCACATCAGCGGCGAGTCTGCTCACAACCACATACACATACACACACGTACACGTCTCGCCATAACTCCTGGATTCCGATATCCATCGCCAAACCCGGGGCGCGCTTCACCCGCCGACGCTCGACTAAAGGCGCCGACCCGCCATTACTGCTCATGGCGTCCCTTAATTGCCGGCCTGCTGTAACGCGCACACAACGATGCCTATATATCTTGCCAGCAGGCACCACTGCCGCCTCACTCACTCATTCGCACAAACCGCGCAGTATTATTGGTGCTATGCTGGGATCGTAGCCGCAAAATGCACGCAGTAGTAACAGGTTTTAGGGCATGCGGCTTCTACTATCAGTCCTTCGGTCGCTGTGTTTCATGTCGCGTCTCCAACAAAGGCCTGATCATACCAGGTGGATTACATCGACAGCAGCCCTGCGGACCAAGCATTCGCCACCTATGCATGCCAACAAACGTGAAGGGAGCGTACTTCGAAGCGAGGGACACCTTGAGTTGCTAGCTCCTTACGCAAGAACGCGCCCCATCGCATTGTTGTCGCCGTCTTCCTCAGCGGCCCTGTCCGCGCCGCCCATGCCGGACCACCGCAGAGGGGCAGCGCTGCCCTCCCCGGCGGCGACGAACACGCCCTTGTTCCCGATGAACGAGGCGCCGAGCAGCGGCAGGTCGTCCTCCCCCTGCTCCTCATTCTCGCGCTCACAGTCCTCATCACTGTCGTACGAGCTGGCGGTGTCGGAGGCGGTGCGAGTGGAGGAGGAGGCGGCGGAGGAGGAGGCGGTGCTGGCCGAGGGGGACACAGAGGTGGTGGTGGCGGTGGCGGCCTCACGCTCAGATGCGGTGGTGAAGGTCGATACCGTGGAGCCGCAGGCACTGGTCGTAGCGCTGGCGGCGGGGGTGGTGGCGGGGGCGGGGATGGTGGCGAAGGTGATGGCGGCGGCGATGGTGGTGGTGGTAGTCGTGGGGGCCGCAAAGCGTGACGGCGGCGGTGAGGCCGGGCGCGAGGGCGTGACCAAGCGGCGGGATGATACCGACGAGCCGGCGGAAGGGAAGGTCAGGCGCGACACGGAGGCTTCGGCACAGGCGGCGAGCTTGGCGAGGAGCTGGGTGTTGGCCCGCTGCGCTGGGGTTGGGACGGACAAGTCGCCGGTGGAGCCGTCGGTGGAGCGCGGAATGGCGGCGGTGGCAACGGCGGCGGCGGCGGCGGTGGCGGCGGCGGCGGCGGCGGCGGCGGTGGCGGCGGCGGCAGCGGTCATGTCGACGGAGGCGGCTACTGAGGCAGCGAGGGCGCTGTACCGCTGCGGCTGTGCCAGCCGGGGCCGCGCCAGCCCGCCGGGTGAGACGCGGATGCCGCTGTGCACTCGCAGGGGCGGTGCAGCTCCTCGCGTGGGGCTGCCACGAGTGAGGCCGGACACCAGCTGGGCGGTGGCGCGGCGCGGTTCGGCGGCCTTGAGGGCGACGGGGTCAGAGGGCTTGTACGAGAGCTGCGCGCGCGGATGGCAGGCGGGGAGGGCGGGGAGGAAAACGGCGGGTCAGCAGGATGGAAGCGAGTGGGCAATCGTTGTGTGAGACAACGAGGGTTCCCGCTTCGAGGTGCAAATGGATGGGGGTTTGTGAGAGGGGAGGTATCGTATGCTGCTGCTTATCGGTTCCCGCTGGGCGCACTGGCAGGTACGATGGTAGACGCATGGATGGCAGCCAAGCCGGTACGTAGGTATGCGCACCCACCGCACGCACGGTGCAACATGTAACAAAGCTTCTCCCCGTCAGCCTAGCCGCCGGGATACCACAGTGGATGCCAAAGCGCGACGCATACCCAGCCCCATACCAAACAGCGGTCCACATCCCAATGCACATATGGGTACATCGTAATACAGCGGTTCCTTATGGATGGTGCGGGCAGGCAGGGCGCACGCGGGCACACAGAGCAGGTGGCACCAGCGGGCCGAACACCGAACACGTACGGACTTCGAACAAGGGTCTGCCGGAATTTCACACACCTGCCACGCAGGCTTCGAAGGAAGGTGTTGCGCTGCCAGCTTGCTCTGTGGCCTGTTGCTGCCAAGATCTTGAGCGGCCTGCAATGCGCACCCGAAGTCGCAACCTTGGGTTCAGTACCGAAAAAACCGCAGCTATTCTATAATATGAAATACTGGATGCATCAAATCGATGCTTAAGTTCTGCTCCCTGGCCGAACGCAAAAGGCGCTAGCTCACCATGATGCCGCCGCGCGGA
Source organism: Pleodorina starrii (assembly GCA_030267565.1). Lineage (NCBI taxonomy): Eukaryota > Viridiplantae > Chlorophyta > Chlorophyceae > Chlamydomonadales > Volvocaceae > Pleodorina > Pleodorina starrii. Next base: position 1,083,654 of record BRXU01000032.1, read on the forward strand.
GCAACAGCGGCCATTCTCGCGCCGGCAGAAGCACACCCCACAGTCTTCGAGACTGTGACTTTGCCAGCAGTTATGCGGGCCTGCTGAGGCTTGCTGGTCAGGACGTGACGCGAAGCCATTTCCAATGTCTCACTGACCACGTAGAGCTTGCTGGCCTTGGAGGGCAATTAATTGACTTTGAAAAGTAACAAATTTGTATTTGAGTATGTTTGGGTGAATTGGAGAGAGTTTTGTGCGTCCGAGGCGGCTTTTATAGGATTGATGAATAAGGCGCTTGCGGCCCTGGAACAGGAGCAGAACGGCTTACGCACATGGGCGGGCCCTGACGTGGTCCTTTCCAATTTCCTAAAACCGACACCATGTAAGGAATGCTGCACGCGGCATTTGGAAGCCAGGCAGGCAAAACGCGGCTGGCTGGGAGATAGAGCGAGGTAGGTGTGACTGACCCGTTGGGTTTCGCGAAAAGGACTCAAACCACGTAGTATTGTACGTTTGGACCTTGATTCAACATCCAATCCCAGCTACTCCAAATTGCGAGTTCGCCGACCGACCGGCGTGCAGTACGTAGGCCCGACCTGCCCGGCGCGCGCGCAATGAGTGTGTGTTTTGTCGCGTGCACGGATGAGAAAAGGGACGGCACGCGCTCCCCTCCTTGCAACACGCCTGTACGTGTACGCGGTCGCGCGAGCGGCAGTCATCATGCCTGAAAGCGAGCCAGCACCACCAGCGACGACCCCCAGTCGGTACCTCGCTACGTACCAGCCTGCAGCAGGTTGCGAATGCGAATGAAGCAGCGGGAGGGCTGGGCGGATACACGGCAGGTTGCAAAGCGAACCAGACGGGAGCCGCGCGCGCGTGACGGAGGTCCTGCACCAGTTTGCGTGCGTGCGCACATGCAGCCCTATGCAGCCGTGCCCATCCAGCTGCTGCTGCGGGTGCTGTGTGGCCCATACAAACATACGGTACAGAAACACGGTGCGTGGGTCATTTAGCCGCCGGTCAGTCAGTGCGATGCAAACCACGCACCACCACGGGGCAAAAACGCACGAGGCCTCTGCCGGATGGATAACCGCGAGGAAGTCATTCGCTCGTTGGCCTAATAATGTATTCGGTACGAGTTTTGTTCCGCGCCCGCGTTGATAGTCATTGCTGAATGAATGAGGGGATTAGATACGCAGGTGCGTGATGATGAGGGGAGGCAGCTGCTGGAATCCGTACTTGGCGCCGCCGCCGTACGTATTTCATAAAAGTCAGGCCCTAATAATAATCCGGAGCTGGTTAATATCCTTATTAAATGCCGCGTGCAAATCTGTCCGGGGCAACTCAGCAGGTAAACCGCCCAAGTAACAGAAACCCATGTTCCGGCCCGCCCCGACCACTGCTGCACAGGCCTGCCGTATCGCTCATCATATGCATGACACTGATGATCTCACTCCGCCTTCTTGCAAACCCAAACTCTTTGCGTTCCACCGCTTTAGCTCATCAGCTCGTACGCCTACCTGGACCAGCAGACGATGACGGGAGCCATCCACCGGGGGAAGGGGCGTGTGCGCTTTTACACGTATTCCAACCGAACTGCGCAACCCAGCCTCGAAGTGTTCTACGTGTCCGTCGCGTGTGCCTCCCATCTTTCCAGTCAGTGCGTGCGCTGTCGACAGTGTCGTTATCTTAATGGGGCATTTGTTAGCCATTATTGGCCCTCCGGCTCGTATGGCCAACACTTGTTTTCTCGTTGCAGCTCACAGCGAAGCCCTTCCGCGACCCTTGCCCGACTACTGGTGTATGTGGACAGAAACAGCAAAGCGAATAACAACATCATTGACGTGAGCGCCCTCGCTCGGAAGCCACATACGTACGCCTGTGCACGCACGCACGCATGCAGGGGTCCCCGCCGTACGCGCCGTACGTATGCCCTAAACCACTCATGCTGCGTCGCCGACTGCGCCCTTTCGTGTCTCGCTCCCACCGCTAGCTGTATCAAAGCGTTGGTTACATCTCTCTACAATTGGCAGACAAGGTCACGGCCCAGCCCACGGCCAGCCTGAGACCCCCCTGCTGCTGGCACAAGTCCTTCATTTCCCCAACTGTCACAACCAGTCTTACAACAGCCATAACGAGAACTGGAATGGAACAATCACAACAATGACGTGGCAGTGCGCTAGTTCCGAGCGCGGCGAAAGGAGCGACAACACAACTGCAGCAGCAGCAGCAGTCCCCGGCGCGACCGCGCACTGCACTGCATTGCGGGGTTTTGGGCCTTGCCGCCCGTCAAGCCCGGGTGAAAGGCTGCGAATCCGCCTGCGATCGACGCTCGAGGTTCCGGTTGCAATTCAATTTGTTTGGTAATTGTTCCTATTGTCCTCCCTACCACCCACATGCACCTGGCCCCGTCACCTCCGTCGGCAGTCACCTCCTCCGTCCTCCCCCTCATCCCTCGCTCCCTTCCGCCCCCCCTCCTCCATCCCCCGTTCCCTCCCCCCTCCTCCATCCCCACCCACCGACCCCACTCCCGCTCTCATCGGCCCCCCGGCTGCAGCCCCGCGGTCATCATCCCCCTGCAGCGTCACGCCCTGGGGCCCCCCAGCAGCCAAACACCGTGCCACACATCCACCCACTCCACCACCCCACCGCGGCTGCGGCCGGATCCCTTGCACCGCCCCGCGGACTCCATCCCTGTTGCTGTCGCGGCCGCCGCCGGACTGCGGCCCAGCTCGTTCTCATTCTCGTCCTCGTCCTCGCCCTCGTGGGGCCGCTCCCTGTTGAGCCTGAGGCTGAGGCTGAGTCGCCACCACTTTGCGTGTCTGCTTGTTGTACAGGTCAACGATGTCGTACGGGGTGGTTGCGTCCTCGGGGCGCTTGTCATCGCGGATGCGGATGAATCTGCGGCCGACAGCCGACAGCCGTCCGTCCGGGGGTGGGGTGGGTGGGGTGGGTGGGTGGAAGGTGAAGGCGGCAGGAGAATGGAGCGGGGAGAGGGTTATCCGCGGGTCAGTCATCACTCCCAACGTCCCAACTGGTCGCAACCGCAGCTCCGCCCCACCTCCGCCGCAATCCGCCCGCATCCACCCATCCATCCATCCAAGGGGGAGAGGCGGCCGGCCGCTACACAGGCGCCGCAGCGCGCTCCAAAGCAGTTGCACGGGGAGTGGCTCGGGCGGCCATGCCAACACAAACCCCGACCCCCGACCCCCGACCCCCGAGCCAACGCCCGGCCTCTGTTTGCAGCCGCCCTGATGGAGCCCAGCGGCATGCAGGATCCAGGATTCAGGATCCAGCACTATTCCGACAGACGACACAGCACGACGCAGGTGCACCCTGTCACCCGGCACTGCGGACCCACCCACCCACCCACCCACCCACCCACCCACCCACCCACCCACCCACCCACCCACCCACCCACCCACCCACCCACCCACCCACCCACCCACCCACCCACCCACCCACCCACCCACCCACCCACCCACCCACCCACCCACCCACCCACCCACCCACCCACCCACCCACCCACCCACCCACCCACCCACCCACCCACCCACCCACCCACCCACCCAGCCATGGGACGTACCTCGGGAAGCGCAGCCCCACTCCCCTGTCCGGGTGGAGGCGGCCCGCAGCGGCTCGGTGCACCGGGGAGAGCGTCAGGTCTGTGACAGACCGCACACCACATACACACACACACGTACACATGCGTTGAGAGGGAGGGAGGGAGGGAGGGACGGAAGGAGCCAGGATATGTGCCGTACAGCCGACGTTTCTCTGCATCCACGCACATCGTACATACACAGCTACACACTCTTTACGGTGCTCGCTGATCTTCATCTGCCGCTCTTCCCGCAGAGGACCTCTCGGCGGTTGCTTTCCGCGGTTCGGCGCCGCTGCCGTATCTTGATGCCATGTGAGATCAAAAGGTCGAGGGAGGGGATGGCGGTTACCTGCGGCGCTGAGGCAACCGACCCCCCGCAGCCGACGACCCCCACGTGGACAGCGCTGTGCGGACACACACGGACACACAATACACACACACTGCCACATGCGCGCAGTGGCGTTGTACACGATGTGGTGTTGGCAGTGCGGTCGTGCCCCTACACGGCGCCGCCCCCTCCTCCCTGCTCCCCGCACCCGCACCTGCTCCCCTCAGCTCCCACACCTCGGTGGGTTCGAACCACACGCTGGGCCGCTCGGCCGTGTTGTAGTAGGGCTTGGGGCCTGACCAGGGGGGGAGGGAGAGGGAGAGGTGTGCGGAGAGTCACCGAGGGAACACCGCCTGGCAGGAGATTAATGGGTGTTTGAAAGGGGTGCGGCGGAGGGGGCCGGATAGGCAACCCGACGGACCGCCCCGACAGCCCAGCGCTCCCCCGTGAAGAGATGGCAGAAGAGGGAGTGATGTGGCGCCGTTTGGCCGCCCTCCCCCTTCCCGGCCGCCCCACACGGTGCGGTTCGGTTCAGTGCGGTGAGGACCACAGACGAGCTCCGCAGTTCGCTTCTCTACTCCATCCTATCTTTCCAGGCCACCCCCATCCCCCCCCACACCCTCAACCCCCCCCCCAACCCCCCCCCCCCACCCCACCCACCCCTACCCGGTATGATGGTCGCCCCCAGCCTCTCCCGGGCCGCCTTGTAGAATTCGTCACTGAATCCGCTCATGCAGCGGCACAGGCTCTGGAACTCCTCTCGCTCCGGGTCGTACACCGCCAGCAGGAAGGGACTGAACCACTTGACCTGGAGGGGGGGCGGGGCGGGGCGGCCGCGGGGGGCGGGGGGGGGGGGCATGGAGGCATGGAGGCATGAGCGTGTCAGGGCGGTAGTTGGGGTGAAGGGTGGGGCCCCCGGGGGCGGGGCCTGCCGTGGGAGGACGGAAGGGAGGGAGGGGAGCGGGGCCAGGGAGGGGAGGGAAGTTGGCGGGTCGGGTGAATCGGGCGCTCCGAAAGGCCCCGAAAGGCCCCGGCCTCGAAGCCGATCCCCCTGGTCGGACTGAGACCGACACCTCCGTCTGCCTCTGGTACTGGTACTGGTAGTGGGGAGAGCGCCCCTCGCTAGGCCGGGAAACGGGCAATGTTGCCTGGAAGGGGAAGGGAAAGGTGCCCCCACACCTCTACACCTCACCCCACCCCACCCCGGGGTGGCAGTCGGTCGGCCGGCCTGTCATTCATCCGTGACTCCCCCACGACCACTCCACCCCCACCCCACCCCCATCCCCACCCCATACCGACCAATTCACTCTCCCGGCCAATGTCCCATCCATCCGCGGACGCCTCATCCCCCCCCTTTCCACCCCCCCCACCTTGCGCCCCTGTCCGAACCAGGCCCCGATGGGCACCACATCCAAACTGTCCCGCAGTCCCTCCACATAGTCACACTTGAGCTGGGGGGTGGAGGGGAGGGGGAGGGCGGGGGTGGAGGGGGTGGTGTAAAGGGTTTGAGAGGGACAGAAAAGAGAGCGCTGCTGGCCAGCAAGCCGCCCTACCCCGTTACGATGTCGTACGGCGTACGGCAGCCCGTATTGAGAAGGGATGATGATCGCGCCATCCCCTCCCCCTACTGCACTGCGCAGGAGGAGACGTGGGTTCGTTCCGGCGCCCCAACACTTGGCGCCGCAGCGTCACGACTAAACCCCTGCAGCCGCCCGAACCCACAGCCCCACAGCCCCACAGCCCCACCTGACGCCCCCTCCATTCAGGTTCCAGGAAGCCCGGATAAGCCACCCGACCCGACCCGACCCGACCCGACCCGACCCCCCGGGGGGCCGTCCCTTCCCACCTTGATCCAGCTCTCGCTCCGGCGGCTGGGCTCGTAAGCGGCGCCGCCGTCCAACCGTTTCAGCATAAGGCCTGCGGAGACGCGTTGGCGGGCATTAGCGCCGTACAAGAGGACGAGCACGTATGTCGTACATGGCGACGCCGGGGCCCAAATCACGCCGGGCGAAGGCATCCTGTCATCATCCTCCCACTCACCACCACGAGGGGGGTAGTGGGTGTGGAAGCGGGAGCGGGTGTAGCGGCGCAACTGCGGGACAGACGCCGGGACTAGAGTGCCGTACCGTACCGCTAGAGGCCCCGGCGGACGAAACTGCGCAACGCAACGTGTGTGGAAACGGAACCGGAACCCGGCCCGCCCCCTGCACCGCATGAGCCTGGGCCCCCCCGACCCGACGTCACCGCCCCGCATTCATCCCCCCCCCAACACACATTCACACACCCATGAACCGTACGACAGTATCATATGCCGTACCTTCCGCGCCGGCGTTGACGGCCTGCAGCAGCATGTCGTACACCGCGTCCGACACGGGCGCCACCACCGGGGTCCCGACGGGCGGCAGCGCCTCCTCCACCTCCGCCGACTGCCCACACGGCGCCACGTCGGCGTTGTCCCCGATGACCCCACACGAATCGACCCTCAGCCCCTCAGCCGCCGCCGCCGCCCCCGCCTGGCCTCCTCTCCCGCCCTCGCCTCGCTGACCTCCAGGGTCCTGTCCGTCATCACCGCCGCCGTCACCTTCACCTTCGTCGTCATCCTCCTCGTCGACGGCCAGATCCAGGACCTCGCTTACGGCTGTCACGGCGGTGGAAGCGCCGCCGCCTCCGCCGGCTCCGCCTCCGCCGCCGGTGCCGGTGCCGGTGCGGCTGCGGCGCGTGTTGGTCACGGCCATCCGACCCACCGCGGTCGCCACGTCCTCTGCCGACCTCGCGCCTCGCTCCCCCGGCGCGGGCCAAATCCGCACCGGCGTCGCCGCCGCTGCGTCCGCGTCGTCGCCGTCGCCGCCGCCGCCCTTCGCCGCCTCCGCCGCCACCGCCGCCTCCGTGGATGTGCGCTCCGTCGCCATCTTGGCCCCCGCTGTTGGCTCCCTCGGTGTTGGCCGCTGTGGTCTCCCGGGTGGTGTCCCGGCCTCCATCTCCACCGCGGTTGCCAGCATCACCCGGCCGGGGGACAAGCCGGGCAGGACAGAGGGCAGCAGCGAGCGGCGCTCGCGCAGGGGCCTGGAGGGGTTTAGGCGGGGGGGAGGGGAGGGGGAGGGGGAGGGGCCTTTGTTGCAAAGGTGCGGGCGGCAAACACTCTGCGCTGCCTCTGCCGGGACCCTCGTGAACAATGGGAAACATGTCCTCTACTCAACAATGACCCCCGTCCATGGCCCCCCTCCGCCCGGCTTTACGGACGTCCGCGCCAGGTCAGGTCAGGTCACCCTACAGGCTGTGGCTGTGGCTGTGGCTGTGGGGACACCCCTGTCCCGCCACCAGATCAGTCACCAGGGCACCAGACCCGCTGCCCCCCCTCCAGCCTGTCAGCGCCCCGGTCCCCTCTCCTCCCCAAAACCCTTCCCCCCTCCCCCCCCCCGGACCCACCTGTTGAGCAGCGACTGGCCGTTCCAACAGATCAGATCGAATACGAACACGCACACCTGCACTGTTACCTGGGGCGGAGGGGAGGGAGGGAAGGGGGAGGGGGGAGACACAAGGACGGATGTGAAGGCGCAGCCGGGGCAGGAAGGGAGGCGCTTGTTGGGACCCAATCAGCAGGGCAGTCCTGATGCGGAACTGACAGGAGGGTGGGGCGGGTGGGGCCGAGGGCGGTGGGGGCAGAGGGCAAAGGGAGGGGATGGGGAGACGTTGCTTTTTGATCCTTCGATGTCGGCTCTTCCTATCATTGTGACAGGGAAGCGAGTGGAGGGGTGAGGCAGGGAGGGAGGGTCCTGGGGGGGAGGAGGCGACGGCAGGTCTTGGAGGATGAGGCACGGGCAGCAGCAGCACCCGGAGAGCAGACGAATGGAGCGGAGAGGAGCGGGAAGCTATCCCCCAGCGCCTTGGGGGACGAATGAGTTGGGGTTGGGGCTGGTGGAAGGAAAGCTTCGCGGGGATGGGGGTGGGATATGGTCGGTGCGGGGTGGGTGGTGGTGGGGCCCTGGCAAGTGGGTGCTTCCCATCACCGCACCGCCCCGAAGCCCACCTCGCTCGGCCCCCCCTCCGACATCCGTTTATCGACCTGCACGTGTGTTTCCGGTGTTTTCACCTACCCCTCCCTCCCCCTCCCCCCCCCCGGTTGCCCACCTGGTGCTCCTCCACCTGGCCCCGAGCCCGAGTAGCCAGCTCCTGGAAGGCCCTCAGACGGTACGGCACACTGCCGGAACCACCACCACCGCCACTGTCAGCACCGATACCGCCCCCACCGCCACTCATAGCAGGCACGTCGCAGGCAGGAGGGCCCTCCGCCGCCGCGGCCGCCTCCGGCTCCTTTCCGGCCCCCCGCCCCCTCCCGAGCTCCCCCTCCCCCTGCCCCTCCCCCTGCCCCTGCCCCTGCCCCAGCCACTCCACTGCCACCACCTCCGCATCCAACACACAGCTGCTGGTGCTGGTGCTGGTGGTGGGGGTGGGGAGGCCTGTGGCGGCGGTGGATGCGGCTGCGCCAACGCTGGATGCGCCGTCCCCCGCGCCAGCTGCCCCTGCCCCTGCTGCTGCCCCTGCTGCCCCTGGCCCTGCTGCTGTTCGTACGAGGGCGCAGACGTCTGGGAAGGAGTCGGTGCGGTCCTCACAGTTGCGACTGAAGACCAACACCTGGGGAGGGGGTGGGGACGACCGCAGAGAGGGGGGGGATGTGCGTGTGTGTGAGGGGGGGGGGGGGAGGGTGGAAGGATCAGTGGCGTGGGAAGGAGGCGGAAGAGGGCGGAGGATGTGGGCGTCGGACACCTCCCTAGCGGCCTGGGCTGACTGACTGGCTGTCTGTCTGGCTGTGGCTGTGGGCTGACGGTCCCACAATCCAAACCCACCCACCCGCCCACCCCCTCCCCGCTCACCCGTCCGTCCGGCAGCAGGTGTATCTGCGCCCGTACTCCGTCGTACTTGTACTCTGCTAGGAAGGGCTCCCCTGGACCCAGCTGCCGTACTCCGTCCGCCACCCCCCCGCAGATCTTGGCCAGCATGGGCTTCAGAGGCACACCCGGGGTGAGCACACATCTGGAGGGGGGGGGAGGGGAGGGGGGGGAGAGGAGAGGGGATAGGGGGGAAGGGGAGGAGGGGGAGTCACTGGTCACGGATCAGGGGGCGGTTGGGGGGTGGGCCCACTCAGGCCGCTGGGGGGAAGGGGGGAAGGGGGGGTTGGGCGGCTCATCGGGCGGAACGGTGTGAAGGGAAGGGGGGCCCAGAGGGGCCTCGCAGGGCAGGTTGCAGAGGGCAGGGTGGTACACACACTTAGGTTCGACATGCCAGCGCAAGCAGACGCGGGGTGGGCACGGGGAGACCTTCCCGTCAGCCACCCTCGTCGGGGAGCGGCGCGGCCAGCCCCAGCGCGAGGGTGGCTGAAGGCAAGCGGGGTTGCCTGGGTGTGCCGACCCAACCCAACCCAACCCAACGGCGGCTTTCTGCGCCACCCCCCCCAGCTGTGTCCCTCCGAGCCACCCCTGCCCCACTTCCAGAGCTCTCACCTTCACCTTGACCCTAACGCCGTCTCTGTCCCTCCGCTGCGGTATCTTCTTTTTACCTTCCAACGGTCCCCCTTCCCCCCTCTCCCCTCCCCTCCCCTGCACGCCGCACCGTGTCCTCAGCCCCTCCACTCCTCCCTCCAGCAGCGCCGGAACCAACACCTCGAAGTTGGGACACAGGTGGTAGGCCTCCACCACCGCAGCAGCGGCACCATCCAACTCAGCCTTACTGGGCAGCGGACCGCCGCCTCCCGCCCCGGCGCCACCGCTGCCACCGGCCGAGGCGCCGGCTTCGGCCGCCTCCGCCGCCTCCGCTCTCCGGTGTATGAGCACTGCTCGGCCCAGCGGCCCCAGCACACTGCGCCAGTTGGCCCCCACCCGCAGATTCTAGACGTGGCGGGGAGGGGGGCCGGGGGGAGGGGCGGATAGGGGGGCTCGAGTTGGGGCGGGGGACGAGACGAGAGCAGGTAGACACGGGGTATAGTGGGATGCAGTACAGCCGAAAGGCGCCTCTCTCTCTCCTGATGCGGAGTGCACTCCGCACCGCACTGCCAGACGGGGTGCGGTGAGGTGCACCAGATCCAGTTCCAATTCCAGATCCAGATCAGCTGGTGGGCGACAACAGCCCCCAGGAGGAACGCTCGAGGGGGCCGGGGGGGGGGGGGAAGAGGAGAAGGGTGGCCCCAACAACCCCTGCCCCCGAAGCTACCGGTATCAAGAGTGCATGCCCACTATTCCGCCCTCCAACACGCACACACACACGCGCGCGCGGCTTACTTCCCGCTCCAGACCTCCAGACCTCTATTCCCGCCCCGCCCTGCCCCGCCCTGCCCTCCTCGCCCCGCCCCGCCCTGCCCTCCCGTGCCCCGCCTTTCCCCGCCCCGCGGCCCCCCTCCCCGACCCCACCGGGTCGCTTACCTCGTCGCTCTTCCTCACCATGATTGAGCGTTCGCGGACCTCAGCCTACTGGTTATTGCAAAAGAACCCTCCCAGCCGCACTCCGCCTCAGCTTCTTCGCAGCCTCCCCCGGTCCCCTCCCCTCCCCCAGTGCCCTTCCCCTCCCTTTCCTCTCCCCACCGGCCCCTCGCCTCCCGCTCACCGATATGAGTGTGCGGGTGAGGTACTTGATTTCGCAGTCGCGGCAGGACCGCAGCAGCCCCAGCACTGCCGACTGCCGCCGCGCCGCCACCCCGGCTCCCCGTTCCGCCGCCAGCGCTCGCAGCTGGCTCAGCAGCCGCCCCACCAGCAGCGGCTGCGGAGTGCGGCTGGGAAGTGTGGACTGGGTGCGGCGGCAGGCCTGAAGTGGGGTATGAGTTGGGGGGGGGCGGGGGCCCGGGAGTTGTGTGCTGGAAGGGGTAATTGAGACCTATCGCGAAGCCCTCCGGAGGAAGAAGGGTAATCACGAACGGCGGGGGCGCAACCCTCACGAGCAAGGCCACCAGCTACCCCTGTCCCACCCCCAACCCCCACCTACCCACCCCCATCTCAACCCCCCCTAGCTCCATTCGCTCACCATTGCCACATCCCCCAGGTCCCCCAGCTGCCGATACAGCTGCTTCAGCCGCGCAGCGGAGGCGCCCGTCGCCGCCGCAAGCGCGCCGCTGACCGTCGCGCCGCCGACATTCAGCTCCGAAACCTTGTCGTACTCGGGTGCGATACGCCCCGTCACCATGTACAGCACCGCCACCAGGTCCCTCCCTGGATCCTCCGCCAGTCGCAGCACCGACCGGAACATGTTGGTCAGTGCATCCCCAATGGACAGCCGCTTGCTGGTGGAGTCGATGGAGGACAGAGACAGAGCCACGTGAAGGTACGGCGTAGGACCGCGGCACGGGCCCCAGCAGGCGTGCCGTACAGGGTCGTACTTGGCGGGGGGCAGCAGCACGGCGGCACGGAGCTGCGGGTCCACCATCACCACCGGCGGCGGCGGCGGCGGCGCCGGGGCGGAGGCGGAGGCGCTGCCGTCAAGCGGCGGCGGCGGCGGCGGCGGTCTTGCGGCGGCAGGGCCCGCTGTCGCGGCGTCCTGGGGCAGCGGGGGCTGCGGCTGCTCCCTCTCCCCCAGCTCTTCCTTGACGTGCGCGCTGATGGTGGTGGTGGAGGGGAGGAGGGAGCCGGCAGCTGTGGTCGCTGGGGCCGCTGTGGCTGCGGCTCCGGCCCCCGACTGCGGCTGCGGCTGCGACTGCTGTTGCACCGCTGTCACCGCCGCCGGGCACTGCCCGGCCACGACAGCACGTTCCTCCAGTCCCGGCTCCTTCTCCCTGTCCTCCTCCTCCTCCTCTTCAAGTTTCAGATACAGCGGTGGCGTTGGAAGCGGGCGCTGCAAAGGACCAGGCCCCGGGCCCGGGGCGTGGGACCGTCCGCTGGACGCCGCCCGTCGGCCACCGCCACTGCCGCTGCCACGGCCCTGCCGCGGGCCCGCCCGCGCACTGGCAGAGGCGGCAGCTGCGCCACCGCCTCCGCCCCGCTTTGTGAAGAAGGGGTGCAGACCCCGCTGCTGCTGCTGCTGCTGCTGCTGCTGGTCCGGAGCTGCCGGCTGCGGGGCCGCGGGCGGCAGGAGTGAAGCGGGCGCTCCGGAGCCCGCTGCAGGTGAGTTCTGTGGCCGCAGCGCCGTTGGCGGGTGCTGTTGACCCCCCCGGTGTCCCAGTGCTGCTGCAGCTGTCTCCGTGTCCGAAGAGGAGATCGTCGCGGCCGACGGTAACAACTTGACGGCGGTGCGGCCCCCGAGCAAGACACCCCCGCCACCAGTATCACCCATGTCGGCAGTGCCATGCTGAGAAGCCGCACCCGCTGCAGCAGCCGCAGCAGAGCCCGGAGAGGCTGATGGTGGTGGTGGTGGTGATGGTGATGGTGGTGGTGACAGTGGTGGTGGTGCCCTGGTCGCTGCGGCCTCAGCCGCGACGACGCCGACCTCGGTGGGCGGTAGCGGCCGCGGCGATAGCGGACTGGCAGATTTGGCGGGCGAGTACTTGGGCAGCTGCAGCAGCGGACCCAGCCGAGGCCGCTTGGCCGGGGGCGGTGGCGAAGCGCCCTCCTGCAACACATCCCGGCAGCTGTCCCCGCCGCCGCCGCCGCCGCCGTCGCTGTCGGCGCCCGCGGAAGCCTGCGCGGACCCATCAGCGTCCGATGTGCCCTGCGCCGCCTCGGCCATTACCGCGGCGGCGGCGGCGGCGGCCTCGGCCTGGCGTCGATGGCGCCGGCTAAGCAGCGGTACGACAGCATTGGCGGCGGCCGGCGCGGCGGCGGTGGGGATGCTGGCAGGCCAGTCAGGGGCCGCCGGCACCGGATTTGAGCCCGAGGGGTGTGCAGCAACCCGGCGAGACTCCGTTGCCCCACCGTCCGCGGGTGAGATGGACGCAGCCGCAAACCCGAGGGCAGCCGCCGCCGGCCCAGCCTCCTCCGGCCCCTCCTCCCGCTTCACAGCCGGCGGGGGGCCGGTGGTGCCTGCGGCGACGACTGGCGCAGCCAAGGAGGCAGCGGCGGCGGTCGGGGCGGGGGCGGTCTGCTGGTTGACAGCTGCTAGCCCGACGGCCCTCCCTGCAGCCGCCATTTGCTGCACAGCGCCCTCCGGAGCCGCAACCGCTGTTGATGCTGGTGGCGGTGCTGCCGTCGGCTCCAAGTGCTCCGAGGCTGCTACCGCCCGGACCCCGCGCTCCGCTGCATTCGACATGGTGCAGCCGCCGGGAGTTGCCGCCGCCCCGCCAGCGGCAGCGGCGACAGAGGCAGCGGCAGCAGCAGCTGCAGCGCCGGACCGCAGCGGCGCCGCCGCCGCCGCCGCTGCCCCTGCGGCTGCCTGCGAAGCGACGACCGGACCGCCGCCGCCGCCGGCGCCGCCACTGCCGCTGCGCGGCGCGAAGAATGCCGCGATAGAGCGCTGGCCTCCCTGGCCCCCCACCGCCCCACTGCCCGCCACCGGCCCGTGGGTCGCTAGGCGTTGCCGCTTGGCTGGCCGAGCCCCGCCACCCCCCGCGCTCACCGCACTGCCACCACCAAGAGGGCCACCACCACCACCACCGCCACCGTCAGTAGCCGCAGAAACGGGGCGAGCTCCCGCGGAAGGTCTGGAGCCACGCGACCCACGGGACATGGTCGCGCCGCCACGTTGGCTGCCGCCGCCTCGCCGGCCGCCGCCGCCGCCGCCGCCGCCGCCGCCGCCGCCGCCGCCGCTGGGAGCTCCTTGCGAGGGGAGCGACGTCAGGCGGCCATCAAAGTACATGTTCGCAGCAGCCGCCACGTCGTTGCGCGCCGCCGCCAGCAGCCGCTCCGCGTCCCTGAGGCTGGCTCCGGAACCGCCCAGTACGGCCATCAGCTGATCCAGTGCCGCAGACGGCGACGCACCTCCCGACGGCGGTGACAGCGACTCGTCGTCGCAATCACGTGACCCGGCTCGTTCCCCTGCTGCCCCGTCGACCTCTCCCGCGACTCCCGTCTCCCCTGCCGCCGGCTGCGAGTGCTGCGCAGGGGCGCGCCTGCCGCCGTTGCCGCCGCCGCCAGTGGGCTGATCCAGTGACGGAGGGCCGTCGCCTGGACAGCCGCCAGTGCGCCCGCCGCCAGTTCCATCTCCCACCTGATCCCGCTGCGGGTCATCTGGGGGAGGCGGCACCGCCAGCCCCGCCGCCGCTGCCGCATCCGCATTCGGCACCGCCGTCGCCTTAGGGTTCCCACATCCATCCGCCGCCCCACCACCACCGCCACCGCCACCGCCGCTGCAGCTGGAGCTGTTACCGGCCGGTTTCACCCCGCCGACCCTGCTGAGCCCGCCATCCTCCGCCTCCCCTCCGACCTCGTCACCGCGTCCGGCGCCGCTGTCGTCGCAGTCGCTGTCGCTGCCGCTGCTGCCGCCGCCGCTGCCGCTGTCACTGCTGCTGGAATCTATGACGATGACCTCTCCCGAGTCCGCCGACCCAGCGGCCGGGATCCGACCCCGCGGCGTGATCCCCGCGCCGACCCCGACCCGCCGCGGCGCCGAGGCTCCGCCGCCCCCACCCCGCCCCTTTCCGCGTCTCCCTGCCGCCCCCCGCGCCTGCCGCTGCGCTGCTGCCTGGTGGCCCCTGCCGCGACCCTGCTGCCCTCGGCGCGGCTCGCAGCCTGGAGGCGGGGGGCAGCGGCCATCCCCAGCCGCCTCCTCCGGACCTGGGGCCCAATCCCCAACGACCCCGCCACCACCCCTGCAGCCGGCTCTACCAGCTTCCGCCGCCAGCGTCGCGACGGCAGCGGCTGCGGCGGCTCCGCCCTCCACCCGCTCGTGCGTCATTTCCGCCGGCGGCCCCCCGCCACAACCGGAGCTGTCGGCGCGCTGCATGGATGACGGCTCCGCCGCCGCCGCCGTCGACGGCGGCAGCGGCTGCGGTCCGGGCCCCGCCGGTCCCGCCGCCGCTGCCCGGCCGCGCATGCCGGCCAGGAAGCGCGCCTTTCTGGCGGTTTCGTCCACCAGTGTACGGAAGTGTTTGAGCATGGCGTCGCGGTTGCGCTCCCCGTCATCTCCGCCGACACCGACGGTGGGGATCACCTGTGAGGGGGCCGGTCGGAGGGGGGTGTGGAGAGTGCGTTACGTTGCGAGGAGGATAGGTAGCCAAATGCATTGGCTGTTGGAGCAAGTGTTCGGAGAGGGGGTGACAACCCCAGGTCTCGGTGTAGCGTTGGGGAGTGGCGGCTGGGTTGAACCCGCGTGGCCACACGCGTGGTGACCGCCTCGACCTCGACCCGGCGTGCACCCACATCGGTCCGTTCCCACCGCCTCTGTGTGCTCCCTCCCCCCTTCTCCTCTCCCCTCTTCCCGCCCCACCTTACCTCTGCCGCCCCTCCTTTACCCCGCAGGCGAGCCCTCACCCTCGATCCCTTTCCCACATCCAACCCGTAACCAGCTCCAACGGCCCGTTGCGCTCTGAACCCCCCATCAACCCCCCACGTCAACACCCCCCGAGTGAGAGCCTCGCGCGCTGTGCTCTGCGACACGGGCCTCGCCGCGCCGTGCCGTATTCGCCTGCCGTACCCACCTGCTGCGGCCGCAGCCATCGCACGTACTCGCGCAGCTCGGCATAGCTCGAATGCTCGCTGTACGGCACCAGATGCGCCGACAGCGACCCGCGGGTCCGCACCGGGAACGCCGCGCGCCGCATTTCGTACAGCCAGCCAGTGGGGCAGAAGCCCACCACCGCCGGCGCGCCCATCTCCTCCGCGATCCGCTGCAAGTTGGTGAAGTTGGGGCGGAAGAAGGGCCACGTGTCGCCCAGCGTGCCCCAGCCCACCACGTGGACGGGAGTGACCCGCGGGTCGGTGGTGAACGTGTCCGCCAGCTGCTGAGCCGGAAGGCCCAGCAGGCGCAGCACGGCCAGCTTGGACTCGGGCACGTACACGCGCACACCGCAGCGCTGCCGGATCTGTGGCGGGGACCCCGGGAGGGGGGGGGAAGGGGCGCCAGCGTGCAGCGTGCGGCGGGGGCGGGGGCGGGGGAAGGGGAAGGGGAGGTTCCGGGGACATTAGACGGGCCCATTATGTATTGCGGCTGACCTTACGTAACCCAGGGGTCCAGGGAGGCGGCAGCTCATGGCTCTGCGGTGCGGTGCCCCGCCAACATACGGTGGACAACCCGGCCGCTGCACAGCGCCGTACAAGGCACAACGCCCGTCAACGCACCCCGCCGAGGTCCAACGGCCCACCACCCCCACCACCACCCGCTCCGCCGCCTGCTCTGCTTCTCTCCGCTCTGCCCTTCGGAGGCATGTACGTACCGGAAAGGGCGTGTGCTCGGGCAGAACGCGTGCGCATCAGCGGTCCGGCCCCCCTTAGCCGTCCAGCAGCCCCCCCTGGAGCCGCTGTGGGCCTTTCGTTATCGGCACTTTCTCCGCAGGCCCGCTCCGGAGGCTGGGACCCACCTGCCGTACCCACGAAGCCGCCGTTGACGTGATCCCCGTCCTTTGATGTCGTGTGACTCCATCCCCCCGTCCGTCCCCGCCCCTCTGCCCCCCCCCCAAAACGCCCCAACCCATCCTCCCACCCACCGCCAGCAGTATGCGCTCCTTGCCAATGACGTACGTGGACACCAGGTACAGCCGCCGGAAGGGGCCGCCGCAACCCCCGCTGCCAACACCACCAGATGCAGCCTCCCCGACCTCCGCGCCAACCCCCTCAGCAGTGGCCTCGGCCCCCCCGGCCGTGGCGGCGCCGCCCGCGGGAGCTGCACCGACGGCGGTTCCGGAGCCAGCCTCAAAGGGAACTTCATCGGCAACGGAGGCGGCGACGGACCCCACCGGCCCAGCCTCCGCTGCCGCTGCGGCGACCGCTTCCGCTGTTGCTGCTGGCGTCGCCGCAATTCCGGCCCGCTCACCGCCCGAGTCCGCCCCCTCCGCCGCGGCCCCCTGCGCCGCCCCCTCCGCCGCTCCCTCCGTCGCCCTCTCCGCCGCCGCCGATGCCGCTGCCCTGTCCTCCTCCAGCATGGCTGCCAGGGTGCGCACCACGTAGTCAATCGACTCCTCCTTCGGGGCAGGGACATGACCCATGGGTCGGCAGCATGGTGCAACGCAACGGGATGGCCAGCCCGGCCCCACCTCCCAAACGGCCGACCACCCAAACTCTCGCGGCCGCCCCATTGACGTCCCCGGGACCGACCGCCACCACGGGATACGTACCACGTGCCACGTGCCATGTATCACGGATCACCACCCGCATGCAGAGCACAACGTACCATGATGGTCGGGCGTTCCCGGGGCAGAGAGAGCTAACCCAGGTCCCCGCATATCACAACTCCTCCATGCACACCAGTGCAGGCGGTCTCCTGCCCCTGCCTCCTGCCCCTGCCCCCTGCTTTCTTCGCAGTAACCCGAACCCGAACTGGAACCGAACCCGGCCCGACCCGACCTGCTCCCCCCCGCCCACCTGTAGCGGGAAGGTGTGTTTTGGGTTACAGTAGGTGGTGTCCAGGAACACCGCCTCGCAGCCCCTCCAGGCGGCCAGCAGCGGGCAGCTGGTCATGGACGCACAGAAGCGCATGTCGCCGCAGTGCAGGTAGCGCGCCCCGCCACCGCCGCCACCGCCACCACCACCACTGCCGCCACCGCCACTGCCACCGCCACTGCCTGGCAGGCGGAACAGCAGCTGCACGGCCCCGGGGCAGTGGTTGGCGTCCACCAGGGTCACCTCCACACCTGGCAGCGCTCGGGGCGGGGTTGGGGGAGGGGTGCGGTGGAGGGGGAGGGGGAGGGGCGGCGGCACCCGCGGAGTGAAGCCCGTAACGGGGACCGCTCTGACCGGGGGAGGGGAGGGCAGTCGAGGGGAGGCGGCCTCTGCTTCGCCCTCCCTCCCTCCTCCTCCCAACCCGCTCTCCTTTATCAAGGTCCGGCCACCCGTACCGCGGTTAACCCCTCCCCATCCAAAACCGCTGCGATGGGACGGAGGCGAAGCAGACCCGGGTGGCAATACTTACCGACGTACCTGTTAGTACCTGCGACCGCGTCGCCTCCGGACCCACGCAACCGGACAACTACGGGGCCCCGACCCGGCCCTGCATGCCTCCCTCCCCCCTCCCCTCCCCCGCCCCCACACGCACCCTCCACCACCACCGTCTGGCGCATGGGCAGTGGGCGCAGGTGGGTCGGGTCCACTCCACACAGGTGGGCCACCAGGCGGGCGGTCACCTCGGAGCAGTAGATGGGGCCGCAACTCCACGTGTCGCTCAGGCCCGTGTAGTGGTCTGAGGGACGCAGTAGGGGCGGTGAAGGTGGAGAAAGGGGTGTATAAAGAGAAATCGCAGCGGAGAAGGGGGCGGGTTTGTGGGTGTATTGGAGGCGGCGGGGGCCCTGTTGGGGACGGTGTGCAAGCTGGGGAATAGTCGAGGGCTAGGAGGGAGGACGGGGCGGCTTTGCGGAGGATGAGGGGGGATGGGTGGGCTCAAGCGCAGGCAGACATAGGGAAGGAGATCAAGAGAGCATGGGAAGGGCGCGAGGTAGGATAGGCGGGGATTGAGGGGGAGGAGGGCTGTGGGACGGGCGGGGAGTGGAGGGCCAAGGGCGGGGATGGAGACGAAGAGATCGGGGGTTGGGGGGCAAGACGGGCGGGAGACAGCCGAGATGCATCATGCGGGGGGTCGGGTACTACGCACCGCTGTGCGCGTGTGTGAGGAAGTAGGCCTTGACGCCGGGGTGGGCGTAGCGAAAGGCGTCCACCACGATGGCGCCTCCCGTTCCGGGGATGACCTTGTGCGAGGGAACGGGCTGAGCGGCCATTGCGTCCACCAGTCAGGCGCCAGCGCGTCTGTGAATGGGCTTCAGGTCGGCGCTTGCCAAATCAATTCCGTGACCAAAGAGTCGACATGTATAAAAGAAGAGAGGTCCTTGCGTGAAGTTTGCAACGCATGGGATAGGGCCTGATGTGCGGACAGTTCGAGACGAGTCGTCTGGAGCCAAATCAGTGGTGCGGCCCCTTACATCGGCGTGCATATGGAGGTGTCAGTTAGTGCATTACACTTAATCCATCTCAAATCTTTCTTTCTGCCGAACCTAGCGCAGCAAATGTGTCGTGTCGTTCCGCAGTTCACGCACAGCATGTGGACGGCAAATTGACGTCTCAAGTGCCACAAACCAGAGAAGCGGGGCATAAATGTTAGCAAATTACAAACGCTTTCATCCTATATAAAATACGCACTAAGCTTTGCATTGTGGGGCCATGCCACAAAAACCTCTAAAAGCCAACAAGAAGATTGACAAGAAGAAGGAGGCCGCAAATCGACACGGCAAAACAGCAGTGACGAGGAAAGGTGCGGCATTCCGCAAACCTCTCTGGGTCAACGGCCTCTGCGATGGGCCGCCTCCAGCGGGCATTTTTCTTACTTCTCTGTTCATGGCAGGGAAATTTGACAAGCCTCCAAAAAGAGGCAAAGCTCTTGAGGCATACAAAGATGACAAGGTACGTATTTGGCAGTCAAAAGCAGTGTGCCAACCCTTCTTTCGTCAACATGCCAAGCAAAAGCGAGTAACCAACGTCTCTCCACTCCTCGTTCCAGGATTTATCCAAAGCAATCAACAAGCGGAATGAGAGCAACGCGGCTGGCATAGCGGAGCAGGCGGGCGGCAAGCTGAAAGTGGTGGGTTGGACGTGACTGACTTGCGAAAATCCAGCGCGTGCATTACATAACGATGTGCGAACCCCCAGGGCATATTACGGAACCGACGAACCGACGCGCAACGTAGCGCTGCATGCTCGCCATTTACCGGAGTGCGCCCTCGTGCCTCTTGTAGATCAAGGGCCCGCCTCCGGTGATGGCGCCAAAGGACAAGCAGAAGAAGGCAGGGGCCAAGGTGGAGCAGGCCATGGAGGAGTAGCGGTGTGCACGTGTTCTTCACATGGCGATACGGCGCGGACTCCCTAAGCTGGGTCAGCTGACCTGCGCTGGCGGCGGCGCCATGGTGGCGGCGGTCTCTGCGAGGCTGCAGCGCCGTCCCTGGAGAGCCGCCTCGCGGGTTCGGCCACGGCAAGGCTGCCGCAGGGGCTAGCAAAAGCGCCGCCGTGGCCAGGGCTGTGGTAGTGGCGGCGGTGGACTTGAAGGCTACGGCTGCGGTAGTGGCGGCGGCAGCTTCAGCCGTAAGAGATACTGCGGCGGTTTTGGTGCAACAGGAAGTGGTATTGGTGGTGGCATCAGCACTAGCAGCGGCGGCGGAGACCGTGATTGGCACCCGTCAGCCATCGCTTCACGCCACCTTCGCCGCGACCCGGTGCTAGTACAGCTGGGCTGCGGTATCAAGCACCGAAAGGTGGAGCTCTTGGGGTTTGTTTTTGTGGATGCCGCTGCGGGTCCACACCTATCTGTATAGCAACCGGGGTGCGTCGAAGAAGCCTCAGCCTCGAGCAGTTGTCATGTCCCCGGATTGCCAGTCCCTGGGCGGCCGACAAGGAGGCAGGGTACGACATCCTGAGGCAACTGAGAGCGGCTGTTGCAGGGGACCCTGGACCTGCCGTGGCTGCTGGGGGGGGGGGGTAGCCCGGGCAGATGCCAACCGCGCCTCCAGAGCTGTGGCGGCTTCCGACCCGGGCCATGCGGTCGCCTTTCCCCGCCGGGGGCGGCCGGTGCTGCAAATGCAGAGCCACGCTACTGGAGGCCGGAAGGTCTCACCGCTTGGCTGGCTGGCGGCGGCGGTGGCGGCGGACTTAAAGCCGGCGGCGGAGGTGATCGTGCGGCCGCGGCGCGAGGCGGGATACGTTAGGGCGGCCCGGGTGTTGGTGTTGGTGGTGGGGGAGCTTTGCTGCATCCGCCCCGCTTCGTGGCGGCGGCCCTGCCCAAGGTTCGCCTGTGCGCAAATCCCGTGTGCAAAAACCCGTGTGGAAGAAGACAGCGAAGTGGGTTTGCGGCTGACCGTGCTGTGCAAGGGCGGCGGCGGCGGCGCGCTGTCATACTGCAGCCGGGCTTGCTAGATTGCGCACAGTGGGGGCAGGGCAAAAGACTGAGTGCTGTAGGTCGCGGGTGGGCGAGTGGGGCCGCAGCGGGGAGGTGGCTGAGGGGCGGGCGGGCGGCGCGGAGGTGCCGGCGAGCGCTGTGCGTGCAGTGACGTCGTGCCGCACGCCTTGTGGGACATGACTAGGCCCGCCGTTTAACAAACATGACCAATGCGCTGGACAGCCAGGGGCGTTTATGACAGGTCTGAAGTCTGGCTCGAAGGCCCGGGCTTCGGTTCGGGCCGAGTTTGCCCTTGTGCCATGCCGTGACGCGGCGAGCGGCGTTTGGCCCAGGCTGCCTCGCGGAGATTGACTGACTGACCTGAGACGGTTGCAGTACGGTGGGAAAGAGCCCAGATGACTTCCAGGCAAACGGCATTTTTTGGAAATCAAGCTTTCTAGGCTGAGGATGATTTTCGCTGGTCATCGAGCTGGCAGTCACAAATGAGCTTGGATCGCCTGAATTTGCAGCTTTGCGCCCAGACTGATGGCGATGCACTCCTTGCTCTTTGGCTCGACACTGTGTCGGGTGACGAACGGCATTTTTCACTTGGGCGGTCAGGGGTTTTAGGTTTTTAGGGTTTTGGACAACCGTTTGGGACACTGCCACCCTGCAACTGCATCATGAGCCTTCAACGTCAACAATGCAGCGATGCCATGTTCACCTGCATGAAGCAGCCTCAGGGTGAGGAGGGGCGTCAGCACGCGTCGAGTTCGGGTCGCCTTTCGCAAGCCAACCCAACGCCTTGCTTCCACGACCATTCAAAACGTTGTGTGCAACTACCCATCCCCCCTTGAAAGGTCGCAGGGACCTGCCATTACCGCTGCTACAACATTATAACAAACCACGCCGGTGTGCAGCGTGCTCGCCCCTCCTCGCGCTCGGCGCATTCCAGTCCCGCATGCGCCCCTCTCAACTTCACACATCCCATCAACGGCCTCTGTCCCTTCAAGGGCCCATCACGCACCGGCCCTAGCTATGTTGCCAATGAACCCACAAGCGAGGTACCGGTACCTACATGAACGCCACGGGGCCCTGTTCGACACGTCGTCGTGAGCTCGTGACCATGCTACCGGATGGGCTGCACATGCTTCGGCCCACTCGGATTCTCTTTGGGGTCAGCGGCGCGAAAGGACTGCTTTCTACACGCTCCCGCTCCTGCCACAAGCCGGCTTCGTCGCCAGCCGTGCTGTTCACGGCTTCACGCCCTGTCACCATCTGTCACCTCCTGTGACTACGTATCGCTCCCTATCCGTCCGCCGTCCACCTCCCCGCCCACCGCCCACAGTCCGCCCTGTGCCCCGGCCAGTGCGCCCGCTGGCAGGCAGCGCTGCAGTACCTCACGGCGCAGCATTTGGAGCACCAGCGCAGCTTGAGCTCCGCCTCGCTGCCGCCGCTGAAGTCACCGCACAGCGGGTTGCCGCACAGCCGCACCAGCCGCGGAGGCCACATCCCGGCATCACCCTCCTGCTCAGCCCCGGCCGCGACCCCTCCGCCCCCTGCCGCCGCAGCCGCCAGCGCCTCCCGCCACGCGCTCCCCTCCATCAGCCCAAGCCCCTGGGCCACACCCCGCGCCATGGCCGCCACTTCGCCCCGGCGCTGGCCCTGCTCTGTCGCCCAGCCCCGCAGATCGAAGCGGGCCGCTGCCGGGTCGGCGCGCTGGTCAATCAGGACTATGGGGCATCGCGGAGCGGCTGCTGGTGCATCCACCCGCGCTCCAGCTTGGTTGTACAGGTCGGTGAGGGGATCCAGGTTGACGGTTAGGCCGGCCACCGCATCGCCACCCAGCGCCCCCGCCCACAGCCAGCCGGGCACACAGCGGTCCAGCAGCTGCTCGTCCGCCGACATGAGGACCACTGCATCCCGGATGCTGTACAGGACGGCAGACAGGACGCTTGCGCCGTAGCTGCTGGCCTCTTCACCCAGCAGCACCTGCAACACCCCCAGACCCTGGACCTCTTGCAGCAGCTTCAGCAGCTGAGCCGCCGCCGCCAACACCCGCTGCGGGGCCGCCGCCAGCAACACTTCCGGCGGCAGGTGTTGGGCAGCAAACACCACGGCGGCAGCGGCGGCCTGCGCCGTATGGAGTCCGGAGGTCACCTTGGCTGCCAGAACTGGCGGAGCGCTGCGTCCGCCGTTGACCCGCGCCTCTCGCTGCAGCTCAGAAATTGCACACTCCACCATTTGTAGCATGTATGGCAACACGGCGGAACCGCACGCCGCCACCGCCTGCGTCACCATGGCCACATCGGTGCCCGCCACGCCGCCGCGGGGACCCCCGGCTCCGCGGCCGCCGCCACCATCTCCCGCGCCTCCCGCCTCGGCCCGCCGCATCTCCCTCACCAGCCCGGGCAGGCCCCAGTCGGACAGTCCGACGTTAGCCACGAAGGAGGCTAGCCCTAGGCGTGAGTGGCTGAAAGCTTGCAGCTCCTGTCCCGCTCCCTCTCCACCTCCGAGCCCGAGCGCAACCTCGCGCCGCAGCAGCTTGAGGGCGGTTAGCACCAGCCCCAGGTCCTCTTTCGCCTTCCAGCCGCGCTGCCCCGAGCCACGCCTGCTGCCGCTGCTGCTGCCACCCACCCCGCCAGCCTCACCCTCCCCAGCGCACCGCGGCTGCTCCTGCTCGGGGCCCCGCTGCGTGGCTGGCAGGCGTGCGCGCATTAGGGCTCCCAGCAGCTCCGCCAGTGCGCCGGTGAGGACCAGAGGGCGGTCGGTCTGCGGCGCCTGCACCTGCGCCTGCCGGTTCCAGCCGCCACGTGACACGGAGGCGCGCAGCACCACATCCAGCCAGCGCGGCAGGCCCATGTCCGAGGGGTGGGTCAGGCGCTGGATGCAGGCGGCCCGGGTGGCGGGATGCACAAGTCGCCAGAACGTGGCTTCCTGGCTTTCCGAGAAGGTTGTGATCGCTGCGCTCCGTTGCAAGACACAGCGGGAGGGGTGGGCGCCGGAGATAAGCCCCGGCGGTTGTCATCAGGGGGGCGGAACACTCAGCAGGCGAAGGGGGTACACTGGGCGGGTGTAGGTGCGGAGAGGCAAGTTGATCAGGGGGTCGAAACACGTCCGGTTTGGTGCCTAGGCTGAGAGCAACCGCCTGCTTTGACAGGTGGAGACTGGAGAGGCGAGCAAGCGCGGCATGAGCTCAACGGCTCGCCATCACCCGGGCACTGGCCGGCCCTCCCTTGCAGCTGTGGAGGCAAGGTGTCCCCGGCCGCGCGGCGTACACATGTGCGGAGACCCACACCCACCGTCGCCCAAGGCCCCTGAGCCCGCACCCGCACCCACCCTCCGCCGGTGTCACCGTCTCGCTCATCAGGTGGACGCTGCCCTGCAGCAACGCCGACAGCGCATCCGGCAGCGTGTCCGGGGAGTCGTCCACCGAGGAGCCGCCGCCTCCCGCCAGCGTCGTCGCCGCAAAACCCACCCGCCAGGCCGCCATCTCCAGCAGGGCAGGCAGGCACGACTCCACCTCGCCGTCCGTAGCGCCGCGCATCCGGAACAGCACCATCCTAACCAGCAGCCCGCCGCACCTTGGCCAGTGCTGCAGCGTCTGCACGCGCGGCGCGGCCGCTGAGGGCGGCTCATCTCCCTCCCCCGCGCCTAACGCCGACGTCAGGCAGGCGTGCATCGCCGCCAGCACTCGCGCGCCCAGATCCGCCGCCTGTGTGCGGGAGGGCAGCAGCTCCCGGGCCAGGCGAGCGGCCGCTGCCATGTCGCCGTACCCGCTGAACGCGTCAAACGGAACCACCGCTGCGAAGACGCAGGTCTCCATGTGGCGTAACTGGCGCGTCCAGGATTGGCGGGTGTCGCTGCGCAGTGAGGCCTCTTGAAGCAGCGGCCACATCTGGACACCGCCCTGCTCGCCGGAGGCTTCGTCGCTGCCGCCGCCCCGGGGACTGCTGCGGCTGCTGTTGCCGCTGCCGCCTCCGCTGCTGGCAGCCCCGGACCGTGCTTTGCCGCCGCGGCCACCACGGCCACTACGGCCACGGTCACCCGCTGCCCCTCCGCTGCCGCCGGCACGGCTGCCACTGCCACTGCCCTCTTCCCCCCTCTGCGCCCGCGGCGCGAATTGGTCCCCCGCCAGGGCTGCCACTTGCCGCAGGGCCTCCCGCTGCAGCTGCCACACCTGCGGCGAGTCCAGCAGCGCTAGCACGTGGAGCCCGACCCCTGACACTGCGCCAGCCACACTCATCAGCATCCACATCACGTCCCATTGGCAGCCCCGCAGCCCCTCCCTGTAGTCACCCGGCTGCGGATCCCCTTTGGCAGCTCGCGGCTGCGGGTCATGAGGCGGCGCCGCCAGCAGGGCAGCGCTGAGGGAGGCCACCAGTCCCGAGCGGGCCAAGTCCGCGAAGAGGCGCTGCGTGTCCAGCGAAATGCCGCCCCCGCCGCCGCCCGGCCCCGCCCTGCGCTTGACTGCGCCCAACACATGAGTCACATAGGTTGCAATGACGCTGAGCAGCAGGCACCCGTAGCGCGCGGCCTCTGCGCCGTATTGAACGCCCGGCATTGCCGGCTCCCCCGCAATCGGCCAGATGTGCTTCTCCACGAAGCCGGGGAGGCGGGCCAGCGCCCGCACCACCTCGCCGTCGCCAGCCAGCTGCTCCAGCAGTTGCGCGCGCAGGAGGCCCAGGGTGGCCGGGTCGGTGGGTTGGGCCCTGGCGGGCGGCGGGCGGTCGAATGCCTCCCAGATGCTGGATAGCGTGAGCACTGTGGCGTAGAGTCCGGACGAGATCTGGTCCATCGCCACTGCGGTGACTGCCTCGTCCCTGTCGCTGCCGGCACGCGCCTGCTCCCCCGCCGCCAGCTCCTCGTAGCAGTCGAGCTGCGTGTTCAGCAGGGCCGCGGCGCAGGCAGCGGCGCGGTGCTGCAGAACGGGCTGGGCCCACTCGGCCAGACTGCGGACGCCGCAGAGCTGCGCGAACGTGGAAAAGGGCCGCACAAGGTGCAGCAGTTGCGCAATCTCCGAAGCCGGAGGGCGCCCCTGGCTGCCCCTGGCTTCCGTGGGCACCCAGAGTGCACAGATGCGCTCGGCTGTGCGTGTGTACAGCTGCACTCCCCCCGAATGCGTCGGCGGCACAGCTGCTATCTCCGCGCGAGTCGCCGCCGCCACGGCAGCCACCGCGTCATCGGTGCTGCTCCTGTTGCTGGCGCCGCGGCTTGCGGCGGCGGCGCGAGATGCTCTTGGTCCTGAGGGCGCATCATTAGCAACCGCGAATGCAATTTCAAAACCTTGGCGTCAACTAAGGAGCGAGATTACCGGACGATCGACGAAGCACGTCCCCCCGAGTGCCGCAAGTTTTTGGTCCGCAAGCGAACCCACACAGCGAACCCACACCTCGCATATTGGCTTTGGTGTTATCAGCAACTGATAGATCCATAATCACCGCACCAAAATGAGGTCGGGAGCCAGACCACGCAAGTCTCGGAAATTCCCCCGAAACTGACCTCGCTTTGGCGCCATCCGTGGAATTCGGTAAGCTCCAATTGTCAAACGTTATTCGTAAATGGCTAAAACCATCGTCCAAAAGCCGCCTCGTAGATTGCGAAGATTGAGTTCCGAAAGTGGCGTTCCGCTGCAGTGTCCCACGCTCCTGGCAGCCAGAAGCACGCTTCAAAAATGGATGCTGCGGCGCTAAGAGAATCCGGTCGACCTAGCTTCGAGATGACACTCCCGCGGCTGGAACCGCCGCCGCAGACCCGTTGCGGACGCGTACCGCTGCGCGGCTTCTTTCACGCTGTAATCTGTTCGTACGCTGCTTCGCGCTGATTGACCATTCGAGCATCAACGACTGCGCATAGCTTTATGTCTGAGCCATTGCGACCTGTTATAGCGTTCAGTCCCGCTATAACAGGTCGGGGAGCAGGGCGCGGGCAGGTTGCGGGCGGCCAATGGACTGCCTGCTCCTAGGACAATAGGTGATTGCGGTAGATGCTATGCACGTAAAGATACAGTGCGGAAGGGACTTCCGCTTTTTCGTGCGCGCGGAAAAGTAGTCCCAGTACGGCATCGAGCGTGGCTATCGTACGTACGAGATGCATATGTACAAAAACAGGCAAACTCATCGCAGATTTTAGTTTCCAAGTCCCAGCTATAGGGGCCCGTCCCCGATACAAGCCCAGGTCCCGCCGCTGGGGAAAAGCGAAATCTAATGAGTTCTAGAGATTTTTCCCGCCACAGCCGCACAGGGCCGCACTGACATTATCCAGCGCGACGGCGCTGCCGTTTCATCGCAATCCGCAACCCTTTTTGTTAAGTGAGCTTCCAAGGGTCAGCCACTGCGCCCTTTGACGCTGTTGCCTACTAATGGCAGCGGGATGCGTCGCTAGCGGGCCGGGGGGGCAGTGGGGAACAACCCTACGCAGGATCCGGCCGCCGCAGCTGGAGTGGCGGCCGCCACAGCAGCGTCAGCAGGATTTGTTTGCTGAACTGTGGGGTTGGCGCGTAACGGCAGAAGAACATGGGGCCAAATATAACGTAGGAGGAAAAGTGGCGGAAAGCGGCGCGCGAAAGGTCATGGGTGCGTAATACCGGCAAGGGAAAAGAGTGTCAGACATAGGAAGAAGATAGGACTCAGTGGTTCCTGAAGGCCACGTGCGTCCCTGAGCACGAAGGCAGGCTGTTGCCCGCTGCCCGCGGGAGACGCTTTCCTCTACACAGTCAAAGCATCGAGAACATGGGAAGGCGCCAGATCCTCACCTTTGTGGCATAGCACTTCAGAGATCCGAACTTGGTTAGGCCTTCGTTAGGCCATCATCTGCAGTTGTGTCCCGGGCCCGGCGAGACAGGGCCGGGGCGCTTTGTTGTTGCGTGTTATGGGAGTCCAAAGCTGGCTCAGGCGGGAGAGAGACCACGCCTTTTTATAAAGTTATATGGATGCGGAAGGGCGCTACAAAACGCGATAGCTGGAAAGGCTGCGGTAATCATGGTCAATGCTTATCAGTGCTCATCGGTCATCGCCGAGCATGGGCCAAACGCTTTACGTTTATCACCAAGCTTGGAACAAAATGTTTCACACCAAGTAATGACGACGTAAGGTGAAGACGGAAGGTAAAGACTTGGTGATGGTATGGTTTCGGAATCGGTGTTATCTAGCGTTTCTTTTTATCATTATAATGCGCATCCCCTAATTATTATAATGCATATTTTCAGCAGGTCGGATTACTTCTTGTTAAGATGTTGCTTTATTTTGCCTAGTTGAAGATACTTGGTGTAACGCAAGCACCTCAACCCGCCGAACTGCCTTACGGCAGAATGTCGGCAACATACCAATATTTTAATAAGATGCATTTTGGCCATTGCTTTGATAGGACTTGTGCGATCGCCTGGCCATCTCGAACGCGGGCACGGACATGGACGTACCGGGGCAAGCGCAAATCCAGACAGGCGATACCCTATCCCGTTATGATCTGCAGCGGTTTGCGGAGGTGCGCTTCACGACGGGTTTGCTGCCTGAACGGACTGCCTGGCAGCACTGTTAAGCGCCGTAGCCCGTCCCGCGAATCGCCCTGTCCTGGTTCCCAATATGACCGCCGGCCCGCCGCGCCAGTCGCCAGACTTTGAGGGAATCGCTGCTGGTTGCTCGATGCGGGGCAAGAATGCATGGTAAGCGTCGGCCCTCTCCGCCCTCATCCCTGACTGATGGCGATGTTCTCCTTGCGGCTTGAGACGTCTCGAGACTGTGTCGGATGTCGGATGACGAACGGCTGTTTTCGGCCGTCAGGACAACCGTTCGGCTGTCAGGACAACCGTTTGGTCGCATCACCGCCAAGCTGCATTTGAATCATGAGCCTTAAAAGTCAACAGTGCAGCGATGCCGTGTTCGCCGCATAAAGCAGTCTCAGCATAAAGCAGTCTCAGGTCGAGAAGGGGGTCAGCACGCGTCGCGCCCGGGTCGCCTTTCGCACGCCAACCCAACCCAGCGCCTTGCCTCCCCCACCATACACAATACGGTACACAAAAAATGTGTACGACTTCTCGTCCCCCTTCAAGGTCGCAAGGAACTGCCATTGCCACCGCTACAACAGCACCATTTCAAGGAACCACGCCGGTGTGCAGCGTGCTCGCCCCTCCTCGCGCTCGGCGCATTCCCGACCCGCGCTGCTTTCGCACCCTCTCAACTTCACACATCCCATCAACGGCCTCTGTCCCTTCAAGGGCCCATCACGCACCGGCCCTAGCTATGTTGCCAATGAACCCACAAGCGAGGTACCGGTACCTACATGAACGCCACGGGGCCCTGTTCGACACGTCGTCGTGAGCTCGTGACCATGCTACCGGATGGGCTGCACATGCTTCGGCCCACTCGGATTCTCTTTGGGGTCAGCGGCGCGAAAGAACTGCCGCAAGTATCCGACCGGCTTTCTACACGCTCCCGCTCCTGCCACAAGCCGCACGGCTTCACGCCCTGTCACCATCTGTCACCCCCGCTGACTTCGTATCGCTCCCTAGCCCTCCGCCGTCCACCTCCCCGCCCACCGCCCACAGTCCGCCCTGTGCCCCGGCCAGTGCGCCCGCTGGCAGGCAGCGCTGCAGTACCTCACGGCGCAGCATTTGGAGCACCAGCGCAGCTTGAGCTCCGCCTCGCTGCCGCCGCTGAAGTCGCCGCACAGCGGGTTGCCGCACAGCCGCACCAGCCGCGGAGGCCACATCCCGGCATCACCCTCCTGCTCAGTCCCGGCCGCGACCCCTCCGCCCCCTGCCGCCGCAGCCGCCAGCGCCTCCCGCCACACGCTCCCCTCCATCAGCCCAAGCCCATCCGCCGCGCCCCGCGCTATGGCCGCCACTTCGCCCCTGTCGAAGCGGGCCGCTGCCGGGTCGGCGCGCTCCAGCTCTATCAGGACTATGGGGCATCGCGGAGCGGCTACCGGTGCATCCACCCGCGCTCCAGCTTGGTTGTACAGGTCGATGAGGGGGTCCAGGTCGATGGTTAGGCCGGCCACCGCATCGCCACCCAGCGCCCCCGCCCACAGCCAGCCGGGCACACAGCGGTCCAGCAGCTGCTCGTCCGCCGACATGAGGGCCACTGCATCCCGGATGCTGAACAGGACATCGGACAGGACGCTTGCGCCGTAGCTGCTGGCCTCTTCACCCAGCAGCACCCGCAACACCCCCAGATCCTGGACCTCTTGCACCAGCTTCAGCAGCTGAGCCGCCGCAGCCAACACCCGCTGCGGGGCCGCCGCCAGCAACACTTCCGGCGGCAGGTGTTGGGCAGCGGGCACCACGGCGGCAGCGGCCACCTGCGCCGTCAGGAGTCCGGAGGTCACCACGGCTGCCAGAACTGGCGGAACGCTGCGTCCGCTGTTGACCCGCGCCTCTCGCTGCAGCTCAGAAATCGCACATTCCACTATTTGTAGCATGTACGGCAATACGGCGGAACCGCACGCCGCCACCGCCTGCGTCACCATGGCCACATCGGTGCCCGCCACGCCGCCGCGGGGCCCCCCGGCTCCGCGGCCGCCGCCACCATCTCCCGCGCCTCCCGCCTCGGCCCGCCGCATCTCCCTCACCAGTCCGGGCAGGCCCCAGTCGGACAGCCCCACGTTAGCCACGAAGAAGGCTAGCCCTAGGCGTGAGTGGATGAAAGCTCGCAGCGCCTGTCCCCCTCCCTCTCCGCCACCGAGCCCGAGCGCAACCTCGCGCCGCAGCAGCTTGAGGGCAGTTAGCACCAGCCCAAGGTCCTCTTTCACCTGCCAGCCGCGCTGCCCCGAGCCACGCCTGCTGCCGCTGCTGCTGCCACCCGCCCCGCCGGCCGCGCCCTCCCCAACGCGCCGCGGCTGCTCCTGCTCGGGGCACCGCTGCGTGGCTGGCAGGCGTGCGCGCATTAGGGCTCCCAGCAGCTCCGCCAGTGCGCCGGTGAGGACCAGAGGGCGGTCGGTCTGCGGCGCCTGCACCTGCGCCTGCCGGTTCCAGCCGCCACGTGACACGGAGGCGCGCAGCACCACATCCAGACCAGCGCGGCAGGCCCATGTCCGAGGGGTGGGTCAGGCGATGAATGCAGGCGGCCCGGGTGGCGGGATGCACAAGTCGCCAGAACGTGGCTTCCTCGCTTTCCGAAAAGGTGACGATCGCTGCGCTCCGTTGTAAGACACGGCGGGAGGGGTGGGGCGCCGGAGGTAAGGCCCCGGCTGTTGTCATCAGGGGGCGGAACACTCAGCAGGCGAAGGGGGTACACCGGGCGGGTGTAGGTGCGGAGAGGCAAGTCGATCAGGGGGTCGAAACACGTCCGGTTTGGTGCCTAGGCTGAGAGCAACCGCCTGCTTTGACAGGTGGAGACTGGAGAGGCGAGCAAGCGCGGCATGAGCTCAACGGCTCGCCATCACCCGGGCACTGGCCGGCCCTCCCTTGCAGCTGTGGCGGCAAGGTGTCCCCGGCCGCGCGGCGTACACATGTGCGGAGACCCACACCCACCGTCGCCCAAGGCCCCCTGAGCCCGCACCCACACCCACCCTCCGCCGGTGTCACCGTCTCGCTCATCAGGTGGACGCTGCCCTGCAGCAACGCCGACAGCGCATCCGGCAGCGTGTCCGGGGAGTCGTCCACCGAGGAGCCGCCGCCTCCCGCCAGCGTCGTCGCCGCAAAACCCACCCGCCAGGCTGCCATCTCCAGCAGGGCAGGCAGGCACGACTCCATCTCGCCGTCCGTCGCGCCGCGCATCCGGAACAGCACCATCCTAGCCAGCGGCCCGCCGCAATGGGGCCAGTGCCGCGGCGGCTGCACATGCGGCGCGGCCGCCGAGGACGGCTCACCTCCCTCCCGCGCACCCAACGCCGCCGTCAGGCAGGCGTGTATCGCCGCCAGCACCCGCGCGCCCAGTTCCGCTGCCTGTGTGCGGGAGGGCAGCAGCTCCCGGGCCAGGCGAGCGGCCGCTGCCATGTCGCCGTACCCGCTGAACGCGTCAAACTGCACCAGCGCTGAAGAGACGCAGGTCTCCATGTGGAATAACTGGCGCGTCCAGGATTGACGGGTGTCGCTGCGCAGTGAGGCCTCTTGTAGCAGCGGCCACATCTGGACACCGCCCTGCTCGCCGGAGGCTTCGTCGCTGCCGCCGCCCCGGGGACTGCTGCGGCTGCTGTCGCCGCTGCTGCCGCTGGCAGCCCGGGACCGTGCACTGCCGCCGCCGCCGCCGCCGCGGCCACCACGGCCGCGGTCACCCGCTGCCCCTCCGCTGCCGCCGGCACGGCTGCCACTGCCACTGCCCTCCTCCCCCTTCTGCGCCCGCGGCGCGAATTGGTCCCCCGCCAGGGCTGCCACTTGCCGCAGGGCCTCCCGCTGCAGCTGCCACACCTGCGGCGAGTCCAGCAGCGCTAGCACGTGGAGCCCGACCCCTGACACTGCGTCAGCCACACTCATCAGCATCCACATCAAGACCCATTGGCAGCTCCGCAGCCCCTCCCTGTAGTCACCCGGCTGCGGGTCATAAGGCGGCGCCGCCAGCAGGGCAGCACTGAAGGAGGCCACCAGTCCCGACCGGGCCAAGTCCGCCAAGAGGCGCTGCGTGTCCAGCGAAATGCCGCCCCCGCCGCCGCCTGGCCTCGCCCCGCGCGTGACTGCTTTCACGACGTGCGTCACATAGGTTGCAATGACGCTGAGCAGCAGGCAGCCGTAGCGTGCGGCCTCTGCGCCGTATTGAACGCCCGGCATGGCCGGCTCCCCCGCAATCGGCCAGATGTGCTTCTCCACGAAGCCGGGGAGGCGGGCCAGCGCCCGCACCACCTCGCCGTCGCCAGCCAGCTGCTCCAGCAGTTGCGCGCGCAGGAGGCCCAGGGTGGCCGGGTCGGTGGGTTGGGCCCTGGCGGGCGGCGGGCGGTCGAAGGCCTCCCAGATGCTGGATAGCGTGAGCCCTGTGGCGTAGAGTCCGGATGAGATCTGGTCCATTGCCACTGAGGCGATCGCCTCGTCCCTGTCGCTGCTGCCGCTGCGCCTGCTGCTGCTGCCGGCACGCGCCTGCTCCCCCGCCGCCAGCTGCTCGTAGCAGTCGAGCTGCATGTTCAGCAGGGCCGCGGCGCGAGCAGCGGCGCGGTGCTGCAGAACGGGCTGGACCCACTCGGCCAGGCTGCGGACGCCGCAGAGCTGCTCGAACGAGGAAAAGGGCCGCACAAGGTGCAGCAGTTGGGCAAGCTCCGAAGCCGGAGGGCGCCCCTGGCTGCCCCTGGCTTCCGTGGGCGCCCAGAGTGCACAGATGCGCTCGGCTGTGCGTGTGTACAGCTGCACTCCCCCCGAATGCATCGGCGACACAGCTGCCATCTCCGCGCGAATCGCCGCCGCCACGGCAGCCACCGCGTCATTGGTGCTGCTCCTGCTGCCGGCGCCGCGGCTTGCGGCGGCGGCGGAGCGCGCCGCTGAAGATGCTCTTGGTCCTGAGGGCGCATAAATGGCAACCGCAAAAGCAATTTCAAAACCTTGGCGTCAACTGAGGAGCGAGATTACCGGACGATCGACGAAGCACGTCCCCCGAGTGCCGCAAGTTTTGGGTCCGCAAGCGAACCCACACCTCGCATATTGGCTTTGGTGTTATCAGCAACTGATAGATCCATAATCACCGCACCGAAATGAGGTCGGGAGCCAGACTACGCCAGTCTCGGAAATTCCCCCCGGAACTGACCTCGCTTTGGCGCCATCCGTGAAAATCGTTGCGCTCCGATTGTCAGAAGTGTTACATGTGAATGGCTCAACCCATCGTCCAAAAGCCGCCTCGCAGGACCTCGCGAAGATTTCGGGTTCCGAAAGTGGCGTTCCGCTGCGGCGGTGTCTTACGCTCCTGGCAGCTGGCAGCCAGAAGCACGCTTCAAATAAGGATGCAACGACGCCAAAAGAGTCCGGTCGACCTGCGTTGCAAGCGGCATGGCTTCTCGATATCGCTCGCGCGGCTGGAACCGCTCCCGTAGACCCGCGGGCGCGTACCGTTGGGCTCGACTTCTTTCACGCTGCAATCTGTTTGTACGCTGCTTCGCGCTGATTAATCATTCGCACATCAACGACTGCACATAGCGTCATGTCTGAGCTATTTGCGTCAATCGGCGAGAAAGTGCCTCTCATCCCTTCTCATCCGTCAGACGAGTCAGATGAGTCAGATGAGTCGGATCATCCGCTCTGCATCCATCATGGCAGCATTTGCGGTTCAAGATTGCAACCTACGTACCCAAGGCGTGACACGGAACCACGGCAAGTTTGCTGCACGAAATGCAGCAAATCGCAGCCGCCGTGTGATGGCAGCACTTCCCGACAGCCGCTCAGCTCCCACACGTACATCCAACACACCGTCACCGCCATCACCCCCGCCTGCCGTGCTTCCTGCACAGTTGTAGGCTATTGAACAATGGAAAGACTCATTACCCCAAGAGTTTCTAGGCAAGAGCGCCTCCCATGCATATGTCTTCACCGGCCCCGTGACCACCCCCTTTCGAATTCCCTTCCCAACCCGGCACCCCGCCTATGTCCGAGCTCGGCGGCACCAGCGACCGGCTCGATGGCGGCACGAGAGGCGATGCCAACTTCATTGTGGCATAGCACTTCAGAGATCCGAACCTTCGCCTTCGCTAGACCATCATCGATCTGCAGTTGTGTCGCGGGCCCCTGGATACAGGGTGGGGACGCTCCGTTGTTGCGTGTTGTGGGAGTCCAGAGCTGGTTCACGCGGGAGATAGATCACGCCAACTGACATGGAGTAATATAGATGCGGAAGGGCGCTACGAAACGCGATAACTGGAGGGGTCGCGGTATTCATGGCGCACGCTTATCGCCGAGCATGAGCCAAACGCTTCAAGTTTACCGCCAAGCTTGGTTTATAATGTCTCATACCAACTGATGATGCCGTGAGGTGAAGACGGAAGGGGAAGTCCAGACCACAGACCGCGTGAAGACTTTCTTACTCAGAAAAATTCGGTTATGATACGGTTTCGGAGTCGGTGTTAACTTGTGCTGGCGTTCCTTTAATGTGCAATCCCTCATTGTTCTCAGATGGTCATATTATTTCTGGATGTTACTTCTTTTGCTTAGTTGTAGACACTTGGGCGAGGAGGGCAACGCAAGCACCTCACCCCGCCGAACTGCCTTAACGCAGAACGTCGGCAACCTACCAAGACCAACTAATTGTTTTGAAATATAAAGTTTTTGTTTATTGTTGTGATAGGACTTGTGCGGTCGCCTGGACGTGTCGTCCGATCGCCTGGACATGTCGAACGTGGGCAGGGACATGAACGTAGGCACGGGGCAAGCGCAAATCCAGACAGGCAACACCCCATCCCGTTATTATGACCAAAATGGGCTTCAGCGGTTTGCGAAGGAGCGCCTCACGACGGGTTGGCTGCCCGAACGGACCCTAACGGA
Source organism: Pleodorina starrii (assembly GCA_030267565.1). Classification (NCBI taxonomy): domain Eukaryota; kingdom Viridiplantae; phylum Chlorophyta; class Chlorophyceae; order Chlamydomonadales; family Volvocaceae; genus Pleodorina; species Pleodorina starrii. The sequence goes on from BRXU01000032.1 coordinate 1,118,808, forward strand.
CTGCCCGGCACAGCAGCACTTTTAAGGGCCGTGGCCCCTCGTGGCCCGTCCCGTGAGTCACCCTATCCTGGTTCGCAATGTGACGGCCGGTCGGCCGCGCCAGTCGCCAGACTCCTTCATCACTGGGCTCCCGGGGGTACAAGAGCTGTAAACATGGAGGGATGGCTTGCTGTCATAGTCGGTTGAGATTACTTGATTACGTGGCAACCAGCCAATTTATCAGCGCTTCGCGTGGTCGTGGCACGAACGAGCCCTAACAGGCACCCTAGGAGTTTGACAGGCGCCTCGAAGTTCTGCAGACGTCATCTCAACAGCCCTAAACAACATTTGCCTGATCCGAGACAGATACTGCGATCTCGCGTGCTACGTATAGCCTAGCTACGTATAGCCTATTGACAAAGGCTGCATGGGATCTGCGCTGTGCTTGACTTGATTGGCCGCAGCTACAACGACTGTGTACGGCAAGAGCTGACGTCCATTTATATCAACGAAGGCACCCCGGCGATTCCCGCAGCGTGCAATCGCCTTTATGTACGGTTGGAACACCATGCAACTATCAGCCGCCCTTGCAGTGCTTCTCCTGACAGCAGCTGCTTCCGCGTAAGTCCTGATCGCATCGCCGTATGTTGACTAGTATCGACGGGCGCCGGTTGGTATCCCATTCATTCACGCCCCGTCATTTCCTGATCAAGCGCACATGCGCGGCCTTCGCAGCATTCTTCTATCCAGTCGAATTTCGAAATCAGCTCCTAGCCAAACGGAAAGCCCCTCGAGTCGCTATCGCAGCTAGGGGCGATTTCGCTGAGTGATCGTTCTTAAACGCATCCGGGCAATCATCCCGATATAGTTTTACACAGACACGCGTGTTTGCCGCTCGCGGGCACGGCCGCTGCTGGACTACTGGACTTGGAGCTGTTACACCACACCACGCAACATCCAACATATGCACCGCGGGCCCTTGGGGATCGATTGACCTCGCCTTGCACTGAATGGCGCTAACCGATATGATCCAACTGCCCGACAACGCCCTCACTGCCCAACCATCCGCGTCACCAATCATTCGCATGCCCTCTCCCTCTGCACGCACGCCATCCCGCCTCATCCGGGCCGCGCCGCGCCACGCCGCTCGCACCCGCCCACCCGTCCTCCCACCTACTCCCCCACCAACGCGTGCAATGCAGGGCCGCCGACGGCGCGTTGACGATACGTCAGTCGGGGCTGTACCCGGCCTTTCCCTTCGCCGATTGCCACTCGTGGCCGTCCTCCTACCACCTGGCCCCCCTGGTGGCCGACCACGGGAACGGCACCTTCTGCTTAAAGCTGCTGGTGCAGCCGCCTGCCGGAGCGCCGGCTGTGGACTACTGCAGCCGGGAAGCCGACCTGCATCGTATCGAGGTGGGTGCGGGGGTGGTGGGGTGGGGTGGGTGGGTGGGTGGCTGCGTGGGTGGCTGCGTGGGTGGGTACGTTGTTTCAGTGCAGTGCGTGACGAACAGTGACCGGGCAGCCGTGAACGGACCCAAAGGCGCGGGTCGACACCCGACATAGAGGGGAGGGCCTGGCCTCAGGGATGCCCTCCGAGAGCGCAACGCCCCCGAGGGACTGGCAGCCATCAACTACCTTTGCTCCTCCTCTTGTCTCAACCCGGAGGCACGTGGGGACGCTGTCACGCCCCCACGGACGCCGAGCGAGCACCCCGTGGTCAGTGCTGCCACTGCCGCGGTGGCGCCACCGCAGCGCTTCGTTGCCGCCTGGCTTGTGGCGGGCACTCCCGAGCTGGCCCATGCTGGCGTGTAGCGCCATTGCAGTGCCGCTTCGGTGGCCTTGCACCTGCTGCTGCTGCTGCAGCCGAGGGTTCCTGCCAGCTTGCCAGGCCCGGAGTTCGTAACCACTTCGCGCTTTCCGCCTCCCTGCCCTGTGCTCTCTCCTGCGTCGGCCCCCGCCCTGCCTCCATCGCATGTACGGCAACCACCGCCCTCCCTTCGTACACCACCACCACCATCACCATCGCAAAGCTCCACGTCCGACCAGCCTGCGTCGCGTCTGGCACCGTCGTACAATCGTACACTGACGGTGTGCCCAACGCCGTCGCGCCCGAGTTCGTGTACCCCGCCCAGGGGCCCCGTGGCAGCGTTGTTTTGCGCCTGACGCAGCCGGAGGGTTTCGGCGGCTTGCGGGCCAGCAGCGCAAGGGTTTGCTTCTCGCTGTCGTCATCCTCATCCTCATCATCGTCAGCAGCAACAGCAGCCGGCAGCGGCGGTGGCGGCGGTGGTGGCGACGGCGGCGGTGGAGGCTGCACCACCCTGCGACAGCTATGCGAGCAGCCCACCTACAACCCCTCCGTCACCTGCCTGGTCGCTCTGTACGATTCCAAGTCGCACTGCTGCCCCATCGGCACGGTCCGTCAAGTCATCCGCCGACGTCGGTAACGCCGCTGTCGCCTACCCACCGGAGGCGACTGACTCCGGTCTCCGCTCGTACGCCCTCATCCGCGTCCCGGTCATCCGCAACTGTCCGAGCCGCCTCCCGCTCCTGACCCACCCGCTACTCGCTCTCCGCTACCGCAACAACCTAACCGACACCACCATCTTTGTCGCTCCAGCTCCACCACCTCCATACCCACCCACCCGCCGCCACAGTACCCACGCCGGCCTCGTCGTCGGCGACAGCACTGTGCCGATGACTGACGGAGTGAACAATGACATTAGGCCTCAAGACACCACCATTGGACACCATAAGTGCGACTCCAGCGCCAGCGCCGACTCTGCCTTATCCGCCTGTTCAGTTGTGTAATTTGTTCGGGTTTGCATTGCGCATCCAGCAAGCCTCCTCGAAAGTCGGACCCGTACATCAGTCGTACATGTTTCACCACAGTACATTGTGTTCATTACGGTTGATGCCATTTGTCAATCGGAGCTGTGCAGCCACGGAAAAATGAAGGGCCGCTGTCGGGAGTGATGGTGTCGCTCGTCGCCTTCGACAGCGCTCCGTTGCCGTTCGACGAATACACAGCGCCACAGGGAGTGGCCAGGCAGTAGTACCGCCGTCACCGCCGTACCCCGCCGTTTGAGCCGGATCAGGGGAAACACACTTGATTGTGGTGACAGGGGGGGTCTTCTGGTGTTGGTCGATGGGGGTGATGAGATGCCGCCGGAGCGCCTCAAAGGGAGTTCTCCGGGGTACGGCCTTATGCAGGGGGGTCGGACAAGGAGTCGCAGGGCATGCACAGGGCCTAACCGCGGGTCTGACTTCCGGGTTGCCGCTGGCCGCAAAGTATTGAAGAGGAAAATATTTGAAATAGATGGGTTTCGTGTGTGGGTGCCATTGGGTCAATTGCTGTCAGAAATGCATGCTTTATTGGGGCCCATCCCAACCTGGGCCACGTTGGGTCACGTTGGTTTATTGAGGGCGGCCAAACGACCACGGATCCACAAGTCCTGTGACTTGGACTGCGATGGGCTTCATTGATGGCGCGATGTGTGTTGCGCTGGTGCGGGAAGCGATGGTGCGGGGTGCGCTGCCGGGGTGCGGGCTGTCGTACTGTGTAAGGTGGCGGGAGGCGTGTGACTAGCGCGGGGGGAGGGGGTTGCGGGAGGTGTGTGAAGCCGAATGTATGATTGCCGACTTCTGACCGACAGGGCGGGGATTCGCTGCCTGCCCGGATTTGGCGGCAGTGCTTCGGCTGACTGAGATGAGGGTTTCGTTCATGCGTATTGGTGATAAGCTGCGGACAACCATAAGGGCTGCACCCATGGGTGCCATTGGGTCAATTGCTGTCAGAAATGCATGCTTTATTGGGGCCCATCCCAACCTGGGCCACGTTGGGTCACGTTGGTTTATTGAGGGCGGCCAAACGACCACGGATCCACAAGTCCTGTGACTTGGACTGCGATGGGCTTCATTGATGGCGCGATGTGTGTTGCGCTGGTGCGGGAAGCGATGGTGCGGGGTGCGCTGCCGGGGTGCGGGCTGTCGTACTGTGTAAGGTGGCGGGAGGCGTGTGACTAGCGCGGGGGGAGGGGGTTGCGGGAGGTGTGTGAAGCCGAATGTATGATTGCCGACTTCTGACCGACAGGGCGGGGATTCGCTGCCTGCCCGGATTTGGCGGCAGTGCTTCGGCTGACTGAGATGAGGGTTTCGTTCATGCGTATTGGTGATAAGCTGCGGACAACCATAAGGGCTGCACCCATGAGGGCACAAGAATGTAGGCTTGCCCCTCACCCGGCCTCGCCTTGCGATTTAGGTACGGCACGAGGCAATTGCGCGTAGAAGGCTTGCTTGTGAAACGACCGAATTTATCTCGATCCAGGAAGTGTTGGCGATTTACGATTATGTGTGCCAGTGCGTGAGTCTGTGCGTGCGCTGAGCGGCCAGGAGCGGCCCGCACGTGCTCGCGACATGTGCTGCGTGGAAAACCCGCCACCCCACCCCACACCCACCCAAGTGAACGAAGCAGGCGAGGAAGATGTGAGCCGCACCCGCGTAGCGCAAAGTCAGAACAAACCCACCTCGACGCCTGCGAGGCTCCACCGCCTGCCCTGCCCGGCAACCCATGACACGGATAGGCCTGACACGCACACGCACACGCACACGCACACGCACACGCACACGCACACGCACACGCACACGCACACGCACACGCACACGCACACGCACACGCACACGCACACGCACACGCACACGCACACGCACACGCACACGCACACGCACACGCACACGCACACGCACACGCACACGCACACGCACACGCACACGCACACGCACACGCACACGCACACGCACACGCACACGCACACGCACACGCACACGCACACGCACACGCACACGCACACGCACACGCACACGCACACGCACACGCACACGCACACGCACACGCACACGCACACGCACACGCACACGCACACGCACACGCACACGCACACGCACACGCACACGCACACGCACACGCACACGCACACGCACACGCACACGCACACGCACACGCACACGCACACGCACACGCACACGCACACGCACACGCACACGCACACGCACACGCACACGCACACGCACACGCACACGCACACGCACACGCACACGCACACGCACACGCACACGCACACGCACACGCACACGCACACGCACACGCACACGCACACGCACACGCACACGCACACGCACACGCACACGCACACGCACACGCACACGCACACGCACACGCACACGCACACGCACACGCACACGCACACGCACACGCACACGCACACGCACACGCACACGCACACGCACACGCACACGCACACGCACACGCACACGCACACGCACACGCACATGCACACGCACACGCACACGCACACGCACACGCACACGCACACGCACACGCACACGCACACGCACACGCACACGCACACGCACACGCACACGCACACGCACACGCACACGCACACGCACACGCACACGCACACGCACACGCACACGCACACGCACACGCACACGCACACGCACACGCACACGCACACGCACACGCACACGCACACGCACACGCACACGCACACGCACACGCACACGCACACGCACACGCACACGCACACGCACACGCACACGCACACGCACACGCACACGCACACGCACACGCACACGCACACGCACACGCACACGCACACGCACACGCACACGCACACGCACACGCACACGCACACGCACACGCACACGCACACGCACACGCACACGCACACGCACACGCACACGCACACGCACACGCACACGCACACGCACACGCACACGCACACGCACACGCACACGCACACGCACACGCACACGCACACGCACACGCACACGCACACGCACACGCACACGCACACGCACACGCACACGCACACGCACACGCACACGCACACGCACACGCACACGCACACGCACACGCACACGCACACGCACACGCACACGCACACGCACACGCACACGCACACGCACACGCACACGCACACGCACACGCACACGCACACGCACACGCACACGCACACGCACACGCACACGCACACGCACACGCACACGCACACGCACACGCACACGCACACGCACACGCACACGCACACGCACACGCACACGCACACGCACACGCACACGCACACGCACACGCACACGCACACGCACACGCACACGCACACGCACACGCACACGCACACGCACACGCACACGCACACGCACACGCACACGC